>CM042191.1:17722731-17750951 GCA_023539305.1 Ilex asprella
GTTGGCTAATCCAAAGGGTTCATTCCAATGGGAATACCAAATCAACTTAAAACCTTCCTCCGATTGAGCATGAATGAACGATTGATTCGGGGGAAACTAGGGACGAGATTGGTGAGTATCTAAGCATAAGCCGTGACTAGGCCAACGGGATATCAAAGGCTCACCAACTCATCCACTCTCAACCCCGTCAAACTGAACCATTTGACTCAAAAGGGAGAAATGAAGAAGAGTTGAAATGGAATCCCCAAGAGGAGGTCTTCCCTTGGATTAACCAACTTAAAATCCTAGCTACTCATGCATAAAGGAAAGGCAAGCATAATTTAAATGGACATAATGAGGAAATAAAGCATGGAACTTAACTAAATGCAAGAAAACATAAACTAAGAAGAAAAACATTCAATACCCATTTTAAGCTAAGAAATGAAGAAAGCTTCAATACAACAATGGTAGATTCAAGAACATATAACTAAACTTGCAATAAACTTGAAAGGAATGAGATTAAAGTGAAAGAGTTAAGGATTACAAGAGTCTTACAATAAACTACAAGTGAAAAGATGGAAGAAAATGCAAAAACATAAATTTCTCACACTATGGCACTATTCATCATCTTCTTCCTTGGGAGCTTTCTAAGCTTAGGTAGCCACACCCTTCTTTGGTTGTGTAATGCTGAATATAATGGAGTGTATGCCTTCAATTTTCGTGCATGGTGGTCCCCAAGGTGTAAGAGCAAGCCTTCCCAAGAGAGGGGCTGATTTGATTGAGTCTTGAATGCTAGGACAAGCTTAGCCATCCTCCCCACTTGCCTTGCTCTTCTCACCATTCCTCATTGATTGCAAAGCCTCCAAAGTCATCCAATAGGGTGTAGGAGGCATGTGGTTCTGTAAGAAAATGATGGGGAGCAAGTGGGAGAAGATTAGGTGGGACCCCCAAGCCGCAAAGTTGAGTTGCAGGCGATTTTGGGCTGTTTCGGGCATGTCTACCGGTAGAGGGCACTCCAGTAGCTTTACCCTACCGGTAGGGTCTATCGGTAGAGTTTTTGCTGTGGACCACCTTCGGTAGAAATGGCATAATTCTTGATCTAACTGTTGGATTGAGCTGAAATTTTTACACGATACAGAAGACATCCAGATCTACAACTTTTATGTTTTGAACTTTTCCAGATTCTGAGTAGATCATGGTCAAAATGGAGGAAAACCGAGGCTCTGCTACACAGTGGCGTGGCTGCTGGCGCCTTTGTTCCATAACACTAATACCTCATTGATTTCTTCACTTTTAAGCCTCCAATTCTTCATGTATTGTGTCCATGCCAATACCACAAATCCAACATAGTTGCAAGGTCCTAAAATTCAACATTTAAGCTATCAAAACATGCAACATCGAAAATTCAACATTATTCATAAATGGGCTAACACTAAGTAATTAAATGCAAAAGTTGAGTTATAATGAATGTAATGAGGCCATGAAATGTGCAATATTATGTGCTCATCACTTGCCATCTGTCAGTTGAAATGGAGCATAAGGCCTACTGGGCCATAAAGACCTTGAATTTTAACATGAGAATGGCTGGGGAGCAGAGAAAATTAGAAATAAATGAATTGGATGAAATCCAAAGAGAAGCATATGAGAGCTCTAAAATTTCCAAGGAACGGGCTAAAGTTTTTCATGACAATTTCATCACAAGGAAGTCGTTTGAGCCTGGGCAAAAAGTGCTCTTGTATAATTCTCGGCTCTCCATTTTCCAAGAAAAGTTAAGATCCCGGTGGGATGGCCCCTATCTTGTCAAGGTGGCCTACCCCAACAGAGCGGTAGAAATCACAAACCCCAAAGATGGCCAAACATTCAAGGTCAATGGCCAAAGACTCAAGCTATTCTTTGAGGGTTTTGAAGAACAAATGGTGGAGGAGGATTTAATCAATCCAGTGCATTCGGAGTTGGTTGAGGAGTAGAAATTGGTTACCTTTTCTAATGTACAGTTTGTGTTATTTACTTATGTCATTTTTATTTTATGCTACTTACTTTCTATGGTTGTATAGCTTTGTTTCTTTTGGATCCAGATCTTGGTGCTTTTGTCAAAAGCTCAAATGCGAGGTGTTCTCTTACCCTTCTCATCTTTTACTGTCCTTCATTGCATACGTTTTCTTTTTGTTGCATTGAGGACAATGCATGATCCTAGTTGGGGGTCAGGAGCACCATTTGTATGATACACTAAGGTTGTTGAAAATTTTGATTATTTTGATTTTTTCTTGCATCAGTACAAAATATGTGAAAATTTTAAAAAATTTTGATGAGAAATATCGATAAGCTGATCCGTATTTCTGATGAGTGGGTTTTATACCTACGAATTAAGTACTTTCGGCTTGATGAAATTGCAAGTTTTCAATTATTTTATGTTCATTTTGTTTTGTGTGTTTTAATGTTATTTGGTAGGAATCATCATTTGGAAGTAAACAAGATCATTTGGAAGGAAACAAGGTCGATTTGGAAGGATTAGCTCACTAGTTTCCCAAAGTTTTGACACAGTGCCTCTGTTTTTTTAATTTTTGAACATGATCCACTTCGAATCTGAAAAAGTGCAAAATATGAAGGTTGTAGATCTGGATGTCTTTTGTATTGTGTCAAAATTTAAGCTCAATCGGACGGTGGGATGAAGAGTTGTGAAAATTCTACGAAAATCGGTCTGGAGCAGAAATAAAGAGAGCAGCGCTGTTCCAGCGCAGAATCAGCGCCCCTGCGCCTACGTACTATCCATGTAGCGCCATTTCAGTGCAGCTGCGCGTGTGCTAGTCCGGGACACAAAATTATGACTTGTTTTGACCCTAAATTGGACTCGAAGGCCTCATATATGCTAGGGTTTGTGTGGGATAAAGAGATTCTGACTTTTGGGGGTTGAAAACATCTAGAAAACACCAAGGAATTGGAGGAAAATTGAAGACAAGAATCAAGGAATCGACACGAAGAAGATTGGACTTGAAGGCTAGAGAAGGATTGAAGATTGCACCTAAGTTTTCATTCTTTTTCTCTTACTTTTAATTCTTATTTTTCTGAGATGTTGTTTAATTTGAGAAGGATGTTTTTCAATTATATTATGAACTAAATTTCTATAAAGATTGCAATGGAACCTAATGTTTAGTTAAATTGCTCTACTCTCGTTCCTAGTTCTTGTTGATCATACATGAGTTGTTTGTCATATTTTGTGCTTAATGTATGATTGTGTGGCCAACAATTAATTTGATTCTCTAGATGAAATTGGGAGATGAATTCTAGGGATAGATCTGAATATGATGACACGGGTCTAGTTTATTCTCCTTAGGGTTGAATAGCTGGGTTTGTGTATAGGATAGGAATATACCTATACGCCGTCTGTAACTTTTATGAGAGTTTGAACTTAATGAATCTATTCTAACTTATTTTGCATAGGAATATAGCAATTTAATTGGGAGAGATATGCTTATCTAACTATCGGAAGAGGTTTGATAAATAATTTTGAAGTCTCATTTAACAACTTATTTTGATCAATTTACTAGAAGGAGAGTAGAAAGATTTATACGAAGCATTAGGGAAAGTTGTAATCTTAATATCTTTTATCCAAGAAAGTCAAACCTTGATTATTAAGTTTAGCTTTAGTTTTAAATTAGTGAATTCATAGTTCAATTTCAATTGTTTAAATAAAATTGGATTGATACAAAGTTAGTACTTGAAATTTATTAGCAATAATTCTCCGTGGGAACGATACTCTACTTATCACTTTATTACTTGTTGATCGTGTATACTTGCACATAAATTGTCAATACCAAATTCGGACAACAATTTCCTTCATGAAGAAGTTGTGGGTTGAATGACATGTTAATTGTTGATTTGAACTTTGTGCACCTGAGCATTCTATGGAAGTTTATCCTAGACATAAGTATCACATATGTATTGATTTTCGAACTCATTTGTATGTGATTTTGAATTTGTAATTTCGGCAATTTATAGATTTGATTCATATTTTAAGCTTGACATAAGTAGTGGAGATGAGTAAGGACCCATGAGAGTTTTAGTGCCAAACCTTTTTCGAGGGAAATTACAATTACTCAGAGAACAATTTTTCAATATCAAATTTGTTCAATAGTCTCATTATGCTTGTTTTGGTTAGTTGCATTGGGTTAGTAGACTAATTTGTCTTGAGCATATAATGCCTTCCCATACGGACCTGGAAGTGAACTCAGGCCATCGTTGAATATTTTGAGCCTTAGCCTTTTTCTTGTGTAAATTTTATCCCTAGTGCCTTGATTGAGCCTATATTTTTTTAAAAAAATCCGTTTTTATGCCACACATTCAACCAAGGCAAAGAAAATAAGAAATACTTACCTTACCTTGGTTGTCCCTAAAGCGGATATGAGAGATTGCAAAAGAAGGAATTGTGGTGTGAAAATGCAAACAAAGGGATGAATAAGGATTGAAACTCAATGAGTTGAACGGAAAAGAATGAAAAATACAAGAAAAGGAGAAAAATGGGTAAAATAAGAGAAGAAAAAGAAAAAGGAAATGTCAAGGAAAAAGAAAGAAAGGAAGCATAGGCAGTGGTGAAGATATGAGAATCAAAATCTCATGAAAAGAGAAGTGTTTTTCAAGATTAAAAGTCTCTCACTCGGAATATCTGCATGTGACCATGTAAAAACGTCCATGTTGAGTCTCAAGAACTTTATTAGCCGGTGGACTAAGTCCCCAGAAAGGGAAGAGCTGACATATACTCTTCTGTCTGGATGTTCCTTATCCAAGATCACTGGAGTGAGCTCCTCGACTGGTTCTCCTCTTTCCAAGGTGGCGTCATCCCTTGGATCAAGGACCTCTACCTGCAATGCTTCTTGTGGTTGGCTTGTCTTCATGGAGGAGACGTAGCACTCTCTTGCAGCTACTTGGTCTCCTCGGACCTCTCCAATTCCATTTGGGGTTGGAAAGCGGAGGATGAGATGGTAGGTGGAGGGTACGACTCTTAGGGTGTTGAGAGCAGGTCACCCTAGGATGATACTGTAGGCCGATGGGCAGTCTATCACCAAGAAGTTCACCATGACTATCGAACTTCGGGGCACCACTCCAGCAGTGATAGGTAGGGTGATGGATCCTAGGGGATAATCATTTTCCCCTGAGAACCCAATGAGGGGCGACCCGATGGGCTGCAATCTTTCTCTGCCCAAGTTGAACTTGTTATAAGCCTCTACGAACAAGATATCCGTAGAGCTGTCGCTGTCCACAAGAATCCTCTGCACCTGGAAGTTTGCGACAGTCATGGTGAGCACTAGAGGGTCGTCATGGGGGTGTTGGATTCCTTCCAAATCCTTGTCTGAAAAGGATATAACCTTGATATTGCCATGCTTGGGCGCTTTAGATAGACGTAATTCATCGGGGTGCCTAGTTTTCCTGGCAGGAGCCTTCACAGCGGAGAGGGATTCTCCTCCACCTACAAGCCCTCTAAAGATGGTGTGAATTTCTCCAATGGGCTATTGGTCTTCCTAATTGCGAGGTGGTGCCGGCGCCTGTCCTGTTCCAGCAACATACTGGCGTAGGTGACCTCATTGGATAAGCTCCTCAATTTTTCTTTGAGTTCACAGCAGTCATCAGTGTCATGGCCATGGTGACGATGGAAGCGACAATATTGGTTTGGGTTCCTGCGGTTTGGAGGGGACTTCATCTTCCCTGGCCACTTTACTGCGGGATCATCCTGGATCTGTAATAGGATGTGCCCGACCGAGGCGCTGAGGGGAGTGAAGACTTGTCGATCTCTTTGGAGAGCAGGACCTAGCCGATCTTGGACAGGTACCCTCTCTATCCTGTTGTGTTTGCTCCTACCTTCTCTCTTGCTTTCCCTTTCTCTGTCCTTTCTTTTCTCCCCAGTTCTTGACGACTTACCTCGCCTAGCTCTTGTGATGTCCTCAGCATTCATGTATTTCTGAGCCTTGGCTAGCAGCTCTGGCATGCTCTTAGGTGGGCGTTTCATTACTAAGAAAAGGAAGCTCGATGACCGGAGGCCTCCTAAGAAGGCGGTCATGCTAACCTTTTCATCTGGCTCCTCAACTTGAAGGACCTCCTCGTTAAAACGAGTGAGGTAGCTTCTCAAGCTCTCATCTCGGTCCTGCTTTATGCTGAGTAGGTGGGTGGTGGGCTTTTGGTGGCGGTGTCCACCAATAAAGTGTGATACGAAGGACCTGCTTAGCTCCGCAAATGAGCCAATAGAGGCAGGGGTGATCTTGGCAAACCACTATCGAGCAGACCCCTTCGAGGTGGTTGGGAACACTGTGCACATGATTTGGTCAGGGACGTTGTGCAGCTGCATCAAGGTTCTAAAAGTTTCTAGGTGGTCCAGTGGATCCTTCCTACGGTCAAAGGTCTCGACGGATGGCTTCTTAAATTTCTAAGGAAGCGGGTAGTTTGCCACATCAGGTTTAAAAGGTGTGTCGGTTCGACTAACAAGGTAGTCCACTATCTTGAGTCCCTGTGCCTTCATAGCGTTGAAGATGTCACCCAACTGATTTTGCACCTCCTTAATTTTTTCATCCCAGTGATTGGGAAGAGGTCCTCCAGAATTACCATGGAAATGGCTCCCATGCTCCATGCTTTGGTTTTCACCCTCATCCTCTTGAAAAGAAGGGTCTCCACCATAGGGAGCAGGAGCTGGGGCTGGAGCAGGAGCAGGAGGTCCATTAATGTGGGAGCCCCAGTGTGAGGCGTGACTTGATTCGAATGTGTACACCCAAGTGCAGGCGGTCAAGTTGTAGTAATAATCCGGTTTGAGTTTAGAGTCGAATCCACAAAGAACTAATAGTTTTGGTGTTTCAAGGTAAGCAGTAACAGAGACCGATTGATTGTAACCTTTGAGATTTTAAGGTTGTGAGTAGTGGGTGGCTTCTTGAATAGAATATTGAATTCTTTCCAAGAAGTTTTCTAGACAAAATATAAGATGAATTCGAATGATAGGAAAGTCACTCTTTAGTTTCAGGATCGGGACATGTGGTCAATTATCTGGTTGATTATATTTATGCTTGATAACTCAATTAACTTCCGTGTCAACAGCAAGTTAATTGGAAGATAACGATAGACTGTGAGAAATTAAAATCATGGTTCTGATGTCTTATTAGAAATTTACAAGAATTGTTTGTACCAAAAGTTATCGCGTCCACAAACAAGCAAATGTTTCTACATGACATCCAACCACGGCTTTAATATTCCATTCTTTTAAATAAAGCATAATAATAAGGATGATTAAAGTGTAGTCATGAAGATCTAGCCGGGATACTTATCTTGAATCGCTGAGTCTTTCCATGCAAAAGTTATCTATGTCATTTGATTATACAAAGTACCTTAGTTTTGCTAGATGCAATCAATCATCCAATAAGCAAGGGAATATAAATGTTAAACATTAGAACAAAGTGTAATATAACTTCCGAATAATCAATACATGTCCCTTACCTCTTACTAAAGAGTGAATGAGAAACTACTCACTCTTCATAGCATTGGTAAAGCAAGAAAAGTGAGTGATGTTCATCCCTCTATGAGTACAATTAACAAGGAGATGATCTTCAACGAAGAATAAATGAATCACTTTCCACCCTTCATGACTTTGGTAGAGGTCTAGAAAGGTGGAAGAGTTTCACTCCTCTAAGCAAGAAGGGAGCTCAAATAATGAAAGTGCAAGACATAAATAAAAGCATGTATGTAAAAGCATAAACGTAAAGACTTAAAGTAAATCAAAAACATAAATGCAAAGACTTAAAGTAAAAGAGATTATAACTCTTAAGCAAATGCGAATATAGACATTAAAGTAAAGAAATGAGTAGGGATCTTAACTTTCCAATTCTCTAGCAAGATGAAACTAAGACAAAGAAAAGGAATTAGAAGTGCTACAAGAGCTACAAGTGCTAAGTCTAAGTCCAAGTGCCTTCTTTTTGTCTCTCCACAAACCAAGTGTATTTATAAGCAAGGAGAAAGTAGGGAAAGGGGTAAAAGAATAGAGTTGGGCACCAAAGTCAAAGTGAAAAGCCAACCACTCTCCAGGCAGTCTGTCAATACCGTTCGAACGGTAAAGTGCGTTCGAACGGTTTCTCTGTCTTTGTTCTACATTGTTCAAACGTCAGATGGATTCAGTGCCTGCCATTCAGGTCAGAAGACACGTGGTCCTCTTGGAAATCTCCCTCTAGGTCCTTGCAGAATCGGACTGCTATCTCTCCAATAATTCTAGGGACGTTCGAACGTATATTCTCATTCGAATGTGGCACTCAAGTGTCTGAGCCTTCTGACTACAAGTCTACAAGTCCGCAACACTCCATGTTTTCAGTCAGTCTGATCTTGTCATTTCTCCAGTGGACGTTTGAACGGTTGATGGCGTTCGAACATAGTGCTCAAGTCTCCAGTGCCTTGGGTCTTAAAGTAAAACACACTTTGTCTCATCTGCCTGGTAGTTCATTAGTTCAGAAGAGTGTTCAAATGTTTATTGGTGTTCGAACGTTCTTTGTTTCCTCCAAGCTTCTCGATTTTTGTTCCTTAATGTGCTGCTGTTACTTTCAAATAGAATTTTTGTATCCCTTAAACCTTTGTTCACTTTAAGACCTGAAACATCATCACTTATACTCCATCGAAGCACAATTAGTCCAAAAAGGGGCATAAGAATATGTTACATTTGAGTACTGATCACACCCCCAACCTATATATTGCTAGTCCCTAATAATATAACAATAATTAAATATAAATCTATTTCTAATACCTCTTTTGTAGGTTATCCGATTGTATTTAGTTTATGCAACAAGTCGTTAAACCTCTAGGTAGAGGACGAGTGTTGTCTCGTGAGGGTTTCCAGTGAATCTACCCACAAACATCGGTCGAACAAATGTAAATGTGAGATTGCTGATTAAAGTAAATTATCATCATGATCATTGAGATACCCATCCCATAATTTTGACTTTAAATCCCGCATGCTCTTCACCATCGGTACCATCCCTATGCAAAAATTAGCATCTGTCACATTAGCATTTAAAATTTCCTTTGTAGTAGGATGATCGTTCTAGAAACTAGAATTAGTATATAACAAACATTCCACATTTACCACCCTTCATGGATAGTTTTGACTTCCCAAATCTCTCATAGGGATGCTCTCAGCAAAAGATTCACTCCGACTATGGTGACTTGTTTCTCACTGAGCATGTAATCAGAAGATGGCCAATTAGAATTTGCATGCACAATTTAATAAAGGAGTGAAACTTTTTAGCAAATAGAATAATCATGTTCTTGGCGTAACCTCATGGAAGAATATTGATGCAAATAACGAAATGCTATATAACATATCCCAACTTCTAATTGGCAACATGCATACGCATAAG
Source organism: Ilex asprella (assembly GCA_023539305.1). Lineage (NCBI taxonomy): Eukaryota > Viridiplantae > Streptophyta > Magnoliopsida > Aquifoliales > Aquifoliaceae > Ilex > Ilex asprella. The sequence goes on from CM042191.1 coordinate 17,732,082, forward strand.
ACTTGAGATCAATTAGGGCTTTCATAGGTTGTAATGTGGCTAGAGGTCAGTGGCTAACTAAATGACGTCAATGGAGTTTAAAAAAAATGCTATCTCTTTTATGCATTTTAGAACACCTCTGGTTGGCTTTTCGACATTTCTTCTGGGAATGAGATTTCTTTCTTGCATATTTTCCATTTTTCACTTTCTTGGCAATTCCTGGTCTTTCTACCTCCTTTCCTTTTTTGGTTGTTTTCACAATTTTATTTTCTTTCATGGAATAGTAGCCTCCATTATCTTTTCTAGTTTTCTTGCTTTTCTGTATCATTCAGATTTATACGAGAGGGCAAGAAAATTAGATAACAGGGTAAGTCAAGTATTTTTCCTTGTGGCTTGGTCATCATATGGGCTTTTTGAAAAGAATTCATACTTTGAAGGCTTGAGCATGGCTGACTAGGGTCATACTTTTGTGAAAGGATTAGCTAAGGCTCAAAGTTGATCCAAAGATGGCCTAAGATCCTTTCTCAAGTATGTGCATATGCATGTGTCGTCTTGTTTGTATTTATTGCGGGATATGTCAATCGATCACATTAGTTGTATCAATTAAAACAAAATTAATGATATTATTGAAAGATGGGTGGTGAAAGAAAACATTTCTTGAGTAATTGTGGATATTCTCTCTGAAGCATCGCAAGACTCAAAATTTACCGTGGTATCCTTTGTTATCTCTACTGGTTATGTCGGATTTTTCGGGGAATGTTAGTTATGTATCGATTCCATTTTCGAGTTTGATCACTGTGTACCTTTAGAAAAACAAATACTAACGTACATTTGATAATTTAAGCATAGAGATAATATCAATTAAAAGCATTGTGGTCTTAGGTTAAGATTACCAAGTTGTGTGTCAAATTGATCATGTGATTAGTTACTTCATCAAACAATCTTAACCTCCATATGTGTTTTTATCATCAAGAGTTACTAAAGTGCTAATTTTACAAATGCTTTTAACTACAAAAAAAAATGATAAACTGAATCATCCCATTCACAAAATATGATCATCGGTACATCAATCATTAATGATCCAATCTATCCAAAAGAAGTAATATAATAACAACATAACCACACAAAACTTAAAAATCTCCATCAAACCACCCAAACAAACTAAACACACAAACAAAAGAACAGACAATCCACAAAAACAAATATCGCCTCTCAATCTCCTCTAGCTCCAGCCCTAAGATAGCTGAGAATCTCCTTTTGTTGTTTGAAGATCTCTGCTTGTTGTCAGAGAATCTCAGCTTGATTGATCTCAATCCCAATCATGACATCCCTAAGGGACCTTCGAGTACTGGAGCTAGGTCCTGCCTAATCAGGCTGTGCTCTCTCCTCCTCCATCTCTTTCTCTAACTCCCTTTCTTCCTCTCAGTCAAGCTCTTCTTGTACTTCATCCCCTCTTTGGGCTGGTGGCATTTCTTGCCTTCTTGCCGAGTTATCATTGTGCCCCTGGCTTCTCTTGAATGAGCCCTTGTTAAGTTGTCCCATTGGCAACTGTATTTCCATCTCTGGCCTCTCTCATACTCCATTTTGTAGACAAATCTCCATCACCAAAGTGCCAAAGGGTAATGCACTTTTCTTCACACTACACCCTTTCTTGATTTCGTTTAGGATGAGAGAAGGGAGGTCAATGCTATGTCCTTTCCCTATAGCATAGAGGAGGCGAGCCATCTCTGGCAAAATCTCATTTTTTATTTTTAGAGGGGCTAAGTTTGAGACCGTAATCAAGTTAAGCATTATATACTTGTCGATCAATTCCCCTTGTTTCAAAAAATTTCTCCTTCCTCATGAAAAATCCGCAATCCCAATCAACTCCTTGCCTACCCTATCCAACTCAACATTTTTCTTTGGGGCTATTTGGGGTTTTCCATTTGAGGCAGATCTAGTTTAATCTCCTTGAGGTACGCCTCATCCACATTGATGTGGTTACCCCGTACATAGGTCTGGATGGTGTCGTTGATAATTTCGTCGTTAGAGTAAAACTCCTGCACCAAATCAACAATGGCCCTCCCCCCGTTCTTCAAGTGCCACACCCATTCTCTTTTCTTCATCTCCTCCAGCAAACCCAACTCAGCAAATTCAGAGACTACAATGTCTCTCTTACACACCATAGCTTGATTTCTAAAGAAATGCTCATACTTTTCACTTTTAGAGCGTTTAGAAACCTGGTACGGTCGTACCTTTTTCTCCACTCCTTGTTTTATCCTTCTTGGATCACCTCCTCAACCCAGTTGGGCTCTTGGTTCACTGGTGGATCACGTCTAGTAGATATCTTCATCCAAGTGAAAATACGGCGTTTGAACGGAGGCAGCTTGGAGGAGGTTCTGAAACTTTGGGTTTTCTGGTGTGGGGTTGATGCTTTTGAGTTGGAGATGGGTTAGGGAGGGTCGAATTAGGGTTTCTTGGGATTTGAAGGTAGATTGAGGTATGGGAAATGAGGAACAGGCTCTAGGGTTTGAGAGATTTTAGGGATTTTAAAATAAATAAGACGTTCGGGCTTTTATACTCTGCGTCGTACCGTTCGAATGATGGAAACGTTCGACCGTGAAATGAAGGATTTTAAACTATCGTTCAAATGGTAAAGGGCGTTCGAACAGTGATTGCTCCCAGTACTTTATGTTTTCAACAGTGTTTTCATCAGAGAAGTCATAAGAGGTAAAGTACTACAAGAATCACACGTTCGAACGGAACTCAACATTCGAACGTTAAACTAAAAAATAAAATGTTCCTCTATTACACTACATACACTTAGAGAAGGTTAAACATCACAAGTTCAAAACAAAAATTCATGGCGTTTCAGGATAAATCCTCACCCAGGCTTGAGGTTGGTATTTTGGGACATTCCTTACTCGGCCCATATTTTCATTGTAGCAATTTAAAAGCAGAAAATATGTACAAAAATAAAAAAGGAATTGCACACTATTTACCAAAATTCAGACCATGGACCATTGGTTATTGATCTGAAATGTGTATACCCAAGTGCAGGCGGTCAAATTGTAGTAATAATCCAGTTTGAGTCTGGAGTCGAATCCATAACTAGTAGTTTTGGTGTTTCAAGGTAAGTAGTAACAGAGACCGATTGATTGTAACCTTTGAGATTTTAAGGTTGTGAGTAGTGGGTGGCTTCTTGAACAGAATATTGAATTCTTTCTAAGAAGTTTTCTAGACAAAATATAAGATGAATTCAAATGACAGGAAAGTCACTCTTTAGTTCGAGGATCGGGACATGTGGTCAATTATCCGGTTGATTATATTTATGCTTGATAACTTAATTAACTCTCGTGTCAACAGCAAGTTAATTGAAAGATAAAGATGGACTGTGAGAATTAAAATCATGGTTCCGATGTCTTATTAGAAATTTACAAGAATTGTTTGTACCGAGAGTTATCGTGTCCACAAACAAGCAAGTGTTTCTACATGACATCCAACCATGGCTTTAATATTTCATTCTTTTAAATAAAGCACAATAATGGGGATTATTAAGGGGTAGTCATGAAGATCTAGCCGGGATACTTGTCTTGAATCGAGGAGTCTTTCCATGCAATAGTTATCTGTGTCATAGAAAGACTTTTGATTATTCAAAGTACCTTAGCTTTGCTAGATGCAATCAACCATCCAATAAATAAGGGAATATAAATGTTAAGCATTAGAACAAAGCGTAATATAACTTTCAGATAATCAATACATGTCCCTTACCTCTTACTAAAGAGTGAATGAGAAATTACTCACTCTTTATAGCTTTGGTAAAGCTAGAAAAGCGAGTGATGCTCATCCCTTTAAGTAGAGGATTTCGCAAAGTAAAAGTACAATTAACAAGGAGCTGATCTTCAACAAAAAATGAATGAATCACTTTCCACCTTTTACGGCTTTGGTAGAGCTCTAAAAAGGTGGAAGAGTTTCACTCCTCTAAGCAAGAAGGAAGCTCAAATAATGAAAGTGCAAGACATAAATAAAAGTATGTATGTAAAAGTATAAACGTAAAGACTTAAAGTAAATCAAGAACATAAATGTAAAGACTTAAAGTAAAAGAGATTATAACTCTTAAGCAACTGCGAATATAAACATTAATATACAGAAATGAGTGGGGATCTAAACTTCCCAATTCTCTAGCAAGATGAAACTAAGACAAATAAGAGGAATTAGAAGTGCTACAAGAGCTACAAGTGCTAAGTCTAAGTCCAAGTGCCTTCTTTTTGTCTCTCCACATACCAAGTGTATTTATAGGCAAGGAAAAGGTAGGGAGAGGGGTAAAAGAATAGAGCTGGTTGCCAAAGTCAAAGTGAAAAGCCAACCACACTGCAGACAGTCTGTCTGCAACACCCCGCATTTTCTTTTATATATGTATATAGTTATATGATAGATAATTTTTATGAAAATGAGGATATGTATAATGATGTAAGAATGGGTCACATAGGTTAAAACATTAGAAATGAATAATTGGGAGACAAATGGATTTGGGAAGTTTAAGTTTCAAAAGCATATGAGCTTGGAAATAGTTAATAGGTAAGTTTCTAAATATTTTTAGGTCAAACTACGGTGTCCATTGAATACGGAAGGTCGAACAACCTTGGAAAAGGTAATATGAGATGTATTAGAGGTTAGAAAGTATTCCCGAGTTAAAATCCACTTTAGAGTGAATTTGGGTAAAAATTATCTTAGACACATTCTAGTATTTTGGCCATAACTTTTTATCCTTATATCCAATTGATCTAAAATTTTGACAGTAGATATTAGACATCTAGGGCTACAAAAGTGTGTCTCATGAAAATTTTCCAATTCGACCTCAAAATGGGTCAAAACTGCCTTGGAAGTTGGAGGAAAAACCTGTCTGTTGAATAGTACCAGTACCTCAATTCCAGAAGGTTTTTGGTACCGGTACTGGGTACCGGTACACCCGATAAAAATTTGAATGTTTAATATCGCGATCTTGGTCCGATTTTTGGGCCTATAAATACTTTAGGCTGCCTCCTTAGTCGTCCATACACCATTTTAAACCCTAGATAGCTTGGGAGAGAAAGAGAGGAAGATCAAAACACATAGATCAAGATAGAATTACACCCCATAGAAATTAAAATAGAAATTTCTCAAGAACACCATTCTTCTCCTCTCTTCTTCTTCTACACTTTTACTACACATTTATCCACACCTCTTGGAACCCTAAGAGAAGACAAGAAGGAGATCTTTGGAGCTTGGGTTAGCTTAAAACTCTTGGATTCAAGGTAGGGGATTTTCTCTCATTCACTTACATTGAGGCTAGGGCCTATATATATGTAATCTTTTCACTTTAAATTATACATGTATGTTATATAATCATTGTTTCTTAATACTTTGTGACTACTACCATGATTTAAACAATATTATTGTTTGATTAACCTTTGAATCCTTTTTCTTGCTTAAAAACCCTAGATTCCAAGAGAGATGAACTTTTCTTTAAATTGTTCTTAATTCTTGATTTCAAAACTTTAGTGTTGAATATTGTACAAAAAAATAATATAAATTATGATCTCTTGCATATTTTCTTGGATTATTCGATTATATGACACATGTGAGAAAAATTGAGGATTTTACTATATTTGTGAAATTGTTGTGAATTGAGCATATTCTCGGTTTCCTCATTGTATGGGTGTTGTGATGGACTTGGATTACCTTCGAGAGATGCTGTAGAGTGTTAGAGGTTAGTCTACCCCAATGGGGTGAGATGGTTTCCTAACACTTGTAGTGGGTTGTCATTTGGTAATGCAACCACTATCGTTCACTGGAGTTCGAACAAAGAGATAATATACTTTTCCTAGGAAGGGACTTGTCGCTGCCATTGTGATGGTAGACGCCCCTTTCTAAAGTGCTTGTGACTGTGATTGTGATTGATGGACTAGGTATAATCGTGGGGTAGATTCATGGAAAACAATCATCATACATAGTACGAGGATGAACCGAAAATACATGAAATTATGAGTTGGGTCGTTCTTGCCGATGCATTGGTATGGGATAATGCATGGGGGAGAAGCCCTTTTTCTAAATAGCCTAAATTGGAATATTGGTTACTGTTGTTAAACTCATTTTTATTCGTTTATTTAATTATTGTTACTGTCTAAACTTGATATCTCCTTTAAAATGCCATTGGTTTATTTTAAATGTTATATATGTTACTTGTGAAATGAGATCGACCGTTTTCTATGTTTTTTTTAAAACCTTGTTTGAGTTTGGAAAAAATGTGGCTATAGAGCTCACCCATACATATTACATTTTTCAGATGTGGTGCTAGAGGAGGATCTCGGCATCGACGAGTCGGGACATTGGCAGGCTCCACTCGAGGGGAACCTAGATCCCGAGGTGGATATGTAGAGTCGTAGCTTCTTTTGTTCTAGACTAGAATACTACTTTGAAAACACTGTATAGTCTAGATTTCTTTTGTAATTTCCGCTGCGCTATAATAGTAAATTTTCATTGGGAATGTAAAGGCTAAAGATGACATATTATTTTGGAATATTGATATAAATGTTATGGATTATTGTTAGGAAGTCTTTTTATTGATGGTTTATCTTAGTGCTCTTATGGTATGAATGGTGATTGAATGTAATGCCGTCCAGGGTATATTTTGGGGTGTTACACTGTCAATACCGTTCGAACAGTAAAAGGCGTTCGAACGATTTCTCTGTCTTTACTCTACACCGTTCAAACGTCAGATGAATTCAATGTCTTCCATTCAAGTTAGAAGACACGTGGTCCTCTCTGGAAATCTCCCTCTAGGTCCTTGTAGAATCTGACTGCTATCTTTCTAATAATTCTAGGGATGTTCGAACGTATATTGTCGTTCGAAAGGGGCACTCAAGTGCCTGAGCCTTCTGACGGCAAGTATACAAGTCTGCAACGCTCCATGTTTTTAGTCAGTCTGATCTTGTCATTTCTCCAGTGGACGTTTGGACTATTGATGGCATTCGAACATAGTGCTCAAGTCTCCAGCGCCTTGGGTCTTGCCTGCAACACACTTTGTCTCATCTGCCTAGTAGTTCATTAGTTCAGGAGAGCGTTCGAACGTTTATTGATGTTCGAACGTTCTTTGTTTCTTCCAAGCTTCTCCACTTTTGTTCCTTAATGTGCTGCTGTTACTTTCAAATGGAATTTTTGTATCCCTTGAACCCTTGTTCACTTTAAGACCTAAAAATCATCACTTAAACTCCATCAAAGAACAATTAGTCCAAAAAGGAGCATAAGAATATGCTACATTTGAGTACTAATCAGGGCGCCCAAAGGGACTTCTAAAGGTGGGGCGCTCAGATGGGGAACATCTTAGTGGGGAGCTCCTTGATGCTCAGGATATGAAGCTCCTCTGATTTGAGGTCCATGTTGGACTCTTCCTTGTCTGGTGAGCATGAGTTAAAGGATCTGTTGGTTTTGAGCCACAAGCTCCTGCATAGTCTCCAACATCTGTTGGGCATTTGGAACAGGATTGGCAGGTGGAGGAACAACCTCCTCCTCTCGTGGTGGAATGTCTTCAGGGGGATTCATTGATGGTGATTACGACAGATTAACAAAGAAAATGTTTAGGTGAGAATTTTGTCGTTCCCACAGACGACGTCAAACTGATGATGCACAAATTGGTTTGCACACCATAGTCAAGTTAATAGTATAAAATGCAGTAAAATATGTAGAGAGAGAAAAAACAAGGTTTTTAGTGGTTTGGTCAATCAAGATCTACTTCCACTTTCAATGGTTGAGTTTGTCGATAACTTTATTAACTTTGGTGTGTAGGAAGAGTAGAGAATTACAAGACAGAGAGATGAGCTTAATTTTTTGAGATGCCTTCCAAGTATTGGGGGAGCTTATAATTTATAGTTGTTTGCGTAGTAATTGCATAGCCTAATAGTCATAATGGGTTGGAGGCAACTTAATAACTTGACGACCTCTCCTCTCCTTGGCGACCTCTCCTATCCCAGGTGACCTCTCCTCTCCTTGACGGGCAAGGGCAACTCTTGGATGCTCCTGTAGCTCCCTTCGGGCTTGACTATCTTGGAGCTCACAATGCCTACTGGGTCTTCTATAACATTGGGCTTTACAGCTGGATTGAGCCATTTGGTTTGGCCCATCACATATTATTCAAAGGCAATACATGCAATCATATAAACAAATAGTTCATCTATCAACAATTGTTGTATAGCGTAGAAGTACATACTATAAGAGATGGAGGTTCAAATATATTAAAAAAGAAGACTGATAGCTTATTCTTATAAACAAATACCATATGATAGTTCATTAAAGTGAATGATCAAGCCTGATGAAACATGAAGCATATAAACATTCAAAGTGCAAGTGCAAGATTAGTTAAAGAAGATGGAGACAATTAGAAAAATTTTAACTGTTTTTTCGTTCAAACAAGATTGAGCATATTAAGAATTTGAAGTTTATTCCTCTTAAAGTTATGCCTAGGGGTAGTTTGTAAATTGGTATTTTCCTTACCCATAATTTTGGAGTTAGCACACTTGTTGTCTAGATTCCATATTTATGTTTTGATTATCGTGGGATGTGCAAGAATGCTGAAATTATCCTTAAAAAACGTGTTAAATTGGAGCCAAGCCAACACTGTATACTGCTCACCATGCAAACTAAGATTTCTCCCTTGTCATGTTCAAGATTTTGGTTTCTGGTGGTTTGTACTGGGTTGTAGGTAAACCGATCAGTGTGAAAGATGAAGTTGATAGTTGAATTGGCCAGGTTAGTATGTGGTTACTCTTGCTGCTATAAATCCTTTTTGACATTTTCTCAAGCAGGTGGAGGGTGGGGAGGTGTGTGTTAGAGATTTGCTTGAAGGAGAAATAGGAACATAGAGAGAATGAGAAATGGAGAGGAGAAGAAGAGTGAGAGATGAGATAGCAACTAGCTTGTGTGCTCCAACTATAATGTAAAGAATGTCAAATTTATCACCAGTTTTCTTCCTGAAAACATCTCTAATTTCAACATCAAATGCTTGTGGAATTAAATTGAGTTGCGAGACAATATATAAGAAAATTGTTAACAGAGAGAACATGCGTTGCCTAAAGTCCAAGTTGCCTGAGGTCGTCGGAGTTACCTGAAGTCACTGGATTCAGATTTGCTGATGTCACAAGCCTTTGTTGTTGAAGTCTAACGAAGAAGAGGGGTGCAATTCTAAAATTTCAGGGACAAAAAATGACATCATTTTTTATAAGGACTGTTAAAAAAAATTTGCAAAAAACACCTTAAAACGGTGCCATTTTATTAAACCGCCAATGATACGGTTACCTCCTACCAAGAGGAGCCGCATCCCACCAGCATTCTGCACAAAAATAAGGTAAAAATAAAAAATAAAAATAAAAAAATCCATAAACAGAAACATGAAAATAAAATAAAATGATCTCCCTCTATCCGTGACTAGTTCTTTCTCTGTATCATTCTATCAAAATTTCTCTCTGGTTATGCTGTCATCTACGCCTTTAATCGTCACAACAATCCATAGATGATGGGCTTCTTTGCGATTTTTTGACGATTCTGATTCGATCGGTGCGGTTCTCTTCCCCGCCGTTCTTTTTTTGACATAAGATTCGTGCATAGGCTTTGTTTTCGGGTCTTATTATTTTGGGTTTTGTTGGGTTGGATCTGTAGATCGTTGTGTATATACTTCTTTGGTGCTGCCGGTTCTTTGTCCTCGTTGCACTTATTCTGATTGTGTTTTTCTGTTTTTTAACTACAAATCTTTCCTTTAATGTTTTTCCTCTGTTTGAGGGATTTTGGTCTGGATTTGGAAGGTTCCTATTTAGATCTTTGTTGATTTGAAGTGCTTGCCTCAGTATTTATACATATACGATCATAGAGAGTTTAGGGGTAGATTTTTGCCTTTAATTATGTTTTCTCTGTGTAATTCTTTCATAAATAATCTTGAGTTGATGTTTTCGATCCCCGCATTTGTTAGATTCTCCAGATTAGTTCTTTTATAAATTGAAGTTCTTGCGAGCAGTGGAAAGTTATCTACAAATAAGTATGTGCGAGGTTGGTTTAATTTCTGAAAATACCGTTGGTTTACAAATTTTGTGAACTGTTGGGTAGATTGGGTACTTTCCTGAGACTCCTTTGTACCCCTAGTCTCAGAAGGGTGTAACTTTTGGATTCAAATGGACAGGGTCCATTTGACAACTAGGGCTGTACATAATCTTTGGCCTAATTTTTTTTATCAAATAATTAGCTAATACATATGACTATTGATGGTTTAGGTACGTAACAAAAAATAATACATGTGGTTTCACATTGTAGACATTGATGTTTTGGTTTGATCTAGTGGTTGAAGCCTAGAGCCTGATACTGGTGTATAGCAATTCCTGGGTCTGTATGTTTAAAGTTGAATGATGGCATGGATGCGTTGCATATGTTTGGGACCATGAACTTCTCAAACATGTTTGATACTCTTTTGGCCATGTTCATAATTAGAAAGAACATTTCATTTCAATCATTTTTCAGTCACTCTTTTGGTGACGAGTCTAACACTTGGGCTGTGCATATGATACTTGCCAACATGTGATTAATGAAATTTATAAATTTGGATAAATGACTATCTTACAAGTTATATGAATGGAGAATATTGTTGCAATCGATTGTATTGAAATTGTACTTAAAATAGACTAGAAAATGTATAAAGTTTTTGCTTAAAAAAGAGGACTTAGGAAAATGAGAGGACTCATCACAAGTATGTATACTTCCTATGATTTGTCTAATGAATTAGTGTTGGAACTCATCTTAGAGTACTAGACACAAGGTTTATTTGTTCAAAGCAATGATTTCCTTATGTTATATAATTATACTATATACTGTGAAAATTTATATAATCTGATATATAAAACACGATTAATTGTTATGGGTGTCAACTATGATCCAGTCCTACTGTTTTAGAATTTGCCATATCGTGGTGTCTGTGCATCTCGCGTTAGTATCTTGGGTCTGTGTATGCGCTTCATAGGTAATCCTTGAACTATATTCCTCTTAATGATTGTTTTTGTTTTGTTATTTGACCCTGTTTATCTATTTATGTTTTGTTTTGATAAGTGTTGAATGGTGAAGCAAGCATGGGGGAACCAAGATTCTGGTATGTTATGCAGTGTTGCATGGGCAGCTACGTTAGTATCTAGGCCTTAATCAGTATGATGATTCATACGAAATGATAGATAGAAAAAATTAGACATGGCGAGAGATTCAGACCATATCGTGGTATCGTGAAATAGTATCAGGTGATGTGATATGAGTTGATAATGATGATTCGAAAAATTCGAGTCGTCCATCAGTCGTTGATATTTGTGGTTTACATGGAATGTGGAATGATATCTTAATAAAAAGTGTTGAATCGGATATGATGTATGACTAAGGATTGTTGTAACCTTGGCATCCAATTGTTGATGTACTCATGTTTGCTGCTAGCTTAGATTAACTTTGCTCATGTTTTATGAATTCCAGAACTGTCAAAGTGTTCATTTTCTTTATTTAAAAGATGAGAAAGCAGAATGGCGCATTGCGCTCTATTAGAGAGAATGAACATCTGTTTCTTGGATATATCGTTTATTAGGAGTAAATGGCATATTGCTGGTACTGTTTAGAGCTTGTGGCGGTGTTATTAATTAGGTCTTGTCTGCTTTGACATATTCTTTGTGCTTTTTTGACTTGCCATTACGAATGGCTTGGATTGCTATAATCTTGAGGTCTATTTATTGAAGCCTTTCACGCATTGTGTTAGGTTAGCTTTGGTTACGTTACATGACTTCCAAAACCGCCACATCAATTTTTTTGGATATTTCATTCATTAAGAGGAGTAATTGCCGTATTTTTTGAACCTTTTATATTTTCTTGTGATGGTATTGATGGGCCTTGTTGCCTTGGATGTAAAATTTTTTTTTTTGCTTTTTGACTTGTTGGTTCACTTAGGGCTGGGCTGGGGTTGACATAATCTTGAGCTCTATTTATTGCTGCCCTTTCACGTGTATGCTGGTTAGCTTCACTTACATTACATGATTTCCAGAACTGTCAAAAGGTTATATCATTTATTAGAGTGACCCAAAAAAACCATTATATATGATATAAAAAGCTTGCTTCTGTAGCTAGTTTATTGGTGTCATGTTTATTTGCACAGGTGAATGAATTGTTCTCGAGGTAATATTGTAAGCACGGCACATTTTTTTGCAAATGGCTTTGGTGGGTGTAGCACCTACTTCTGGTTTGAGAGAATCCAATGGTGATATTGTTGGAGTTGATAGGTTACCTGAGGAGATGAATGACATGAAAATTAGGGATGATAAGGTATATCTTGCAAAGGTTTTAATTTTTTTCTTCTTGCAGTTTTATGCGATGTGGTTTATGTTTCATTGGCTATATTTATTTGCCACCAGTGAATAAAGTGAGCTTGATTGTGCAGGAAATGGAAGCAACAGTTGTTGATGGTAATGGGACTGAGGCAGGTCATATTATAGTGACAACTATTGGTGGTCGAAATGGCCAGCCGAAGCAGGTAATGTGACTTTGCTATAACTTTTTTTTGACTGATTGTAAGATATGATAATATGTGCATGAGTTTGCTGTTTTCTGATTGTTTATAAATTTTTATATCCATAGCTTCCTTCCTTCCTCAAGTGCTATTTCATAGGAGATCTATTGTGAAGGGTCAAGGGTTGGTGTGTTAGCACACCACCCACTCACCCTCCTCCGCTGCGGGTGTGACCTGTCTTCTTTTATTCAGTGAATCTGTCACTTGTTTTTTCACATTTGGTAGGTTTTTGGATAACATAGATTGTGTGGACTTTTCTAATGTCTCAATTGAGGGAAAATAGCTTCAGTTGAATGATTCTGATGGTATACATGCTATACTGACCTTTCACACAAATGGGTGTAAAATATGGTCGTGGTACATTCTAGGCTTAGGTATCTCAATTGTATGGTTAAGATCAATAAATGGTCTTGCCTTGGGGCTTGTGGTTCACCATTTTTATCCTCTATCCTATATTCTGGTTGGTATGGAACTTGTATCTCTTTTCTTGATTTCATGGTCTTACTTGGTTCACTCCATTTATTTCCTTTGTTCATAATTTCAGACTATTAGTTACATGGCTGAACGTGTTGTGGGCCATGGATCATTTGGAGTTGTGTTCCAGGTAAGATTTTATTTGGTTTATGACTGGATTTCATATGTTAATATATCTGCACTCACTGAGAACAATTGTATTTGCAGTCTGATGCTTAGTTTCATTTTTTATTCAGGCAAAATGCTTGGAGACAGGTGAAACTGTGGCCATAAAGAAGGTTCTTCAAGACAAGAGATATAAGAACCGAGAGTTACAAACCATGCGTCTTCTTGACCACCCGAATGTTGTGTCCTTGAAGCACTGTTTCTTCTCCACAACTGAAAAGGATGAATTGTATCTTAATTTAGTACTTGAGTATGTCCCTGAAACTGTTCACCGCGTAATCAAACACTACAATAAGGTGAACCAGAAGATGCCGCTGATATATGTGAAGCTGTATACATATCAGGTCTGGTGTTAGTCAATGAAATTTGATGTGCTGTGTTTGTGTGATTTATGGCTGAAAACATCTGGCTTTTCATGGATAAAGGCTGCTTCCTTGTTTTATGTTTACTTATTGCATGTAACACATTGTTTGACACTCCTGCTCGCAGAGTTTGGCCTTGGCCTTTATAGAGGTGTTCGGTGGGTATTGGCATCTGTTTTGCTTAATTTGATTCTAGTATGATCCTCAGTTGTGTGGAAAATGTCCATAGATGACCTACTTTCTCTTCCAGTCTCCAGCAACAATCATAAAGAAAGTCCTTATGCTTAGCTTCTCTTTTTTACATTGCACATGGGATGGGAATTAGGTTTCACACTGTTTTTCTTGGTTCAGCCGACTTGTGACTTGTCATATTGATTTTCTCCTGGAGTAATAATGAATTTAATTTCTAAGAATCCCAAAGTAGTATTTCTGTATCTAGTTTTGCAGAGATTATAATGTACTGTTGATACATGGCAGATTTTCAGGGCATTGTCTTACATTCATTGCACTATTGGAGTGTGTCACCGAGACATCAAGCCTCAAAATCTTTTGGTATGTTCAAATGCTCATTTGCTTGCTTTTGCTTTATCTTTGGAGATATGTGGTGTTATTCTCACGTTGCGCTTCCAATATTGAGAAGGACAAGGGTTTGAGACTAAACCAAGTAGTCATGTCATTTCGTGCTTCATGGAGGGAAGCTCTTCGTTGTGCATAGGTTCTTTGATTCTGATTTCAGGCTGATAGAATAGTTGCATATGTATTAGATTGTACTAGATTGGGTACTCTATTAATCTTCCCTTCTCCATGCATTGCGTAAGATACTTTCTACCTAGGAAGTATGGATACAAACACGGTTGTCGTATCCGATACGATACGGACACGGGATATGACAAAGTAAAAAAATATAGGACATGAATATGGAAAAGATACGACTATTAAAATAATAAAATATATTTTTTAAATAATAATAGATTGTGATATATTAAGAAAAAATATATATTATAATAATATTAATAAAAAGACCTAGCAAATATTAAATTTTTTATTAAAATTGAAATAGATCAAAATAAACATCTATCATTTTCATCAAACATCAATATATCTATTGACATTGATAGGATATAAGTTAACATAACAAAAATTATATTAAAAAACACCCATTTTAATTGTCAACAGTTTTTTTTTTTTGTAAAAAAATTTCTCGCTGACCTAGACGTATCCTAGTCGCGTCTTGACCGTGTCCTAGATGTATCCTGGCCGTGTCTGACTAGGGTCACTATTCAGGACACTTCTAGTCATGTCGGACACGTGCTCGACACTACAACAACACCTCTCTGGGAAGTATCCGTGCGTCCTAGCTTTCTGCCCAGTGGTTCCGATACTAAGATACCAACAAATCAGGTTAGCACTTGTTTCAGAATTTGTAGTTTTATAACTTGGTTAAAAGAAAGGGTAGACATGGTAAATCTAAGTCTTAAAGTCTTTATTGTTTTCTGGATGTTGAATTTTGCTTTAGTTTATTTTTTATGTGTTAAGGAATATAGATGTTTTGGTCACTAAAATGGTGATCTTTCCCTTCCGTGGGGTTAATCTTGATCAATTAACAATCTTCGATTGATTAAAAACTTTTCATTCATATTGTTAAACACTTTCATATTAATTAAAAATAAAATAAAATCTTTTGCTTGTTTATGCTAACCTCATATATTTGGTTGAGCATTTGTTCTATTTGTTTCTAGAATGCTGTATGCTTGACTTTAGGTTGGTTTCTAATCTCTTGCTTGTTCTGGTTTCGTGTACCAGTGCCCCATTTTCCATGTATTATCTCTTAGCAGATGAACCATTCTTAGCAAGTGAGGTGTCTATTTCTTTTGGCAGGTGAATCCACATACCCACCAAGTTAAATTATGTGACTTTGGAAGTGCTAAAGTTTTGGTATGTTCTTGTTTATATTGCTGTTGTTGTGACTATTGTGGTGTGTTTGGCTGGAATCCTTGACAATTGCATGCTCCTGATTTTTTGCAGGTTAAAGGGGAGCCCAATATTTCTTATATATGTTCGAGGTACTATCGAGCACCTGAGCTTATATTTGGGGCAACAGAGTATTCTACAGCTATTGACATTTGGTCTGCTGGATGCGTTCTTGCTGAGCTACTTCTTGGACAGGTATAATGTCTGGTTTCTCCCATATTATAGTGTCGTTTGAACTTGGGATGTGACGATTCTATATGTTTCATATTTTCTTTTTGTATGCCAGCCCTTGTTCCCTGGTGAGAGTGGAGTTGACCAGCTGGTGGAGATCATCAAGGTAATTTTAGTCTCTCTCTCTCTCTGAGTGGTAAATTCATTTTTCATTGTTTGTTGTATCACTGCAGTATTAAATTTATCTTTTTTGGAAAACCAAGTTTGGTTTTGGATGGAGAGAAAGCATCCTTAAACTTTCTGGTGCCTGTCTCTTGCTGTGGGCAGTCAGCATCTGTCAAATGGAGTTTGTACTTTATGGTGTGTTCAAAGCATATACACGGATCAAACTAGCAAGGGTTACATGTAACAACATTTATTGGTGTTGAATAATGTCAAAGACTTATAACAAGTTTGTAAAAAATGTAGTTATTTGTTGGACATTGATATCACATAGGAAATGCTCTAATTTGGGGAATTGATCAACGTTAGCTTCTTCTGATTTGTTGTCATTCGTGGCCTGATGTTGGCCTTTGGCATATTATACGTGACCGTTTTACAGGTTTTGGGTACTCCAACGAGGGAGGAAATTAAATGCATGAATCCTAACTATACTGAGTTCAAATTCCCACAAATCAAAGCTCATCCATGGCACAAGGTACTTGTAAATATGATTTGTCAATCAATTGTTTTATAAAGTTCTGTCATTCATTAATATGCATCTGTTTCCTCATATTTTTCAGATATTCAACAAACGCATGCCTCCGGAAGCTGTTGATCTGGTATCAAGATTGCTGCAATATTCTCCTAATTTACGGTGCACAGCTGTGAGTAACTGAAAGTTCCTTTCTTCTCCCCTTTTCATTAATTCTTTATTTTTCGCTAAATTTTCAGCGTATTTACTTTCAACACAGCTGGATGTCTTGATCCATTCCTTTTTTGATGAGCTGCGAGATCCAAACACACGTCTGCCAAGTGGACGCTTCCTTCCCCCATTATTCAACTTTAAGCCTCACGGTATGAACTTGGAGCAAATTTTCTCACATTAGCCTTGCCTTTCAAACAAAGTTGCACTAACTGATTCGTTGACACTCTTGCCTTGGAACTGTCAGAGTTGAAGGGGCTGCCGGTGGAAACCTTAGTGAAGTTGATTCCCGAGCACGCCCGAAAGCAATGTCCTTTCCTTGGGTTGAGTTCTTAAAATGTGACAAATCAGCAAGTATTCCATATGGGAGTTAGGCTTCTTCATTCTCTGCCTATTTGTTCGTTTTTCTTTGTACCTAGTGTTTTCTCGTTGTATTGTGTTGTTTTTTGTGTAAGTGGACTTAGAGGGATTATGCTTAACCAATCCCAGACCTCAACGGGTCATCTGTTTATCCTATTTCTGTAACTTTATGTGGACAAGAATGAGTATCTGTCTAAATGGCCAATTTGATTTGGAGTCTGAAAATTTCTGGCAGTTAGAAGGCTGAATTATTGTTCTTTTTGTTATTCTATGATTTTGGATTACCCTTTGGTCTGTCCATCCTTAATGTGCTAACTGTATTAATTGTAACCATCTCTTTTCATATACAGGAAGCAAAACTGTGATCTGAGAAAGAAGAGGACAATATTCATTGGAGTAGTGTGATGTCAAAGCAAGTGCAATACATCAAGCTCATGTTTTGTTTCAACCTCATTTTTTGCCCTTTATAGGAGTACAAATACAGTTCCAAATATAGCAAATATGATCCTAAGCCTATGGAGAGCGGGAAGGGGCGCTGCTACGTGGGTGGTGAGTTTTGTCGTGGGGTCGAATGGGCACCCAGCCGCTAGGCCAAACTCATTGAGCCCGAAATATTTAGTACTTGGATACATTTTTAATATTGGATTGGGTTTGAACAAAAAAAAATTCTAGCAGATTTGAATAATATTTGGGTGGTTGTGTTTGGTTTCTGGGATTCAAGCGTGTATGCTAAAAAATTATGCAAGATTATTGGGCTCAATTAGTTATATGTTCGGAGCGCAGGAAAAATTATTAAATAGTAACTCGATCGATCATTGAGATTGTATCACTAGAGCAAAAGACAGATTTGAAAAGTGATATGATTGAACAAAAATTTTTTTTAAAATTTTTTTTAGAGACAATAAAGATTGATAAAAATTAAGAAACACTATTAAAATAAATTGAATAATCATCAAAGTTTATCTCACAGTGAATAATAATTTTGATTTAATTTATAACTCATCTAAGATCGTAATCAAACTCAATTACTTGCGTGGTGAATATTCAACTAAAACCAAATTTAGGAAATATGTATTTCAATTGATTGAATTAATTCATGAAAAAAATTAATGTCATGTTGATTGTAGGGATTTTAAGAATTACATGTGCCAAACTTAATTGTTTATGAATAAGTAAAGATATTTAAAAGTCAAATATATTTTTAAAAGCAATTATTTCAACCAATAAAAATATCTTTGGACATTGAAACCCTAGTTAGGTCAAAGCTACCCATTTACGAATGAGAATCCCTCATCTGGTTATACCATAGTTAAATTATTCACCCATATTTAAAGTAAAATCATAAACACATATAGAAGACATGATAATTGGAAAAAAAAAACTAAAACTTGTATTGAAACAAAAATATAAATTGAATATCTTGTATTGAAGACAAAAATGGAGAATGATTACAAGAACTAGGAATCAAATGTACTTTGCTTGAAAAAAAAAAAACTTAGTAAAGACAATAATTTAGAATCATTCAGAATAGGAAAATAATGAAGAGCATGAAGAATCCTATCTAAAAAAGGGTATGAGAGAGAGAGAGAGAGAGAGAGAGAAACGTTGGAAGGGAGCCCCCTCCGCTCTCTTCAATTTCAGTATTTAATGGCCTATTTCCAACTGAATTCCTTTCTTTTTTCTCTGCTGACTACCAATGAAACTTGTGAAAAAGCCTTAGATGATAGACTTCAAAAAGAGTTCTAATTGTATTTTAACTCTGATGAACCAATTAAAAGCAACCCTGACCTACTGGTAGGTTAGTGTTCTATTCACCAACAAGTCTTTGATTAAATAGTACTCCTTATCTTGTGAAGGCCCCCCCCCCCAAAAAAAAAGAAAAAAAGATAGTGTTCTAT
>CM042191.1:17751351-17766852 GCA_023539305.1 Ilex asprella
CTAAGATGTGTATAAAAAGACGGTGTTCTATTTAGAATAAACTAGTAGGTGAACAACAACAAACCAGTAGAACTGCTCTCTGTTTCAGATGAATTGGTAGGTAAAACAGTGATGAACTGATGGCAATAAATTCTGTTTTTGATATGAACAGGTAGAAGTTCAGTGCTACTAATAGAAATTTTTTTGTTACCTAATGAACCGGTAGAAAACCTACCGATCCAATATTTTTCTAAATTTTCACTATAACACTCCTAGTTTCATATCTGACTCATCTAGCTCATTCCCCAAACTCTCCAAAGTA
Source organism: Ilex asprella (assembly GCA_023539305.1). NCBI lineage: Eukaryota > Viridiplantae > Streptophyta > Magnoliopsida > Aquifoliales > Aquifoliaceae > Ilex > Ilex asprella. Next base: position 17,751,653 of record CM042191.1, read on the forward strand.
TTAAAATAAACGTAAAATACCCTCTTTACATCAAATCACCTGTAAACGACCCATTTTGTAGCTTGAACTTTGTCCTTCCTTGTTGCTTTCAGAACTTGATCTGAAGCATCTTGACCATAAAATTAGGTTGAGATTTACATAAATACTTCATAAAATTAGACACTTACAATTAATTTTCTAACAATATATGAAGGTTGATTTAAGTTGTAAAGTGAGTTTACTATCACTTTAATTGTGATTTGGTTTAGATTGTGAATATTTTTAGTTGTGAAATGATACTAGATCCATATTTTTATTATATTTTGGGTTAATTACACCAAAGGTCTCCAAAATATGGAGTTTGTCTCATTTTTGTCCCCAATGTTTCAATTGAATCATTTTGGTTCCTAAAATATTGAATATGTTTCTATATAGTCTTCTAAGCAGACAACGTCCAAATTATTACCAATTTTTTATCATAAACTTGCCATGAAATACTTAAATATGGTCATAAATAATTTTGATAGCTCTTAAACAAACTTTGGGTAGCTCTTGACAAAAATTGTGTAATAGAAATAGCTTTTGACCAAAATTTAAGTAGCTCATGATCAAAATTGTATAACTTGTGTAGCTATTTTGAGTAGAAATTTGGTTAAGAATTATGTAAATTATTTTTTTGTCCATATTTAAGTATCATGTGACAAGTTTATAATGACAAATCGTTAGCAATCTAAACGCTGTCTGTTTAAGGGATCATATAGAAACATATTTAATACTCCAGGGATCAAATAATGCAATTGAAATATTAGAGACCAAAAAGAGACAAACCTCATACTTTAGGGACCTCCAGTGCAATTAACCCTTATATTTTTATTGATTATGATGTTCAATACACTCGTAATTATTAATTTCAGGATGTCGAACTAGCAGGAATCAACTATGACATTAGGAGTGTAGAGAGACATTAAAGAAACTAGTAATGTATATACAAGAATATTGGTTACCTTTTTGAGTTGAAGGGATAAAGTTCCTACTGTTTCTAGTTTATGCTACGTTGTTCCTAATGTCGAGATTTAATGCTTTCTTGCATTATAAATATAGGTAACACCACGCATCGACTTATATTTCTATTTTATGGAAACCAGTGAGGTAGCTTAGCATAGGTTGTGATAGTAAGAAATTCAAAAAATTGTAACTCGAAAACCATAAAAAATAAACTGAATTGTAAACTAATCTCAACACTTAAGTACAAGTTACTCAATCTCACATCTAGGTACAAAACTTATCTTCTTGATGTAGCTTTGAAAAATCATAGTCCTGCACACAACAAATCAACCAAATACCTTATGAAAAACATCATAAATGTATCAATGACATATCATAATGACGGGTATAGAATGCACAAAGAGAAGCTACTGGGCATTTGCATGTAAGCAGCATACAAATGCGACCTATGCAAACATATATAAGCAATGCTTGCCCAATTATACTTGAGAACTAATAGATTCAACAATAATAGATCAACAACAAGTGCTCCTCCTTAGTTGCTATTCCCACAAACAAATAACAAGTGTAAAATAATAATAATAAAATAAAACAAATGAAAAACAAGTGACTTAATGCCAAGTTTGTAAATGTATGCATCCTGAGCAATTTCAACAAACTCCCTTTCATGCAACTAATCCCAGTTAGTTATAAAAATTTCTCTCAAAATTAACTCAAAATTCTTCCCTTTTTTGTCATGAAATGCCGAACACAACCCCATAACAAGTTAAGTAGGGAAACATTGGGAGTGCGATGGAACGACCTTGGAACATTGAGGCTTATGCACTTCAACATGGAATTATACTCAAATAAAACCTAACTCACACAATTACAAAATTAAACCCCTATATGGCGTAGATGTTTGACCTTACAAGTGAGTGTATATTTTATGATGATGTCGTTTGACATAATTCAGAAAAATCAAATCAACAAAATTTTAATCATATTTGTTTGCTCAATCAACGCACATAGTCACGGATTATGCTTAGATCCTCACCAATCTTACTCTTAGCTTCCCGCGAATCAATCGTTCATTCATGCTCTATCGGAGGAGGGCTTTGAGTTGTGATGATATCCCCATTGGAGTGACCCATTTCAATTGTTGTAAGCTTTAAACTTCTTGTAATCTTTAATTCTTGCACTTTAATCTTAGCTATTTCAAGTTAATTGCAAGTTTAATTACACGTTCTTCATTTCACCATTGTTGTTTTAAGCTTTCTTCATTTCCTAGCTTTTCAATGGGTATTGCATATTTTTCTTCTTAGTTTAACTTTTCTTGCTTTAAGTTATGTTCTATGCTTAATGTCTTCATTATGTCTCTTCACATTATGCTTTTCTTTCTTGCAAACATGAGTAGTTAGGACTTAAGTTGGTTAAGCCAAGGGAAGACCTCCTCTTGGGGATTCCATTTCAACTCTTCTTCATTTCTCCCTTCTGAGTCAAATGGTTCGGTTTGACGGGGTTGAGAGTGGATGAGTTGGTGAGCCTTTAATATCCCGTAGGCCTAGTCACGGGTTATGCTTAGATACTCACCAATCTTGTCCCTAACTTCCCCCGAATCAATCGTTCATTCATGCTCAATCAGAGGAAGGTTTTGAGTTGATTTGGTATTCCCATTGGAATGAATCCTTTGGATTAGCCAACACTTATTTTCTTGCATTTTTATTTACAAACACAACCCCATAACATAAACAAAAGATTTTACATTTTCTTTACTTTTTTGGCAAACTCACTTTCACAAAACTCCCTTTCCTTCCCTGAGGAGGCGACCTTGGAATACTCTTCCAAGTAAAACACCGACCACGAAAGACTCTTTACGATTGGGGAACGCTTTTGTGCATATTTCACATTTTATTTCACACATATTTTGTTCATCCATTTTCCACCATTCACATCCGTTGTTTCCTATCTCTAGTATCATCCCGAGGGAGAGTGACACTCCCTTCACACATAAGCCATACACATTTGAGGGTGGTGTTGAGAGGTAGGGAACGACACTATTTCCAATCAATCAGTCGATAGAGAAGGTTTGCAACGAACCAAATGGAGATTAGAGGGAGTTTGAAGCTCCACTAGAGTCGAAGACTCTAAATTATTTATTGAACCACTAGATAAGCTTCATAAATGTCAAAGTCTTGTCCTGACTAGTTTGCTAGAATGGTTAGACTTCAAGCATTAGGTGCAACCTATTTTCTTTTTCTTTTTTGTGGTTGCAGATGTGTGTCTATGCTGGTAGACTTTGAGAAGAGGAGTCAAAATGCTCCAGGGAATTTTACTTAGTTTGATGCTTGGCTTTCTTGTAGTGAGTGTAAATTTGAGCGAGATTCGAAAACTCGAAACTAAGTTGCCATTGGTGATTGGAATTCTTGTAGGAAACTTACTGATGCTATTACTTGAATAGGGTTCTTGAAGAAACAGAGGCACTTGAATCCAAGTATAGCTTCCGTTTTATAATCTCGAAGTTCAAATGAATAAAGAGCCAAAGACTCTTACGTCCAATCTTAGGAGTTTAAAACCTTGTCCATGAATAATTTGCAAATGCCATAGTTAAAAAGCCTAAGTCTATTTTTTTTTGTTGGCTAGGCCTCGACTAGTTTTGGGCGTCACCTATTGAGATTAAGGGTCGAAAATTTTGGAATTTGACCAAAACTCTCTAATTGTCATGAATGAGAGTTTATTTGATAATCAATGTGAGAATCCTGAATAGATAGGAAATGCATTGAAAGAGTCCTAATGAACCATGGATAGATTTATTAATGACCTGATAGGAAATATAAAGATTTAGCAGTATCTAAATTGTATTGAGTTACAGTATTTTATTCCTATAAATTGAATTATAGTATTTTATTCATATAAATAGGGTTGAGTATTATGTAATTAGTTACTAGATGACCAGTTTTTCAATGAATAATACATCGATGTAGATTTTTGGTTCATGGATGTAGGTACAGTGTACAAGTGTGGGTATATTGTATCAAACCACGTTATATATTTGTGTAATGTCTTTATTATTATTTTTTTATCTTAAATTCCTATCATCCAACTTATGCTATTAGTGTTAATTATACCCTGTGCAAAACCAATAAGTGGTATCAAAGTTAGATTGATGATTCTGGGCGAACTAGATTAAAAGTTCTAGTAGAACAATCAGAACTAGAATTAATGATCAAGTTGATGTTCATGTTGAAGAAGATTCCTTTGCCATGTGTGTATGACGTGATGTGAAGATTGATTTTGTCCTATGTATAGTAATGACTTCATCTTGGGGTTTTTTTTTTTGATAGTTTTTAGATCCACAAGGAAAAATTTAAAGTTGTTATAAAACTGAACGGGAGACTAAGTTGCTTTCAGATTGTTTGCATTTAAAGAATCACCACACGTGTTGTGTTGAAGAAGTTTCTTCAGAATGTTGGGCTCTTAGAGTTGAAGACATAGTATTCTAATGGTTTGGGAGTTATTGGACCAACATAAACCCAATTGTTATGCTGTGGTGTCTCATGGTTTATGAGTCACTTGGCTTTACCTTGATGAATGGTGGAACGTTGACCATTGAGATCTCCCAAGGGCAAGTAAGACGTGAGTAAAGGCACATAGACGATGTAGTTAAAACGAAGAGGGTTGTGGCAACTCAGAAGAGTAAGTTTGCATGTGATGTCTGAAAAGATTTATGGATCAAAATTAAGGGTGCTAAGCCTGATCTCGGGGCATGACCAAAGTTGAAGAATTTGGCTGAAGGGAGGTTGTTGGAATTTGATCAAAACTCTTTAATTGTCATGAAGGGGAGTTTGTTTGGTCATCAATGTGAGAATCTTGAATAGAATAGGAAACGCATTGAGAGAGTCTTAATAAACGATAGATAAGTTTATTATATAATCAATTACTAAATGACTTTTTTTAGTGAATAATACATCGATGTAGATTTTTGATCCATGAATGTAGGTATGGCGTACCAAGGTAGGCATGCTGTATCGGACCACGTTATATATTTGTGTAATATTTTCATTCTTTTTCATATCATAAATTCCTATCTTCCAACTTATGTTATTAATGTTAATTATCCGCTATGCAAAACCAATAGAAAAACTCCATGAAATTTTGTTTGTTGAAGACGAGCCCAACGCTTTGTCGATGCCGCGAAGAAACATAGACATTTATCGATTTTATGTCGTGGCGAGCTTTAAGAGTTAGAAACTCCTTAAATTATTGATTCAGGAGTTGGAAACTTCTTGAATTATTGGTGCAAAGCCTAAGATTTTTTTAAATATGGACAGTAAATTGGGAAATCATTCGATTCCATGGAGTCAAAGACTCTGTTTCTTGATGAATGAATACATAGGAGTTAGAAACTCCATGTTCATGTGATCTAGAATGTCTTATAGGTGTTAAAAAAAATTCCAATTTGCTTTACTACCATTTGTATTTGAACAAAACCAATAGAGATAAGAGAGAGTTTAAAACTCAATTCTTCCCAAAGGTCATTTTTTTGTTTGCGTCAATTGAGTTTGGAGAAGTAAACTCTTGTAACCATCACGTTGCACCAAATTGAGGGAGTTGAAAACTCCTAAATTTGTCACGTCGGAAATGGTTTGTGATTAACCTAAATAATGCATTAATGAATTAGGTTTTAAATTTAATTGTGTGCTTAAATTAGGGTAAAACAATTAAGTTATAGAATATTAGGGTTAATGCGTAAATTGAATGTTTTGCAAAGTTTCGTGCGGCAATACGAAAATTCAGGAGGATTAAAGTGCGCAAGCTCAATAAATAAGGGGAGGCATGTGCAATTATCAAACTATTACATCAAGCAAAAAGGCTGCCAAGCATGAAAAAACTAGAGGAATGTCAGCATTTGGATGGTGGTGTTGGCATTCGAACGATTCTTAAACCGCCTTAACTCTCTCTCATCTCCCAATTGGTCCAATTAAGAATCAAATCCTCCTATTGGCCTACAGGGTGTCTGTCGCCTCAATGCCTCATTCCGGTGCCTATAAATTGCTTGTTCCGCTTATTTTTCAGGGGGATTCGGGAGAGTTCAGTCCAAGCAAGAGGGAAGGAAAGAGAGGAAAACAGGAAGAGTGAAACCCTACTAGAATCTCTTTTCTAGCCAGAATTTTCTCCACTTCTACATTTCTGTTTATACCTACTTGGAGGGTTGAAACTTTCCTACTTTTGTGCCCTAGCAGGTAATAAGAGTGGCAGTGTTTCAACTATTCCTCGAGGAAGGACTTTTTGTAATTTGTTTTCGGTTGTAATGAGATTACCTCACTTCTTTTACTCATCTATAGCAATGAGGCGTGAGTAGTCAATTTATACTCTTCGGTGATGGGTGAATTCATGTGTAATATTGTTTATGTTATGGAAATGCCAATGTTTTACTTATCCATTAATGTTTATACCTTCCTTCATTAATGGATGGTTATATTTATAATATGCTCATGGTTATGAACACTGATCAGAGCTTAATGCTATATGCCATACTATCTATAATGTACTTCATGTATGATACAGTGATGTACATAGTTGGGCTTTATGTAATAGTCGGGAGATTGGTTATAGACGAATTAAATCTCGTCATAGCCAATGCTTTTGACTCAATACATAATCCAGAACTTCGTCATCACTGAATCATCAACCTGCTGATTGAATAACTACACCTTTTGAATGTACCTTCAGGTTTATTAGGGTTATTTGATTGTTACATGGTACAAAGAACTTTTGGCTAACCTAATCAGTTGTTGTGTTTTGAACTTGAACCGAGAATAAATTTAATCGTTTTGGGACAAAATCGAACTCGGGAATGGAGGACGTGTGGTGCGACGAGGTCCAAGCATTCCAAGAGGTATAAATAGGGGAGAAAATTAGATTTTCTTTCTTTTCTTTTACGTTGGAGAGGAAAGAAAAGGAAAATGAGAGAGTTCCAACTTCTTTCTATGATCAACGACATTCCTTCTGTCAAATCGACTTGGGCCAAGAATTAAAGTTCCTCTACGCGATGAGGGCTATGACTATGTACCAAAAATCGCAAATTTCACCAGAGATTCAAAAATGGGATTTAGGGGAAATCAAAGTTTGAGCTTGGTTCGTGTTCTTGAAGGTTTCTACAACTTGTTTTTACACTTCAAGAGGTAGGTTTCTTTTCCTAATTAGGTTTATTTCCAACCTACAGCTGTTATATGAAATTGGTAGGGTGTTAGAGGTGTAATATCTTGTATGACACTTACCTATGATAGTTGAAATGTAGAAATTGGGTATAAAAATGGGTAAAATCAATTCTAACTTGAATTGTGTATGTAAAAATTACTCGTTGTGATTTCTTGAGAAACATGATATATGTGGGTGTTTGATAAAATGCCTTGAATGATATATGTGGGTGTTGATTAAATGTCTTGAGTGATGTATGTGGGTGTTTGATAAAATGCATTGAATGATTGAATTATGTTGCTTTGATGAAATTGGAATAACATGCTTGGATGATGTTATAAATTGTAATTATAAGATTATGATATAATTGACAATTGGGAATGTGGATTGAAATAGAATGTTGTTCATTATGTGCACATAACATATGAAACATGATGTGAAATTGCAATTGAGATCTTAGTTGTATAAGGATATGAAATGCAATTGTACATTTACATTGCATATGCACGAAAAATTTCACATTCGTGGGCATTGACATGAGTGTAGGTGTTTGTGCATGGTTTAATCAAACACCATTATTGGTGGATAATGCATGGGCTCGGGATAGTTGAGTTGATGGTTCGAGTAAGTTGCACTGTTTACATTGAAAATAGGGTCGGGGTTAGCAAGAAGGGCTAGATTGTCCATCGGGTGCAAGACACAGTGATTGGATACGCTCTCCGTTGGTGCATAGTCCATAAAATGTGTCGACGTATGCGGAGCTGTTGGTGGAAGTCCATTAATGACGTGTCAGTTAGGTGCCCGTTGGCGTGAGTCCATAAATACCCACCCTAAGAAAGACCCGAGATTTATAATGGTCATTGAATGTACAACATCAATAACAGGGACTTGAAATGCCTGAATTCATACACATGGTGTTGCATGTGTTGAGGGAGCTAGTAAAGGCTTGGGTTAGTTGTATGTATGAGTCTCATCTTATATCATGGCATGACATAGTAGATTTTTCATTGTTGAATTGTATATTCTTGAATGGAGTGATTGTTGCTTGTGAATTGCATGTGAATATTTCATATGCATCTAGGTTAGGGAGTAGCAGCTTTATGAGATACCATATTGAGTGTGACTCACCCTTTATGGGGACAATATTTCAGGGGGCCTCACACGGGCCCTCATTGATGAAGAAAAGCTGAAATATGGCTTTTAAACTATGTTTTTGTAAAACTAAGATGTAATCTAGTTTTTGGAATGTATATATGTTATGTAAAGGATTATAATATAACTCATATGAATTGTACTTTGTTTAAAATGAATGTTATATGAGTTTGGGTTGATGTTGTGTAAGGTTGGAATGATTGGAATTGAAAAAGGATGGAATCGGGGGGAAAATTGGGAAGACCTACCTATAGAACGATGAGCTCTTCTACTGGTAGAATTTTTTCGGTAGGCATTTCCTACCAGTAGAACATCAAGTTTTACGGTAGAACAATTCTAGTGATTTTTTCTACTGGTAGAAAGTTCACATTCCTACCGGTAGAACTTTTCCAATACCTATTTTCTACTGGTAGAACTTGTACATTTTCTACAGGTAGATTTTTTTAAAATCTCTAATTTTGAAATGTTTTTGCTAGGACTTTGGGTCTTGAGTCTTTTTATTCAAACGGTATAAATAGACAATAATTGAGTATGAATTGAGATACATTGGACCTTGAAAGGGTCATTTGATTGAATGGTACACAAGTTATGCATTTGAAAGTGCCAAACTCCGTGTTATTTGTGATCTTGGTAAAGGGGATGTTGTGCCGTGATGTCAGATTATATAGCATTCACAGGTATTTTCACAGGTTGATAGGTGATCAACAGGTTGACAAAGGGCCCCCAGTTTTAGGAGTTTTACAAGAAGGACATGCATAGGAGGTTCGACATCTCAGGCACATGTTACAAAATGTCGGATACATTGATGAGGATGAGCCAAAGACATAATTGTAGGGAGGAGATGGTGATGATGCAACCACTAGAGCTATTTAGGGATTTTAGTTTAGGCCATATGGGAGTTTGAGTATTTATTGTTCGTTAATGGCCTATACTAAAGTACTCTATATATATATTGACTTTTCATTTTTTTGACTTTTATTTGTTTTGACTATTTATTGTTTGTTGTGATCATAGTCTTAGTCTTTCTTATTGATGCTTTATCATATTTTATTAACTTATATGTCTTGTTTGTCCTTTGCTTATTTTACATGCATGATTTAGCTAGTTGATTTGCATTCATACCTTCTCGTTAGACCATGGTTTTATGTTATACTTCTTATATGTTGTCATTGGGTTGACATTTATAGAAAAATAAGGAAAGAATATGTTAGGTAACTTGATTATGTATCGTGTTTGTCATATGTTGGCATTGGGTTGACATTTGTGAAAAAAAGGGAGAATATTTTAGGTACATATGAGAGAAATTGGGAAAATTTACTCTTAATTAGACTAGATATGTTGCATGTGAACATAGTAGGAAGAGTTTATTCAAATACTCAGGAGGAGTAAATTTACAATCTTGACATGAATTTACAAATTTTACACTTTATTTTACTTATGAACATCAACTAAGGGGGAGAACTTGATGTGTTTTACATTCCTATATCAATAGGTTGTCAACTATGAGGGGCAAAGTAGTTCAGAATATGTTACATATTTGCACGTGTATGATGTAGGATATAAATATGCATTATGCTTAATGATTAGTACTTAAAAGTAGTATTTTTATGCCTTTTTTAGACTAATTGTATTTTGATGGAGTTTAAGTGATGTCATTTTAGGTTCAAAAGTGAACAAGGGCTCAAAAATAACAAATATCACATTTGAGTGCAACACCAGTACATTAGGGAACAAAATTGGAGAAGCATGGAACAAAGCAAGAACGTTCAAACGCCAACTCACGTTCAAATGTCCACTTGAACTCTAAGAAAACCAGACTCTGAGCCTTGACGTGTTGCAATCAAGAAGGAAGACTCTAAGGTACTTGAGTACCACGTTCGAACGCCAACTCATGTTCGAACGTCCACTTGATTTGATTGAAGACCAGGATGATGAGTGCAAAGCGTCAGGATATGAATTGATTATGGAAATAGGTTTCCACAGAAGACCACCGGCCACTTGAGTGATAGGGTTAAACCCTATCTGGCGTTCGAACGCCCATTAAAAAAAGACATAAGAAATGTTTGAATGCCAGGAAACATTCGAACTCCCATAAAGCAAAAATAGATACAACGTTCGAATGCCATATCTCGTTCGAACATTCTCCACAGATTGACTATAGAGTTGTTGGCTTTTCACTTTGACTTGGGTGGCATACACTATTCATTCACCCTTTTCCCCTTCTCCTTGCCTATAGATACTCCCATTTTTAGGAGATAACCAGGTGCTTAGTAGGGAGCTTGGTAGAGAGTTTGATGGAGGCTTAGACTCCCACTCATAAGATTTAGTTGTAGAATTGTTGTATGTTTACTTGTAGTTGTTATTGAAGTTAGTTTGGCTTTTAGACCAACACTTCTTAGTTTGTTATGAAATTAGTCATAAATTAATGCTTTCTTTTTACTTGTATCAAGGCAGATAGCTCGTTGTTTGGTTGAGGATGCCACCCTCGAAACATGACTAGCTTTTTTCTACTTTTATTTGTCATGATTTTTACTTCCATTGCTTGAGCTTCCTTCTTTCTTAGATAAGTGAAAATCTTCTACTTTTCTAGAGCTTTACCAAAGTCGTGAAGGATGGAATGTGATTCACTCATTCTGCGTTGAAAATTAGCTCCTTGTTTATTGTTCTTTCATTTTGTAAAGTCCTCTACTTGGAGGGATGAGCATCACTCACTTTTCTAGCTTTACCAAAGTCATGAAGAGTGAGTAGTTTCTCATTCACTCTTTAGTAAGAGGTGACGGGCATGTATAAACTATCCAAAATTTATATTTGTGCAATGTTCTTATGCTTAATGTTTATATCTCCTTGCTTATTGGATGATTGATTGCATCTAACAAAGCTAAGGTACTTTGAATAATCGTGGTTTTTTCTATGACATGGATGACTCTTACATAGAAAGACTCATCGGTTCAAGGCAAGTATCCTAGTTAATTCTTCATGACTACCCTTCAATCCTCCCCAATATGGTTAAAGAATGGATTATTAATATCACGGTTGGATGTCTTGTTTGTTTGTAGACGGGTTAAGTCTCAGCATAGACAATTCTTTTAAACTTCTAGAAAGACATCGGAACCATGATCTTAATACTCACACTCCATCTTTATCTTCCGATTAACTTGCTGTTGACATGGGAGTTAATTGAGTTATCAAGCATAAATAAAATAAACCAGATGATTAACTACATGTCTAGATTCTCTAACTAAAGAGTGACTTTCTTTACATTTGAGTTTATCTTATATTTTGTTTAGAAAACTTTATTGGAAAGAATCTTATATTATGTCCAACAAAAATCCCTATAACTCACAACTTTAAATCTCAAAGGTTACAATCATTTGACCTCTATTACTACTTACATTAATACACCAATACATAGCTCCCTGTGGATTCGACTCCTGACTCAAATCTTGACCGCCTACACTTGGGTGTATACATTTCGGATCAAGTCAAGTTTTTGGCGTCATTGTCAGGGACTTATAAAAGGTGTTTTAATGTAAAAGGTAAAAAGACCTTTTTTGTGTATATTCTTTAGTTTAATGTGAATAATTTTGTTTTGTTTTTTTTTATGTCTGAGGACGCTTCTCACTATCAAAATTTGTCGACAGAATCTTCTGGGTCTATGAATCAACCTGAACCAAATTCACCTGCATCAGTAGTAGACTCTTGTGAGAGTAATACGGAAAATAATGACAGAAATGGAGAAGTTCCTATAGAGGAGGGGGAAGTGCCTAACATTCTAACTTGGAGGGATTACTTAAATCCCACAAGAAATAGTGTCCCCTATTGTTTTGTATTTCATGACAATGCTCCCCCCTTTACTATAAAGTCGGGGACTATGCAGTTGTTACCTGTCTTTCATGGATTGGATACATAAAATTCATATCTGCATATGAAAGATTTTGAAGAAGTGTATGGAACATTTCAAGACAATTCTGAACTAGTCAAGATTAAACTTTTTCTTTTCTCTCTTAACGGATAAAGCTAAACAGTGGCTAAATTCTTTAAAATCTCTTTCCATGCCTAACTGGCAGGCCTTTCAGAATGAATTTTTTAGAAATTTTTCCCTTACATAAAACAATACACTCAAAAAGCAAATCATGAATTTTTCGATAAAAGAAGGGAAAACATTTTACCAAAGTTGGGAGAGATTCAAAGATCTACTCCAAGCCTGCCCACACCATGCTTTTGAGAATTGGACTTTGGTAGAATTTTTCTATGACTCCTTGCCCACTAAACTACGTCAGTTTGTCGAAATGATGGCTCAAGGAGAGTTTATAGGCAAAAGTTCGGAGGAGGCATTCCATTTCTTTGACACCATATCTAATAGTTCTCAGATGTGGGACTCAGCCTCTTCGACCACTGTTAAAGCCAGCCCATCTACTTCCCAATGGGGTAAGTATGTCTTGAGAGATAATGATGATCTGAGATCAAAAATGTCTACTTTGTCTCAAAAGCTTGAAGCTTTAGAGATGAAAAAAATCCATCACGTTGATATTGGCCCTTCCACAGAATAAGTATGTGGGATCTGTGCCCTGACATGACACCCTACTGAGAATGTCCTACCATCCCAGCATTCAAGAAAATCTTGTTGGGACAAACAAATGCAATCTCCAACTTCAACAAGCCCTACTCCAACCCATACTTTGAAACATACAATCCAGGGTGGCAGAACCATCCGAACTTCAGTTTGAGGAACACACAACCAACTCCCATGAACCAACCACGTGGTTCACACCCACCACCTCAAGGACCTCTTGCATATCAACCATACCAACCACCACAAAAGAGGAGCCTTGAGAACACATTGAACCAGTTCATGCAAACTCAAATGAACTACAACACTCATTCCTCATAAGTTTTCACCAATTTCAAAGCACAAACCACCCAGTCTTTTGAGGATATTAAAAACCACTTTCAAAGTTTACCCAATCCAAGAGCACACATAAGAAGGGCAAGTTTTCTGCTCAACTAAAATCACCACAAGGCCAGTTCCATGTGAGAAATCCTTCAATCATGGAACACCCACAAGAACAAGCTCAAGTTGTCACTACATTGAGAAGTGGTAAGGTGATTAACAAGACCATCAGAGACATACTAAATCCAAAGCCAAAACTTAAGTCAATCTCGATCAACTCACCAATTGAGCCTGAACTAGTAATTGAAGAAGATCTTGAGTCTATGAGTGAACAAGAGCTAGAACCTTCTCAGGATAAAGAACCTTCGTGTTCCATTCCTGCTCCTTTTCCTCATAGACTCAAAACAGTCTAGAAAGTGAGCAACCAACTAGAAATTTACGAGCTTTTCAAGCAAGTAAAAATCAATATCCCACTTCTGGATGCAATCAAACAAGTTTCATCCTATGCCAAGTTTCTAAAAGAGTTGTGCACAGTCAAGAGAAGCCAAAATATTCAAAAGAGAGCCTTCTTGACAAACAAGCTAGTGCCCTGCTTCAACACAAAACCCCTCCAAAATACAAGGATCCTAGGTGTCCGACTGTTTCATGTGTCATTGCAAACTTCAAGATAGAACAAGCACTATTATACCTTGAAGCCAGTGTTAATTTGCTATTCTACTCTGTCTACTAATAGTTGAGTTTGGTAGAACTAAAACCTATTTGTGTCACACTTTAGTTGGCCGACAAATCTGTCAAAATTCCTAGGGCATTGTTGAAGATATACTTGTCCAAGTGAACAACTTTGTCTTCCTTGTAGACTTCATTGTTCTAGATACTCAGCCATCAATGCATTTAGAAAATCGAATTCCCATTATTCTTGGTTGACCCTTCCTAGCAACTTTCAATGCACTAATCAATTACAAGAATGGAGTCATGTAATTAAATTTTGGGAACATGACCCTCGAGATGAATATCTTTAATATTACTAAACACCCAGGAGAGGACAAAGAAGAATGGAAATAAACTACATTGAATCTTGATACAGGAACGTCTAAATGACACATTCTGTGAGAACCTCATTGAATCCTCTCTACTAAAGTCTATCTCATATGAGTCAAAAAATGATGACCCAAATCCACAAAGTTTCCCTAATCTTGTTGTTGAGACAAGGGCCCCCAAATTTGAAGAGATTTCACTAAATGGCATAAAGCCACTTTCATCAAGTGACAATCCACCAAAGCCTTAATTGAAACATCTTCCATCTGACCTCAAATATGTATTCTTAGTAGAGGACAAGTCATACCTGATTGACATCAATTAGATATAAATTAGAAGTATTAAAAAAGGTCGAATTAGTAGAATTATCGCACTAAAAAGTCGTAATTAAAGTAAATTAGGGTTAGTGCGGGAATTATTTGTTTTAAAAATTTTTATCTAAAGTTTCAGGACAAAATGCAGAAATAATCAAAGAAGAAGGGAGCAATGTCAAGAAGATGGAAACTCAAGGAGGTCAAAGTGTAATAGTCCAACATGAAGAGCCAGCACATCATGCAACTTGCAAATCCACTTGCACCACCGTCCGGACGGCACTGCCACCGTCCGGACGGTCCTCCTTAGTCATCACATGCAGCCTTCCACCTCATGCTTCCTTGCTCGTCTATAAAAGGGGACCTTCAGCTCCTTTGCAAAGCAGGCCGGAACAGGAGAGATTCTAAGAGAAATCCAAGGAGAGAAAAAGGAAAAAAAAGGAAGAAAAAGAAAGAAGAAAGTGAAACCACGATCCGGTCCGTGATACACTTTCAGTTCCAATACTGTATTTCTACATTTCTGTTATAGCTTTCCATTCGGATAGTTGAAGTGCCGCCACTTTTTCATCTTAACTGATAATAAGAGTGGTTGTGTTTCAATCGTTCCCTACGAAAGCCTTTTACATTTTGTACTTTAATTTTGTTGT
>CM042191.1:17771852-17791867 GCA_023539305.1 Ilex asprella
TATTGGTATGGCTCTGCTTCCACTGGAATACTGAGGCTGTTTAACTGGCGGTTATGTAACCAGCTTTCTTAAGAAGTTGCTGGGTTATGTTATATAGTACCACCAGCATAGCTTAATAAGCGACTGGGTTATGGCTTATTTATACGCATTTGCAATCATGAGAACCTATTGAATAATTCCAGTATTCCGTCTGGTTGACATATCTAAACACCGCTAACCTGACAAGTTGCTGTGTTATGATTTCTTACTTCCAGCTAACCTGACAAGTTGCTGGGAGATAATATACACAACCTGCAAATTTACTTGAATTAATCAATTGGCATATTTATAACCAGTGTGGCCTAAGAAGCAGCTGTGTCACAAAATATTACCACCAGTGTAGCCTAAGAAGCAGCTGTGTTATGGTTTATATACATCAGACCTGCCGGTTAGCTTTCCAGTAAAATGGAAGTTAATTGTTGTGAGGTAGCATTTCCAGTAACTTAAGCAATACAAAGCATATGGATCCCTAAACTGAAGGGTATCTTTTAATTTCTTGTCAGTTATCTGCTTTATTTAAGCACTTTATTATATCTGCACTTTACTTCCGCCTGCCTTTTATTTTAAAACCAGTTAATTAGACTAAGCTCACACCACAAGCAATCAAACATCAAACTACTAACCATTTAACTGTATTTATTTTATTTATTTATTTATTTATTTATTTTATTTATTTTATTTTTCTTTAGCATTACTTAACTCTTCGTGGGATCGATACTTGGACTTAAAAACCGAGAAAACTATAATTCGACCACCTATACTTGGGTGTAATATTTTAATATAATTCAGACACACAAAAAGTGCGAATCAATACCCAATAGTGATTTCCTCTAAGCACACAGACTTATAAGAGTCTAAACTGATTGAAGTTCTTAAAGGCCATAAAACAACCATTGGGTGGACCATCGCTGACTTGAAAGGTATAAGCCTATTAATCTGCAATCATGCTATATACCTTGAAGAGGATTATAAACCTTCTCGTCAAATGCAACTACGAATGAACCCTCACATGAAGGAAGTTATGAGAATGGAAGTGCTCAAGTTGTTAGATGTAGGAAAAATCTTTTCCATCTCTGATAGCAAATGTGTTAGTCCAATCCAAGTTGTACCCAAGAAGTATGGGGTCACAGTGGTAAAAAATGATGTCAATGAACTAGTGCCAACTCGAGTCGTCACAGGATGACGAATGTGTATTGACTACTGAAAACTCAATTTGGTAACTAGGAAAAATCATTTCCGATTTCCCTTTCTTGATCAGGTTCTAGAAAGAATATTCTGGATGGATATTACTATTTTTTGGATGAATATTCTGGGTACAATCAAATTGAGATAGCATTAAATGACCAAGATAAAACCACATTCACATGCCCCTTTGGTACCTTGGCATTCATAAGGATGTCATTTGGACTTTGTAACGCTCCTGCAACATTCTAAAGATGCATGCTAAGCTTGTTCAGTGACATGGTTAAAAAAAATTTAGAAGTATTCATGAATGACTTCTCTGTCAATGGTGACTTATTTGATTTATGTCTGGCCAACCTAGAAAAAGTGTTGATAAGGTATAAAGAAGCCAATCTGGTGCTTAATTGGGAGAAATGTTATTTCATGGTAACATAAGGTATTATGTTAGGACACATTGTGTCGTCTGAGGGCATAAAATTTGACAAGGTAAAAAAAATCTGATTTAAAATTTGCCCGCTCCTAAGACTATAAAGGATGTCCGATCATTCCTAGGACATGCATGTTTTTATAGGAGATTCATAAAAGATTTCAGTTTCATAGCCAAACCCATGTGTCATCTCTTAAGTCAGGATGTAATTTTTGTTTGAAATGAAGTATACCAAAAAGCCTTTGACAAGCTTAAAGGTATGTTAATTTCTGCTCCAATAATGCAACCCCCTGACTAGACTCTACCCTTTGAACAAATATGTGATGCAAGTGATTATGTTGTAGGTGTTGTGTTGGAACAAAGAAAGGATAAAAAACTACATATAATTTACTATGCAAGAAAAACTTTAAACGATGCTCAAATGAATTATTTAACAACTGAAAAAGAATTGCTTATTGTAGTTTTTTGTGTTCGAAAAATTTCGTTCCTATCTTATTCGTTCTTCTGTTACTGTATTAACTGACCATGCAGCCTTAAAATTCTTGCTCACAAAGAAGGATGTCAAACCAAGAATATTAAGATGGATACTCTTACTCCAAGAATTTAATCCGATCATTAAGGATAAAAAGGGTGTTGAGAATGTGGTGGCAGATCATCTGTCCAAATTAACTTATGAATGTCATGAGGAGGACTGTCAATCAATGAGAAATTCCTCGATGAACAACTGTTCATGACTAATGAGACCCCATGGTACGCTGATATTGCTAATTTCATTGCTACTGGAATATCCCCTCCGTCATTCACTCCCATGGACAAAAAAAAATCCTAAGGGAGGTTCGTAATTTCTTTTGGAAAAATCTGTACGTATTTAAATACTATAAGGATCAAATCATAAGGTGTTGCATCCCTACTCATGAAAGCAACCAGGTAATAACATTTTAACATTCTCAAGCATGTGGTGGCCATTTTTTATCAAGAAAAATCATTGTAAAAATCTTGCAGTGTGGATTTTACTGGCCTACACTTTTCAAAGATGTCCATGCCTTTTCTTTAACTTGAGATAGATGTCAAAGGTTGGAAAGCATTTCAAAAAGAAAGGGGATGCCTTTAAATCCCATTATGATAATTGAAATCTTTGACTGTTGGGGCATCAATTTTATGGGACTATTTTCCCTTTCTTTTGGCTAGCTATACATTTTAGTGGTCGTAGACTATGTGTCCAAATGGGTTGAAATATTTCCATGCCAAAATAATGATCATCGCACAGTGATCAATTTTTTTTAAAAAAATATTTTATCCCAATTTGGAATTCCAAAAATTAATCATAAGTGACGGGGGTGCTCATTTTTGTAATCATCCTTTCTGGAATTTAATGAAAAAATATTTGATTTTTCACAAAATTGCAACCCCTTACCACCCACAGACTAGTGGGCAGGCTAAATTAGCTCATCGGGAGATCAAATTAATTTTAGAAAAAACAGTAAACCCAGGCAGCAATGATTGGTCGTCAAGACTAATTGACGCACTCTAAGCATATCGTACTGCTTTTAAAAAAAAATTGGACATGTCTCTTTATCGATTAGTCTATGGCAAGTCATATCACCTACATGTGGAATTGGAACATAGGGCCTATTGGGCCATTAAAACAATGAACGTTGACGTAGACAAGGCTGGACTAGCAAGGAAACTTTAGATAAACGAATTGGAGGAATTAAGAAATGAAGCAATATGAGAATACTAAGATTGATAAAACTAGGATGAAAATTTTTCATGACAAGAGCATTGTGCGAAAGTCTTTTGAACCATCTCAAAAAGTCCTGTTATTTAATTCAAGATTCCGCCTCTTCCCTGGTAAGTTGAAGTTGAGATGGACTGGACCTTACATTGTCAAAAGGGTGTTTGGACATGGAGCAGTAGAAGTGGAAAATCCATTGAACGGTAATATTTTTACTATTAATGGTCAGCGATTAAAACCATTTTTAGAGAACTTTGTGAAAAATGTGGAGACCGTTATTTTAATGGATCCAAAATATTCCTCCGAGATTTGCACCTATTGACACTCAAACGCATCGGGTCAAGAAAAATCTGAGCCTACTCGACCTGAGGGGACACCTTTATAAGGCCCCCATACTTTTTTTCCCTTTCCCCACATTCACTGTTGTTGGCACCCCTTTCCTTTCCTTTCCTTTTATTTTCTTTTCTTCTTCTTCTTATTCGTTTTCTATTTTCTGCAAAATCAACCAAATCCAAGTGAACCCATGTCTATATTCCTCGAAGATCCAAACCCGTGTCTCATGCTGACCATTTGATTACTTTATTTGTACATAAGTGTTATACTTCTGTATGCACTCACAATCAAGGGTCCTACCCAAAACCCAGATCTGTGCTAAGATGATTAATCCATGTATTTTGCTTGTAGGTTTCGGAAGATGAACAACTCTCTACCTTTCAACCTCATCTCTAAGCTTCACACACTGATAAATTCAAAACATTGGGGACAATGTTCAATTTAGGTTGGGGTGAGAACTATAATTCATATTTTGTGTATTTTGTGTCTGTAAATGTGCCCGTAAATTTTTAAAATTTTTGTTGTTGTTGTTGTTCTGATTATATTGTGTACATTGTCTTGTATTTTGTATAAATTGATGATCATGTCTATGGGTCAGTTTAAATCGTCTTTGTGATTGGCAGACGTTAAAGAACCAGATAGTGAGTCTTAAAGCATGGATGTTAAACTTTTTTGATTTAGTTTGGGAGTTCTACGAACTTTTCCATCTGATGTGCATACTGTGATCATGAGAAAAGCAAAACTGGTAAGGAAAGTCGAGATCCGACAAGAACAAGCGAAACCCCTCTGTGATAGAAATATTTTTGCTAAACGTTGTCGTGCCAAAAGACTTGGTGCCTGTAAATAGTGTGGTAGAGTCTTTCACGAGAAAAGATATAACCAATGCTCTAAACCAATTTTTTGTCACACACTCGATCGATTAGACTGGATAGTGAAGGGGCTGAGTAAGGATTACCTTAAGATGCCATGCTATTCCGGTACTTTGCTTAATAGATTTCTGAGAGAGAAAATTGGGAGAGTCACTGGTTGTTCAAACTATACAGAGATAGAGGATGACTTGAATTAGGATGTTTTCCAAATTAATTATGTGTTGGAATGAAAGCCAAGGGTCCGAATTTTTGTAAAGACTGTAAAAATTCTTTTTATTTTTGTACAAACTCTTTCAACTGAAATGAAAATATGGGCCAAGTAAGGAATGTCCCAAAATACCAATCTAAAGTGTGGGTAGGGACTTGTCCTGAGACGCCGTAAGTTTTTTGGGTTAAAACTTGTGTGTTTAGACTTCTCTAATTGTGTATGGTGTAGTGGAGAGAATTTTTAGTTTTAATTCAATGTTCGAACGCCAAGTGATGTTCGAACGTCACCTGCTTGTAGTACTCTGCCTCTGATGAAGTCCCTTATGGAACCAAAAGTACTAGGAGCTTAGCAAGTTCGAACGCTAATAGACCGTTCGAACGAGAACTTGACGTTCGAACTCCAATAGATTGTTCGAACAAGAAGAGCATACAGTACTTTATTCTCCGGCAGAACTCAAAAGTACTGGGAGTTCACTATGTTCGAATCAGTACCACATTCGAACGAGTACCACGTTCGAACGATCTTTTAAAAATCCTTCTATTAACATTCGAACGATGTTGACGTTCGAATGATGCGACTCGGGCTATAAATACCTAAATCGTCTTCTTCAGTTCAAAACCTCCAAATCTCTTAAAAACCTCAAAAACCCTAAGTTGACCTTTCACTACCCAGACTCCAAAACACCACCCATTCCCTCTTTCTACTTGAAATCCCCCCTCCCAAGATGATCCTAACATCAAAAGGCATCATTTTCACAAGAAAATCCAAGTTTTCAAAATCCAAAAACCCCTATATCCGAAAACAATGCCATCAAGGATGAAACTCCCTGCAAGGTGCAATCCAATAAAGCAAGAGCCAAATTTCATGGAAGAGGTGATCGAAGTGAGAGAAGGGAGGCCACCCATTGTCCGTAGGTATGACAAAACTCGCTTTCCCTCGAATCTCAAGGCCGACAGGTATGAAACCTACTACCAAAAGCATGTTTTGGTTTGTGAAAGAGATGTTGTCTTGACTGATTTTATGGAGTTGGGTTTGCTTGCGAATATGGAGAGAAGGAATTGGGTGTTGTATTTGAAAAACAGAAGGGAGGCCATTGTCAACTTGGTAAGGTAGTTCTACTCCAACGTCGAGATCGTCAATGGGGCCATCAAGACGTATGTGAAGATGGCCCATATGGATGTACATGAGGAGTACTTCAGGGAGTTGAGGCAAGAAGTTCCTCGGGTACAAAACCTGACATACCCCCCGAAAAGAAGGTGGTGATGAAAGAACTTTTTTTGCATAGAATTGAGGCTACTATGCTGGCTATGGCAGCGATGATGAAGGAATTTTTTGTGCACACCTTTCCTAGGATCCCCATCCTAGAAATTACCATTCCACCAACCATTACTCCTTCTACCTCTGCCCCTTCTGCCTCCAAAGCAGTTGAGGATGAGGATAATGATGATGAAGATATTGAAGAGCCTAGGGAAGGTGAGGAGTATGATGAAGATGAAGTGTCGGGCAATCATGAAGACTCTGATGATGATGATGAGGGTGAGGGGGAAGTGTAGTAGGTTTTGTGGATGTTTGATTGTACACAGTTAGGATAGGGTCGTGGAGTCGTAGGCATGTTTTGTTTCTTTTGATGTCCTACCCCAGGTACTCCAAATTCAAGACACATCAATGAAAAACCACAAGTTCTTGTTCAGTTGTGCCCAAGCTAATTTTGTAAATTGCATTGCGATTTTGGATTTTGATTTGTGGGTGATTTGCTTATGGATCGTCATATGTTAGTCTTGTGATTGTGTTTTCAAATTAATTTTTGCTAAGGGACTAGCAAAACCTAAGTTGGGGGGTGTGATTAGCCAAAACTTTGTATATTTTTATGTGCTAATCATCTCATTTTTAACTGCTTTTGGAGATTAAATGGTAGGAGTTATGTTAATTGAATTCTTAACAATGATATTTTGTGTTTGCCGTTAAAAAGGGCTAAATTTGCCTTCTTGAGGCCTTCCCAAACCACTTGAGATGAATAGGGAAGAAAAGATAGATTGGGGAAAGCTCAAGAAAGGAGGAAATCAGAAAATCAAAAATGCAGTCAAACCGTACCGGTACGCTGAGGCTATTGGAGTAAACCATACTGGTACGCTTACCCTACTAGAGTTCGACGTACCGGTACGCTCTGCCTGACATGACCAAATTCTACAGAAGATGCTCTGCTTCCATGAGGGTCCCACCAACATTTCTCCCCCACTCCTCTTACATGCCCACAATACTGTTCATCCATTTCACACTTTCCTTTGGACTTTGGAGCCATGGTGATCAATGAGGAGAGAGAAGAGAAGATGAGATAGGTGTGCAGACAAGGTCTGCACACCCCTGTCCAACCCAATCCTCCTACAGCCTATTAATGGAGATCACATCACCTAGCTTGAAGAACAGCTCCAGGGCACGTTTTTGGATAAGGAGGAATTTATGGTTCAGTGGATAAAGATTACAGAGAGATAGAGAAAAGGTCTGGGAGAAATGATGAATAGTATTCCAGTGAAAGAAAATTGAGAGTTTTGCATTTCTTTCAATACATTGTCTTGTAATCCCTTGTATGAATATGTAGAACTTCATTTTAATGTAATTAATGCTAGTTCCTTGATGTTCATTGCTAGTTTAATGCTCTCTTTAAGCTTCTACCATTAATGCATCAAAGTTTTTTATTTTCTTAGCTGTAAAATGGGTTTTAAATGCATTCTCTTTTAGTTATTCTCTTCTTGCAATTAGTTACTCAATAACTTTATCCCTTTGCAATGTATTCTCTCTACATTGTTAACTTCGATTCAAACATGAGTAGCTAAATCTTCTAGTTGGCAAAGCCAAGGGGAACCTCCATTTGGGTATACCATTTCAACTCATTCTGCTCCATCCTTTAAGAGTTCAATGGTTCGGTTTGACTGGGTTGAGGGTGGATAAGTCGGTGAGTCTTTGATATTCCGTAGGTCTAGTCATGGTTTATGCTTAGATACCCACCCATCTTATCCCTATCTTCCCAAGAATCAATCGTTCATTCATGATCTATTGGAGGAGGAATTCGAGTTGAGATGGTATCACCATTGGAGTGACTTCTTGGATTTGTCAACATTTGTGTCTCATTTCATTTTCACCAAAACACACTTCACCAAACAACTTTCAACTACAAAGATTTTACACTTTCATTTACCCAAAATCACCTTCCCCTTGATTTACCTCCTTCCCCATGGAAACGACCTTGGAATACCACCAAGTAAAACACGACCCGCAAAAGTCTCCTTGCGCTTGGAGAGCATTTTTGTGCATTCTCACATCATATTTTGTACATTTCATTTTCCCAATTTCCTTGCCTTTTCTTTTGACACTATCCCAAAGGAGAGTGACACTCCCCTTCATTCATACACTACACATTTTAGGGCATGGTTTTTAAAGGTTAGGAACAACAAGGTTTTTCACCAAGTATTTTTTGGCGCCGTTGTCGGGGAAGGCAAGTGTCGTATCAAGGGGTGATTTTTGGACAACGGAGCTAAGTCACGTGATTTTCATCAGGGGCTAAGGTACGTTGCTCCATGTATATATTTTTGTTTGTGTATAATTTCAATTGTAGATATTTTGTAGCATGTGGGGAAGGGACAACCAAGGTCGTCTAGTAAGACAATCTTTAGGCCCCAACATGAATATTGACCATGACCCACCCGAAGATGCGGGTGATAATTTTGATAATGTTGGTGCTAATCCAAATGTTCAAGGGGGTGGGGGAGTGAAACCACCTAGAATGCCCAACCTACGAGTGCATTTTCCCCCTTCTAGGAATGAAGGAAACAATATCCAAGTTGACCCTCCAGCCAGGTAAATGCGGGCGTTCCTTTAACCAACCCATAGCACCACACCTTCATGCATCCTCCTTCCGGTCCAAGCCCATCTTTTCATAGTTAAACCAGGGATGTTGCAACTACTCCCCACTTTTCATAGAATCGAGAATGAGAACCTCTATTCACATATAAGGGATTTTGAAGAGATAGTTGCAACCTTTCTCCCAAATTATAATATGGAAGAGATAACAAGGATGAAATTATTCCCTTTTTCCCTGAGTGATAAGGCAAAAACGTGGCGTCAGTCCTTGAGATCCCGGACCATAATAGCCTAAGATCTAATGATTTCTGTGTTTTTGAATAAATTTTTCCTGGTGCATAAAACCACCACCCTAAAAAAGAAAATTCAAAACTTCACAGAGAAACCCAATGAACAATTCTAACATTATTGGGAACGGTACAAGGAATTGCTACAAACTCTTCCATACCATGGCTTTGAACCATGGCAATTGCTGAGTTTCTTCTATGAAGGAATTACACCGGGCCATCAACAGTTCATCGATATCATGTGCAATGGGGAGTTTTTGAGCAAAGAACCCGATGAGGCCTTAGACTATTTTGATACATTGACCCAAAATGCACAGTCATGGCATGCCACTGAACCGACCGATGTACCAAGGTTTTTGCCTTACGGGAATGGCCAACCTCAAGGGGGAGGGATTTATGATTTGAGGGATAGGGAGGACTTACTTTCAAAATATTCCAAATTGTCTAGGAAGGTGGAAAGTCTTGAAGTCAACCAGAGACATAAGGTGTCTAATGTGTCTAAGATCAAGGAGAGGTGTGCGATTTGTGAGAGTGTGTAGAGCATTCCATATCTGAGTGCCCTAACATTCCATCACTTAAGGAGGTATACCATGAACAAGTCCATGCCTTCAATCAAACAAGGCAATCATTTTCTCCTAACTCGAACACTTACAATCTGGGTTGGAGTAACCACTCAAATTTCAGTTGGAGAAATGAGAACCCCATTCCTCATGGATCAAGTGCATATTCATCTCTCATGCCTCCCAAGCAAAACCAATAGCATGGCTAAGGGCACGCGTCTAGCTCCCAGTACCCTCGGTCCAATCCGCAAGGGTATTCTTCCAATCCATCCCTATAAAATTTCTCTCAAAGTCCACCTCCACAAGGCTTTAACCAATAGGGACCATCAAATGCGTCCACCTACCAACCTCCCCACAAGAGGAACTTGGAGGATGTGCTCTATAACTTCATTCATAGCCAAACAACCTTCAATAACAACATCTCTGCCCAACTCACCAAAATCACCAATGTCATAGGCTTATTTCAACAAGAAAAGGGGAAATTCCCCACCTAACCACAAGAAAACCCTAAAGGCCAACATCAGGTTGAGTTAGCCGAGTTCACCAAAGGGAGTTGTGAGCAACTCAAGGCGGTCACCACCCTTTGTAGTGGCAAAAAAATTAAAAATGTTGTGATGCCAAAGGTCCTAACCAAAGCCACATTGCCACTAGAAGAAGAGAAAGAGGGTGAGGCCAAAGAGGGTGAGGCCAAGGAAAGTGTGGCCGAAGAGGGTGAGATGAGTGGAGAGAAAGAAAGAGAGGCAATTGAGAAAGAAAATTTGACTAATGATTGTGTATTTATTCCATCCATGCCTGCCCCTTTCCCAAGTCATTTGAAGCCACTAGTCAAGGTGTCTAATTATACTGATATTTTGGAAATGTTTAAGCAGGTGAAGATTAACATCCCACTCCTCGACGCCATCAAGCAAATACTATCGTGTGCCAAAATCTTGAAGGAGCTATGCACTGTGAAGAAGCGATTGAATGTCCAAAAGAAAACATTATTAACCGAACAAGTGAGCTTAATATTGAGGACCAACACTCCTCCAAAATTCAAAGACCCCAGTTGTCCAACAATTTCCATTACCATAGAAAATTACCGGGTAAAGCAAGCATTGTTTGACTTGGGGGCAAGTGTCAATCTCCTTCCCTACTCGGTGTATCAACAACTTCAGCTTGAGGAGTTGAAGCCCACCTCAATTACGCTTCAATTGGCGGATCGTAGCATCCGCACACCAAGGGGAGTAGTGGAAGATGTCTTGGTTCAAATTGATAAATTTTACTTTTTCATCGATTTTATTGTGCTAGATACACACCTTGTGGCTAACCTTAGTTCCCAAATCCCCGTTATACTTAGACGACCCTTCCTTGTAACATCTAATATTGTGATAAATTACAAGAATGGTCTAATGAAGTTGGCATTCAAGAATATGAAAATGGAGCTCAATGTATTTAATTTGGCAAAGCAATCGGATGATGATGAAGAAGTAAGTGAGATAAATAGAATCGACACCTTGGTTGAGGAGCATTTGGAGTGGGAGAGGATGTTAAAATTCAAGAAGGAAGAAATTGTTGATCTTGAGGAGTTGGATGACCAAGAGGAGGTAGAATATTTGGAAGGGGTG
The DNA here is from genome assembly GCA_023539305.1 of Ilex asprella. Lineage (NCBI taxonomy): Eukaryota > Viridiplantae > Streptophyta > Magnoliopsida > Aquifoliales > Aquifoliaceae > Ilex > Ilex asprella. The sequence goes on from CM042191.1 coordinate 17,782,952, forward strand.
GAAAGATGGACCCCTACATTCGAGGAGTTACCCACCAAGAAAAGAAAATATTCCCATCGGATAAACAAAATCCAAACTTGGAGTTAAAGCCTTTACTCTCCCATTTGAAGTACGCCTATCTTGGCAAAGGAGAGACTTTTTTGACAGTCATAAGCTTAACCTTAAATGCAAAATAAGAAGAAAGACTCTTATCGGTATTGAGAAAGCAAAAAGGGGCAATTGGGTAGACAATTGTCGATATCAAGGGAATAAGCCATATCATTTGTACCCACCGCATTTACCTTGAGGAGGATGCCAAACCTTCCTGACAACCTCAAAGGAGATTGAATCCCAATGTGAAGAAGGTGGTAAGGGATGAGGTGTTGAAACTACTTGACATCGGCATCATCTTTCTGATTGTTGATAACAAGTGTGTAAGTCCCACGCAAGTAGTGCCAAAGAAATCCGGAGTCACGGTGGTGGAAAATGGTGATAATGAGCTTATAACTATGAGAGTTATAACTGGGTGGAGAGTTTGCATCAACTAGCGGAAGCTGAATGCTTGCACAAGGAAGAATCATTTTCCAATGCCATTTCTTGATCAAGGTTTGGAAAGAGTAGCAGGGCACCTATTCTATTGCTTTTTAGATGGGTACTTTGGTCACAATCAAATTGAGATCGCATTGGAGGATCAAGAGAAGACCACTTTCACCTGCCCCTATGGTACCTTTGCCTACTGCCGCATGCCATTCGGACTACTCAATGCTCCAGGTATTTTTCAACGGTGTATGATGGGGATTTTCAGTGACAGGGTGGAGAAAATAGTTGAGGTCTTTATGGACGATTTTTCTATGTTTGGAGATTCATTCGACGGATGTTTGACAAACTTGGAGAAAGTTCTAACAAGATCTGTGGAGAAGAATCTAGTATTGAATTGAGAAAAGTGTCACTTTATGGTGACGGAGGGAATTGTGCTTGGAAATATAGTGTCGACAAGGGGAATTGAAGTCGATAAATTCAAGGTGGAGGCCATCTCCAACCTCTCTATGCCAAGAGCCATCAAGGGCATCTGATCCTTTTTGGGCCATGGAGGTTTTTATAGCTGGTTTATAAAAAACTTCAGTGCATTGGCCCGACCCTTGACTAACCTACTGTCTAAGGAGGTCCCCTTTGAGAGGCCAAATGATTGTGAGGCATCTTTTCAAAAACTTAAGAGCATGCTAGTCACGCCTCCAATCATACGACCACCAATTGGGATCTACCTTTTGAGCTCATGTGCAACGCGAGTGATTATGCAGTCGGCGCAGTGCTCGATCAAAGTGAGGGTAATAAACCATATGTGATACACTATGCTAACAAAACACTCAATGATGCTTAGACGAATTACACCACCACCGAGAAAGAGTTGCTAGAAGTAGTATTTGCCTTAGATAAATTTCATTCATACATCATTGGTTCACCTATTGTTGTCTTTACTGACCATTCTGCCTTGAAATACTCATTGTCTAAGCAGGATGTAAAACCAAGACTCATTAGGTGGATACTCCTCCTTGAATATTTTCTTGATGAACATTTGCTTTCAATTCATTATGTATGTCCTTGGTATGCTGATATATGCAATTACCTTGCAACAGGACAGATACTACCGTAATGGAGCCCAGAAGATAGAAGACGATTTATGGCAGATGTGAAGTACTTCTAGTTCGACAACCCATAATTGTTCAAATATTGACCTGACAAGGTCATGAGGAGATGCGTACCTGAAAATGAACAATGGGATTTCCTTACATTTTGTTACTCTCAAGCTTGCGGCGGACATTTTTCAGCGAAGAAGACTTTCGCTAAAATTCTTCCATCAGGTTTCCACTGGCCTTCTCTTATCAAAGATTGTGTTTCATTTTGTAAGGCATACGACAGATGCCAACGATCAACTGTTGGGGCATCGATTTCATGGATCCATTCCCTATGTCATTCGGTTATCTATACATCCTTCTGGCAGTGGACTATGTGACAAAGTGGGTGAAAACTATCCCGATTAAGACTAATGACCACCTGATCGCAGTCAAGTTGCTCATAGAAAATATATTTTCGAGGTTTGGGATACCCAGAGCAATGATCAATGATGGTGGATTGCACTTTTGTAATAGGCCATTTGCGTCTCCAATATTCAAATATGGTGTCACTCACAAAATATTCACCGCCTATCACCCACAAACAAATGGCTAAGTCTAGCTAGCCAATAGGGAGATCAAGACCATTCTAGAAAAAATGGTTAACCCTAATAGGAAGGATTGGTTTGATAGATTGACCGATGCTTTATGGGCCTACCGTACGGCCTATAAGACGATTTTGGGCATGTCTCCCTACCGGCTTGTCTATGGAAAGGCTTGCCATCTGCCTGTCGAAATGGAACACAAGGCCTACTGGGCCATCAAGACTCTAAACTTCAATTTGAGAATGGTCGGTGAACATAGGAAGTTAGAGCTGAATGAATTAGAAGAGATTCGACGAGATGCGTACGTGAACTCCAAAATTTCAAAGTAACGGACCAAAATCTTTCATGATAATTCTATAATACGAAAATCATTTGAGCCCAGGCAAAAATGGCTCTTATATAATTCTTGCCTCCTTATTTTTCAAAGAAAACTACGATCCCATTAGGATGGCCCCTATCTTGCCAAGGTTGCCTACCCCAGCGGAGCTATGGAGGTGACAAACCCTGAGAATGGCCAGACATTCAAGGTCAATTGCCAAAGACTCAAGCCATTTTTTGAGAGTTCTGAAAGGCAAGAAGCAGAGGAAGAGTTAACAGATCCCGTGTATCCAGAGTTTGTGGTGGATTAGCTAGTGTTTATGCTCTTTAGTGTACAATTACTTTCATTTACTTATGTTATTTTTATTTTCATGTCACTCACTTTCTTTGTTTGTATAGCTATGTTTTTCTTAATTTCAGATCTTGGTGCTTTTGTCAAAAGCTCAACTGCGAAGTGTTCTCTTACCCTACTCATCTTTTTATTGTTCTTCACTACATACTATATCTTTTTGTTGCATTAAGGACAATGCATGATTCAAGTTGGGGGTGAGGTGCACCATTTGTATGATACACAAAGGTTGGTGGGAAATTTTTTTTTCTTTTTTTGCTTTCATTAGTGAAAAATATGTGAAATTTTTGAAAATTTTTGATGAAAAATATCCGATTGTTGACCTGTATTCCTTCATGAAGAATGTGTGAGTTGGATGACATGTTGATCTTTGTTGTGAACTTTGTGCACATGAGCATTCCATGGAAGTGGATCCTATACATGAGTATCACATATGTATTGATTTTTGAACTCAACTGTATGTGACTCTTGAATGTGTAATTTCGGCAATTTACAAATTGGATTCATGTTTTAAGCTTAACATAAGTAGTGGAGATGAGTAAGGACCAATGAGAGCTTTAGAGCCAAACCTTTTTGGAGGGAACTTACAATTAATAAAAGAACAATTTTTCAATGTTAAATTTGTCCAATAGTCTCATTATGCTTGTTTTTGGTTAGGTGCTTTTGGATAGTAGACTGATTTGTCTTGATCATATAATGTCACCCCATGCGGACCTAGAAGTGATCTTAGACCATCTTTGAATATATCGAGCCTTTGCCTTTTTCTTGTGAAAAAAAAAATTATCCCTAGTGTCATGATTGAGCCTCAATTGTAATTCGCTTCCATGCCACACATGTGACCTAGCCAGTGCAAAATGATAAAAATCAACCTCACCTTGGTTGTTCCTAGTGCTGAGTATGAGTGATCATAAAAGAAAAGGAGGAATGGTGGTGTGGAACTCAAACAAAAGGGATGAATAAGGTTGAAACTCAAAAAGTTCAATGGAAAACAATGAAAATCCAAGAAAAGGAGAAAATGGGTGAAAAAGAAGAAAAGAATGATCAAAAGAAAAGGAAAATATTAAAAAAAAAATAAAAGAAAAAAAACAAAGAGTGTGGTGATGATGTAAGAATGATAATCCCATGAAAAGGGAAGTGTGGTTGAAATAAAAGTCTCTCACTTGGAACAATCCCCTTTGCTATTCTATACTCTTTGATGATGCACAAATCGGTGCAAGATCAACAGTTAAGGAGGTGAATAGTATCATGGTGATCGATCAATAATTAGTAGGCAAGTAATGGAAGAATAACAAAGAAATAATTAACACAGGAGTTTACAGTGGTTCGGCATTTGCCTACATCCACTTTCAATGGCAACGGTGGCCGGTATTCTTTATTAATTTATAATGGTGCTCTCCTCCGATAGAGGTTTGCTCCGGGGAGCTACAGTACCTTGGATCAGGGGGAGTGGGAGAGAGCTAGAGAACAAAGTGTAAGAGATGAGTGTAGACTTTTTTGGGAGGTCCCAATTAGCGCTTATTTTATAGTCTTCAGCCTAACTACTCCCTGTTTCATCCCGGGTCGACATGGGTAATTGAGGTCTTTTCATGATCAATGTTACCGCTCCAATATTGCTTCAGTCTCTGCCCTTTCACCTTGAAATTTCTTTTCGATTTGGCTTCCTTGACTTCAACCACTCCATGTGGGAACACATCCTCTTTATATAGCTTGTCGTTCTTAAGGGGATCTGAAATACAACTTTGAACGAATACCTCATTCACTGCCTTTTCATCCACATCAACCCGAAAATATTCTTTCGATTCTTCTGTAAATTTCATAGTTGCATATATATTGAATGTGACCTCTTGATCTTGGACTCGCATTGTTAGCTCACCTTTATGTACATCGATAAGTGTTCTCCCCGTTGCTAAGAATGGTCTCCCAAGAATTATAGGTACTTCCCTATCTTCCTCACAATCTAAAACTAAGAAATCAGCTGGAAAAATGAACTTATCCACTTTAACTAGAATGTCCTCAACTATGCCCCTTGGATAAGTGAGTGATCTATCTGCAAGTTGCAATGTAACATTGGTAGGCTTTGCTTCTTTCAACCCCAATTGTTGATAAATTGAGAGCGGCATTAAGTTAATACTTGCTCCCAAATCACACAATGCTTTCCCAAAAAACTGGCTGCCTGTTGTGCATGGAATTGTAAAGCTACCCGGATCTTTGAGCTTTGGTGGTAGCTTCTTTTGAAGGATAGCACTGCACTCCTCTGTAAGTGCCATTGTCTCGAAATCACCCAATTTTCTCTTCCTTGACAAAATTTCCTTCATAAATTTCACATAACTAGGCATCTGTTCCACTGCTTCTGCGAAAGGGATATTTATTTGGAGCTTCTTAAACACTTCTATGAATTTAGAGAACTCCTTATCCCACTTTTGTTTCTGTAAATGTTGTGAAAACGGCACGAGAGGCACAATAGGTCTCAAATTACCTCAATTAGAACATTCAACTGGATCTTCTTCTTTCTTTTCATGTTCCACATCCTTGCTATCTTTTCCTTTACCCTCACTATCATCTCCATGTGATTGTTTTGGAGATCCACTAACAACCTCAGGTAACTCTTTTTCGCTTCGTAATGTAATAGAATTGCAGTACTCCTTACCTTCCCTCTTAGGATTGATCTCTATATCACTAGGTAGAGTGTCTTGGGTCGGTTGTTAATGGCATTAGCAAGCTGACCCATTTGGTTTTCCAGGTTTCGGATTGATAGATCCATATTGTTCATCCTTGTTTCACTCTGTGCTATGTATCTGGAAAGCAGCTCCTCCTAATTTGGCTTCTTTTCTTGCTGTGGAGCTTGATTCTGAAGGCTTGGTGGGTATGATTGTGTTAGAGCAGAAGTTTGGGCTTGGTTATTATTCCATGAAAAGCTTGGATGATTCCTCCAACCAGGGTTATAATTGTTGGAATTGTTACTATATTGCTGCCTGTTGTCGTTACCAATGTATTGTACTGACTCTGGATTAATTGCACATTGATCACTTGAATGGTTCCTTGCACACAATTCACAGACAACTGCCACACTCTGAATAGGTTGCACTCCTAGAGCATCAATCTTCTTTGATAGTGTAGCAACATGTGCAGCCAATGCAGTAACCGCATCAACTTCATAAATCCCTGCTACCTTTGGCTGATTGATCCTTGCAGAAGGCCACTGATAATTATTTGCAGCCATTGTCTCCAATAACTCGTATGCTTCATCAAAAATTTTCCCCATTAATACCCCACCTGCAGCTGCATCGATACTTGTTCGGGTAGCACTAAACAACCCATTGTAGAATGTTTGAACTTGTAACCAATTAGGAATACCATGGTGAGGGCATTTTCTGAGTAAGTCTTTGAATCGCTCCCAAGCTTCATAGAGAGTCTCAGAGTCATACTATGTGAATGAAGTGATGTCGTTTCTCATCCTTGCAGTTTTAGCTGGTGGGAAGTATTTAGCTAAGAATTTTTGAGCTAAATCTGACCATGTAGTAATAGAATCCGACGGCAATGAATGCAACCAACTCTTCGCCTTACCATGAAGTAAGAAAGGGAAGAGTCGGAGTCTAATTGCATCTTCAGAAACCCCATTGTATCTGAATGTGTCGCATATCTCTAGAAAACTCATCAAATGATCGTTTGGGTCATCGGTAGGCAAACCCCCAAATTGCACTGAATTCTGAATCATTTGAATGGTACCCGGCTTGATCTCGAAATTGTTTGCTTGAATTGCGGGCCTTCGAATGCTAAATTGTAATTCCGTCACAAGCGGCATAGCATAATCCCTTAACGATTTCTGTTCCTCTTCAGCCATAGCTTCTTGGTTATTTTCTTCTTCACACTTTTGTTGTAAGTTTCGGCACCTTCTCTCGATTTCGTCTTCGTAAGGTAGTAGCCCCTGTCCTTTAGATCGTGTTAGCATACAAAATTCAAGAGTGCTTGCGAGAATAATTAAAGCAGAAAATTAAAATAATTAAAATAGACAATTAAATAAGTTTAAACTAAGATCAAATTGATTGAAATTAATATTGAAATAATTAATAGAATAATTCCCCGGCAACGGCGCCAAAAACTTGTTGTCCGAATTTGGTATTGACAATTTACGTGCAAGTATACACGATCAACAAGTGATAAAGTGATAAGCAGAGTATCGTTCCCCCGGAAAATTATTGCTAATAAATTTCAAGTACTAACTTTGTATCAATCCAATTTTATTTAAACAATTGAAATTGAACTATGAATTCACTAATTTAAAACTAAAGCTAAACTTAATAATCAAGGTTTGACTTTCTCGGATAAAAGAAATTAAGATTACAACTTCCCCTAATGCTTCGTATAAATCTTTCTACTCTCCTTCTAGTAAATTGATCAAAATAAGTTGTTAACTGAGACTTCAAAATTATTTATCAAACCTCTTCCGATAGTTAGATAAGCATATCTCTCCCAATTAAATTGCTATATTCCTATGCAAAATAAGTTGGAATAGATTCATTAAGTTCAAACTCTCATAAAAGTTACACACGGTGTATAGGTATATTCCTATCCTATACACAAACCCAGCTATTCAACCCTAAGGAGAATAAACTAGACGCGTGTCATCATATTCAGATCTATCCCTAGAATTCAGCTCCCAATTTCATCTAGAGAATCAAATTAATTGTTGGCCACACAATCATACATTAAGCACAAAATATGAAAAATAACTCATGTATGATCAACAAGAACTAAAAACGAGAGTAGAGCAATTTAACTAAACATTAGGTTCCGTCGCAATCTTAATAGAAATTTAGTTCATAATGTAATTGAAAAACATCCTTCTCAAATTAAACAACATCTCAGAAAAACAAGAATTAAAAGTAAGAGAAAATGAATGAAAACTTAGGTGCAATCTTCATCCTTCTCTAGCCTTCAAGTCCAATCTTCTTCGTGTCGATTCCTTGATTCTTGTCTTCAATTTTCTTCCTATTCCTTGGTGTTTTCTAGATGTTTTCAGCCCCCAAAAGTCAGAATCCCTTTATCCCACACAAACCCTAGCATATATGAGGCCTTAGAGTCCAATTTCGGGTCAAAACAAGTCATAATTTCGCGTCCCGGACTAGCACACGTGCAACTGCGCTGAAACAGCACTACATGGACAGTACGTGGGCGCAGGGGTGCTGATTCTGCGCTGGAACAGCGCTGCTCTCTTTATTTCTGCTCCAGACTGGTTTTCGTAGAATTGTCATAACTCTTCATCTCACCATCCGATTGAGCTGAAATTTGGATAAAATACAAAAGACATCCAGATCTACAACTTTCATGTTTTGCACTTTTTCAGATTCGAAGTGGATCGTGTTCAAAAATTGGAAAAACAGAGGCACTGTGTCAAAACTTTGGGAAACTAGTGAGCTAATCCTTCCAAATCGACCTTGTTTCCTTCCAAATGATCTTGTTTGCTTCCAAATGATGATTCCTACCAAATAACATCAAAACACACAAAAAAAAATGAACATAAAATAATTGAAAACTTGCAATTTCATCGAGCCGAAAGTACACAATTCGTAGCTATAAAACCCACTCATCAGAGGCGTGCCCTAGATGTGAGGAGGGCTTACTATTCATAGACTTAGGGTTTGGAGGTGAGGCGGTGGAGTAGGCAAGGGGTTTCCTATTTTGGTAATTTCCAAATATAGTAGGGTATCTCCGTGCTCATCTTTCAATTCCTTCGGAGGAAGGCTTCCAACCGGATCAGGCTTGAAATTGGGCTTGGGCTTGATGGATCTTTATGTGACTGGGCTTTTCAACAGAGGTTAGGCCCCTTTCCAAAATTTGGACTATTTAGGCTTAACCCATCATTTTCCCCCCAATGTCCTCTGTCCAATAAATTTGGAGAGAGGAGCATTTATTTGAATTTGAATTTTGACCCAAAAGAACTCCTCTTCTTGATATAACTTTTCTTGTAAAATACCTCAAATTTTTTTTTCTTTTTTGGTGTGGCTGGACGACCACCCATATACATATATAAATATATATATATATATATATATAT
>CM042191.1:17792267-17802638 GCA_023539305.1 Ilex asprella
TTTTTTTTTCTTTTTCTTCTCCTTTGCCTGCATGCCCGCCCATGTCCTTTCTCCTTTTTTTTTCTTCTTTCTTCCTTTGTCTGCACGCCCACCTTACTCTCTCTTTTTTTATTTTTGTTGCTTTCTTCTCTTTTGCTTGGACGCCCGCCCTTGATTTCCCTTTCTTTTTCTTTGTTTCTTTCTTCTCTGTTTGCTGCTGGTCGCCCGCCGTCTGCCTGCCTGTCTCCCTCTCCTTTTTCCTATTCTTTCCTTCTATTTTGCCTGGGCTCTATTTTAGTTGGGTCTTCTCCATGGCATTTTCATTTCTCTTCCTTTGCTAGGTGGGTCTTCTCCATGGCTTGATGCATTTCCATTTCTCTTCATTTGCTAGGTGGGTCTTCTCCATGGCTTGATGTATTTCCATTCTAGGGCATGCTTCAAGCTTTTTCTATTTTTGGTTGAATTTTTCAAGAGAGCCCTTGATTCTTGATTTGGGCCTTTCCCTCTTTGAAAACCCTAGATAATAAATATGATCTTCTTCCTTGTTTCTACCCACTTCATTTACTTGAGTTGAAGCTCCATTCTTAAAAAAATTTTGAGAGCCCAAATGCTACCCATTCCATAGAAATTTATGAGGGTGAGTGAAGGTGTTCTACTTAAATCTTTAGCCAACCAAGAGGTAAGATTCTTGAACCCATCATCTAGAGGAATGTCCATTGAGGGAGATGAAGTGCAAAACTCCATTAATAGCTTGGGGGATGGAAAAATTAGAGATGGAGACCCTCGAATATTGCTTAACCAAGAGGAGGAGGGGAGAGCCGAGAAAGAGGGAGATGAGATGGGTGCTGCCCAGGCCTTCGGGTTTGGTGTGGCCGTAGTGGGCAAGCATGGGGAGGAGTTGAGCGCCTCATCGGGCGCTATTTTGGGGAGCTCAGGCGGAGCGGGGGTGGAGCCTTTGGACGTCTGTGTTGCGCGTGGGGTGGCTGTGCACGGTGGTGGGCGTGCTGGTCCATTGGGTGCTGCAGATGTGGGTTCCATGGGCGCAAAGCTGGGCATCTTTGGCAAGCAAGGAGGCGCGGCTGGGCGGGCTCTGAGGGTGAGCTGGCGCGTGGCAGGCGAGGAGCCTGGTCTGGGCGCCCATTCAGGTGGTCCAGGCGAGCAGTCCATCGTGAGGACCGCTGCACAGGCGCCTTTTGGTGTTGATTCCTCTACTTTGGGCGAGCGTCCCAGCGTGAGGAGAGCTGTAGTTGGGCGTGCACCTGACGAGGAGCCTTTGGGTGAGCAAGGCAGCGCCTTGGGTGCTGACCCAGGCGCTGGACTGTCCCATTCGGATGAGCATAGACGGTCAGGCATTTCTCCAGGTACTGGGTTATTTTATTTGAGTGAGCATCCAGGTGTTCGGCTGAACGTTGCGGGCCACAAAGAGGTTTTGGGCGTCGCTTCTGGTGATTATGATAAAATCACTCGAGACCCATCGGATGATGGCTCAGGCCCCTTTTTATGGCCTCGAAAGAAGAAAAGCAAGGGAAAATTGACCCTAGATAACGACAGATCTAAAGTGAGTACTCTTTTCAGTTCCCTCAATTTTGATGATGACATCTCTAGGCTTATTTCTGTCTATCATATCCCTCCCACTGTGCTGTGTCGTCGGGCCGAGAAAGGTGAGTCTACTTGTGACGACTCCTCTGGTGACATAGTTATTTATGAGGAGATGCTTGAGGCTGGACTCAGGTTCCCTATATCTTTTCCCATTTATTAAATTTTGCATTACTTTTCCTTGACTTCGGGGCAGCTGGCGCCTAACGGTTGGAGGGTCCTGTTGGGTTTTCTTGTACTGTGGAAGAAAGTGCATCATGAAGATGCCTCTCCTGCGGAGTTCCATGCAGCTTATAGCTTGAGCGAGAATCCGACGCCAAATAAGGGATGGTACTATTTTACCACCAGGAGTGGTACGGTGCTCACGGGGCTGCGCTCCAATTTCCACAGCTGGAAATCACGCTACTTCTTTGTGGGCAGAGAGTGGGCTTCAGAGGCCAATAGGATTTTGGTTCCGACCCGATGGGGTGATGCTAGGAAACCCGGTATGTCCTGCATTAGCCCTCTCTTCCTTTTTTTTTTATTTTATGTATGCTCATCATCCTCTTGCAGACATGCCCGCGCTTTCCAAGGATCAAAGGAGGAAGCTGGAGCCCGTGAGGGATTATCCTGATAAAGACTTGACAGCTCTTTTGCCCAAGGATAGTGGGGCCAAAGGCTCCCCTCCGATTCGTGCCAAGGTCGTTGGTGGCTCCTCTTCAAAGAGGAAGGGTGAGTTGATTCTTGGGTGTCCTTTCGTTTTACTTGGTGTCTGGTGTATGTCTCACACTACATTTTCTTTGCAGCTATATATAGAGAAGCGGTTGAATCTCGTCTTTCTGATAGAAGCCCTCCTCCTTCAAAGGCGGTGAGGATAGGAGATGCTTCCGGAAAGACTTCTCCCCTGGTGTCACTCGAGGTAAGCTCTCCTCAGGCGACTCCACCAGTTGTGCCTCCTCAGTCACCTGCGGCTCCTTCAGCTACACCTACTACTCCAGAGACTCCTTTATCGGATACACCCTCCGTCATTTTCTCACGCAGGAACTTCCATGGAGGCCCCGTTTTGGTCTCGTCCCATGTTGGGCAACCCAATAATCATCAGAGAGAGGCTCGGGAAGTTCGTGTTTCCACCAGAGGTTAATCAGATTAATACTTTGAGCACCGAGAAGATTGTCAATATGCACTTAGAAAGTCTGGCTCAGGTAGGGTTTGTCATTCCCTTTTCTCCAATTTTTGCTTGCATCTTTTCTCATTCATCTAACTTTTATTTATTTATTTATTCTAGCTTTCAAATACATCTCTTTGCTTGTCTTCAAGGGCTCAAGCCCATGGCAAGATGAGGGAGGATTATGTAGTTCTTCAAGATGACTTTCTTGCTGCTCAAAGGAGGATTGCTGAGCTCGAGGCTGCTGGTAGGGCTTTCAAGGATGCTGCTCAGGGAAAGGTCGCTGAGCTAGAAGCTGCTGGCAGGGCTTTTAAGGATGAGCTTGTGCTAGCCCAGGGGAGAGTGTCTAGACTTAAGTCCGAGCTTTCAGCGTCTCGTGAGAGGGACGCACTCAGAAAGGAGGAGCTCGTTGTGGCCCATAAGAAGGCGTCTGGGCTCGAGTCTGAGCTTTTGGCATTCCGTGAGAGGGATGCGCTTAGAGAAGCTGAGTTAGTTTCGACCCGCGAGAAGGCAACTAAGATTGAGGCTGAGCTTTTAACGACCTGCAAGGAGGGCGCCTTTAGGGAGGTTGAGCTTTCAGTGGCTTGTAAGAGGGTCATACTCATGGAGACTGCTGTGGGGACAGATTTGAAGGCGGCTCATGAGAGAGCTTCCCAGGCTGAGGAGAGGGCTGCCGCAGCCAGAAGGGACTTAATGAATGGGCTTGCAGATGCTTTCATCGATGGTTATGAGGAGCTCCGAGAGAAGATTTTTGTGGCTTTCTTTGATATTAACTTTTCAGGCTTTGTGCCCACTGAGGTGCCCGATGATAGTGATGGGAGTTCTGGTGATGCTGGAGATGGCGAGGATGAAGTGGAAGAGGACCGTGAGAGCAACTAAAGTGCTAGGGAATCTTGGTTTCTTTCTTTATTATTTTTATTTTTAGGAAGACACTTTTGTAAAGGCAATTTGCGGCCTTACTTTTGTACTCCTCTGAAATTAAATGAAGATGCAAAAGATCTTTTCGGAGTAAGATATAGAAAAAATTTTATTCATCTATCGCTTATGGAAAGCAATATTGGGTAATGACCCCAAAGAGGTACATTAAAAAGATAAAATCAAGTTCCAGTACTCACTACTTCGATACTCTCATGGTGTCATTGATAATACCACTTCAAGTGTTCTGCATTTCATGGATAGAGCAAGGCTTTCCCTTCAGAATTCTGGATCGTGTAGGTGTCTGGCCTAACTACCTCTGTTATGAGGTAAGGTCCTTCCCAGTTTGACCCTAGTTTCCCTTCGCGTGCATCTTTTGTGGCGAGGATCACTTTCTTGAGTAACAGGTCCCTTGGTTGGGAGGAACGAGGCTTCACCCTCGAATTGTAGTGCTTGGCCATGCGTCGTTTGTACTCTGCGTTGCGGACCACTGCCATCTCCCTTGCCTCTTCCACCAAGTCGAGGTTGATGCGGAGTCCTTCCTCGTTGGTGGTGGGGTCATGGTGCTGGACCCTTAGAGAGTGCACCCCTATCTCCATAGAAATAACTGCCTCAATTCCAAAGGATAGAGAGAAAGGGGTCTCTCCCGTAGGAGTTCTTGGTGTTGTTTGGTAGGCCCACAATACTCCCGGTAGCTCGTCAACCCAGAGACCCTTCGCTTTTTCAAGCCTAGTCTTCAAGTTGCACAGCACCGTTCTTACCATGACCTCTGCTTGTCCATTTGCCTGCGAGTGTGCTGGGCTGGAGTGAGGTTGCTTTATCTGTAGGTCGGAGCAGAAGGAGTTGAGGAGCTTGTTGTCGAATTGCTTCCCATTGTCACTGACTATGGCATTGGGTATCCTGAAGTGACAGACCAGGTTTTTCCAGATAAAATCTTTGACCTTGGCGTCTGTGATCTTGGCTAATGGTTCGGCTTCTGCCCATTTGGTAAAGTAGTCAACTGTCACCACTACGAACTTGCACTGCCCCCTACTCAAAGGTAGAGGACCTAGGATGTCGATGCCCCATTTGGAAAAAGGCCATGGACTAATGATTGTTGTCAGCTCCTCTAGTGGTTGCCTGGGCACGGCCGCGAAGCGTTGACATTTGTCGCATTTTTTGGAGAACTCTTGGGCATCCCTTACCATAGAAGGCCAGAAGTAGCCTTGTTTGAGCGCCTTGTGAGCAAGGGAGCGCCCTCCTAAATGATTCCCATAGATCCCCTCGTAGATTTCTCGTAGGGCATAGTGGGCTTCTTCGGGTGAAAGGCAACGCAACAACGACAGGGAATAGCCCTTTTTGTACAAAGTGTCCTGCAGGATGGTAAACTTGGAGGCTCTCATTCTCAGCCTCCTAGCCTTTAAAGAATCATACGGTAGCGTACCTTCTTGGAAGTATGCCCTTATTGTGGTCATCCAATTTGACTCAGACGATGCACAGTTGATATTTATGGCCTCCATGTCCATCCTGCTAGGTTCGAATTGGTGACCAACGAATGCTGGTTCTCCCGATGGGGTTTCTGTGGATGATGCGAGCCTTGCAAGTGCGTCGATGGCCATGTTGTCTTCTCTGGGAATATGGCAGATTTGGAAGTGGTGGAACTTTGTGATCATGCTTTTCGCTATGCCAAGATATTCTTGCATTGTGGCTCCCCTAGCTTCAAACTCGCCCTGCACTTGATTAACTACTAGTTGAGAGTCGCTGTAAGCGGTAAGGTGTTGAGCTTCCATCTCAACTGCCAGCCTTAATCCAGAGAGGAGAGTTTCGTATTCCGCCTCATTGTTGGAGGCGATAAAGTGAAGCTTCATCGCAAACTTGAGAGTGGTGCCATCTGGGCTGACCAAAATTAAACCTGCTCCGCCTCTTTCACTGGTTGAGGAACCGTCTACGTAGAGTTTCCAGAGTAGAAGGGGGCAGGGTTAGGAGATTGAAGTGGATGACTTGGTACACCGAGGTGTGGTCTGGGCACCATCCTGGGTGCCAGAAGGTGTCTGGGAGCCCAAGGAGGTTGTTTGGGCGCAAGAAGAGGCTAGCTGGGCGCCCAAGGGGGCTGGCTGGGTGCCAAAGGGGGTCTAGGCACCCAAGGTGGCTGGCTAGGTGCCATCTTGTGTGCTCTGGGCGCCTGACATGATGGTTTGGGCACCTGGGTTGGCTTGGGCGCCAAATTTGGGCACCTGGGAGTCCTTGCTAGACTCCGAGGCATCCCCGACAGACATCTAGATATCTTCGAGGCTCTCTTCCTCTGCCGGTGTAAGTTCGGTAATGAAATCCGTCAGTGCTTGTGCTTTGATAGCTACCTTTGGTCAGTACTGAATATCGAATTCGCCTAGCTCCACTGCCCATTTAAGAAGTCTGCCCGAGACGTCTGACTTTTCCAGGATTCTTTTTAGAGGTTTGGTTTGTGACGACCATTATATTGTGACTCTGAAAGTAATGCCGCAGTCGTCTTGCCGTTGTGACTAGGGTGAGTGCTAGTTTTTCTGGCCCCGAATACCTCATCTCTGCTCCCCGGTAGGCCCTACTCACATAATAAATAGGCTTTTGAATTCCGTTGTCATTTCTAATGAGCACAGAGCTTACCGCTGATAGGGAGGCAGAAAGGTAAAGATGGAGAGCTTCTCCTAGAGTGACACGTGACAAGAGGAGTGGTGTAGCTAGGTAGGCCTTGAGTCTTTGGAGGGCCTCCTCCGCCTCAAGTCCCTACTCAAAAGTCTTGCGGAGAATTTTGAAAAAGGGGAGACACTTGTCTATAGACTTGGAGACGAATCTATTGAGTGCTGTGATCCTCCCATTGAGGCGCTGGAGCTCCTTGGTTGAGGAAGGTGATTTCATGTCGAGGATGGCCTTGATCTTATCGGGGTTCGCCTCGATTCCCCTTTGATTGACCATAAACCCTAAGAATTTATCGAACCCCACGCCGAAGGCGCACTTCTTAGGATTGAGCTTCATGTGATAGGACCTCAGGATATTGAAAGTTTCTTGGAGGTGATCGACGTGGTCTACTGCTTCGAGGCTTTTTACCAGCATATCATCCACGTATACTTCCATTGTTCTCTCGATCTGAGACCGAAACGACTTGTTCACCAGCCTTTGGTAGGTTGCTCCTGCGTTCTTTAGCCCGAAGGGCATTACCTTGTAGCAATAGGTCCCTTTCGGAGTAATGAATGATGTTTTCTCTTGGTCTGGGGGATGCATGCTGATCTGGTTGTATCCAGAGTATGCGTCCAAGAAAGTGAGCAACTCGTGCCCGACGGTGGCATCAATGAGTAGGTCAATCCGCGGCAGTGGATAGCTATCTTTTGGGTATGCCTTGTTGATCTCAGAAAAGTCGACGCAGAGACGCCACTTCCCATTAGCCTTAGTTACCATCACTACATTTAAGAGCCACTCAGGATAGGCTACTTCTCTAGCAGTCCCATTTTCTATCAACTTCTCGATCTCCTTTTTCATTGCTTGGGCTCTTTCAATGGAGGTGCCCCTTAGCTTTTGGCGAATAGGCTTGTGACGCGGGTCGACATTGAGATGGTGTGTGGCCACTTCTGGGTCGATGCCCTCAAGGTCTGCATGTGACCATACAAAGACGTCCATGTTACGTCTTAAAAAATCTATTAGCGGGCCCACCAGGTTTGCAGAAAGGGAAGAGCCAACGTATACTCTTCTGTCTGGGTGTTCTTCATCTAGGACCATAGGGGTGAGCTCCTCAACTGGTTCTCCTCTTTCCATGGTAGAGTCATCCCTTGGATCAAGGACGTCCACTTGTAACGTCTCTTGTGACCTTCTGGTCTTCATGGAGGAGACGTAGCATTCCCTTGCTGCTACCTGGTCTCCCCTGACCTCTCCAACTCCGTTAGGGGTTAGAAATCGGAGAATGAGGTGATAGGTGGAAGGCACGGCTCTTAATGTGTTGAGAGCAGGTCGCCCTAATATGACATTATAAGCCGATGGGCAGTCTATTACCAGGAAGTTGACCATGACTGAGGAGCTTCGGGGCGCCGCTCCGGCTGTGACTGGTAAGGTGATGGACCCTAGGGGATACACCTTCTCCCCTGAAAACCCAATGAGGGAAGATCTGATGGGCTGCAACCTCTCTCTGCCCAGGTTGAGTTTGTCATAAGCTTCTACAAACAGGATGTCTGCAGAGCTATCGCTGTCCATTAGGATTCTGTGCACCTGGAAGTTGGCAATCGTCATGGTGAGCACCAAGGGGTCATCATGGGGGTGCTGAATCCCTTCCAGGTCCTTATCTGAGAATGATATGACCTCGTTGGTGCCTTGCTTGGGCGCTTTAGATGGGCGCTTTGGATGGGCGCCCTTGGTCAAGATGTCTTGCCTTCCTAGCGTGGGCCTTCATAGCAGAAAAGGACTCATCACCTCCTGCTAATCCTCTCGAGATAGTGTGGATTTCCCCAACGGGATGTTGCTCTTCCTGATTATGGGGCGATGGTGGTGCCTGTCCTCTACCAGCCACATACTGGCGTAGATGGCCACGTTGGATGAGATCCTCAATTTGCCTTTTGAGATCATAGCAATCATCGGTGTCATACCCGTGGTCGCGGTGGAAGCGACAATACTTGTTAAGATTTCTGCGATTTGGAGATTTCATCTTCCCCGGCCACTTTACTGCGGGGTCATCCTGGATCTGGAGTAAAATATGCCCGACAGCGGCATTGAGGGGAGTGAAGGACTGTCAGTCCCTTTGGGGAACAGGATCGAGCCGATCTTTGATGGCTACCCTCTCTGTTCTAACGCTTTGCTTGTTGCTAGTCTCCTTCTTGTCATCCCTCTCTCTTTCCTTCCTCTTTTCTCCAGATCGGGAGGACTCACCTCGCCTGGCCCTTGTGACGTCCTCAGCATTCATGTATTTTTGGGCCTTTGCTAACAACTTTGGCATATTTCTTGGTGGGCGTTTCATGACAGAGAAAAGAAAGCTCGATGAGCAGAGGCCTCCCAAGAAGGCGGTCATAGTCACTTTGTCGTCGGGCTCATCAACTTGGAGTACCTCCTCTTTAAAACGAGTGAGGTAGCTCCTCAGGCTTTCCTCTCGGTCCTGCTTTATACTAAGTAGATGGGTGACAGGCTTCTGGTGGCGACGTCCTCCAATGAAGTGTGACACGAATGACCTGCTAAGCTTAGTGAAGGAGGCAATGGAGGCTGGGGAAAGCTTAGTGAACCATTGTCGAGCGAACCCCTTCAATGTGATTGGGAACGCCCTGCACATGATTTCGTCTAGGACATTGTGCAATTGCATTAGAGTTTTGTAGGTGTCGAGGTGATCTAGTGGGTCCTTTGTTCCGTCAAAGGCCTCCACTGAGGGCATTGTGAACTTCTAGGAGAGTGGGTAGTTGGCCACGTCGGGCTTGAAAGGTGGGTCCGTTCGGCTTATAAGGTAGTCCACGGTCTCTGGTCCTTGTGCCTTCATGGCATTGAAGACGTCACCTAGCTGATTTTGAACTTCTTTGATTTTCTCGTCCCAATAATTCGGGGCTCCTCTGGAACGATCATGGAAATGACTCTCATGCTCCATGCTTTGGTTCTCGCCCTCATCCTCTTGGAGAGGAGGGGCTTCACCATGGGAAGTAGGAGGAGGAGGAAATGGAGGTCCCTCATGATGGACTCCCCTGTGTGGGGCGCCCAAGGGGACTCCATGGTGGGCGCCCAGCCCTATAGGGGCGCCTAGGTATGGAGCAGCGGGGCGTGAAACTCCTTGACCTCCAGGACGTGGAGCTCCTTGAGGTCCTTCAGACTGTGCTCCGCCAAATTGTGCTCCTCGTCCAGTGAGCATGAGTTGCAGTATCTGCTGGTTTTGGGCCACTAGCTGCTACATGGTCTCCAACATTTGTTGGGAATTTGGAGCTGGAGCCTCTGGCACATGGTTGGCAGGTGGAGGAACATTCCCCTCCTCTCATGGTGGATTTTCGTCAAGTTGATTCATCGACCTGGTAGTGATCACCATTGGTTCAAACAATGGAATGTATGGAATGAAATATTTGGAAGTGAGAATTTCGTCGTTCCCACAAACGGCGCCAAACTGATGATGCATAAATCGGTGCAAGATCAACAGTTAAGGAGGTGAATAGTATCGTGGTGATCGATCAATAATTAGTAGGCAAGTAAAGGAAGAATAACAAAGAAATAATTAACACAGGAGTTTACAGTGGTTCGGCATTTGCCTACATCCACTTTCAATGGCAACGGTGGCCGGTATTCTTTATTAATGTATAATGGTGCTCTCCTTCGATAGAGATTTGCTCCGGGGAGCTACAGTACCTTGGATCAGGGGGAGTGGGAGAGAGCTAGAGAACAAAGTGTAAGAGATGAGTGTAGACTTTTTTGGGAGGCGTGCCCTAGATGTGAGGAGGGCTTATTATTTATAGACTTAGGGTTTGGAGGTGAGGCGGTGGAGTAGGCAAGGGGTTTCCTATTTTGGTAATTTCCAAATATAGTAGGGTATCTCCGTGCTCATCTTTCAATTCCTTCGGAGGAAGGCTTCCAACCGGATCAGGCTTGAACTTGGGCTTGGGCTTGATGGATCTTTATGTGACTGGGCTTTTCAACTGAGGTTGGGCCCCTTTCCACAATTTGGACTGTTTGGGCTTAACCCATCACTTTTCATTGCATTTACCTAGATATTACCCCAAGGCCCATTATAACTCTTAAAGTCCTAAGTGATCTAGAGAAGCATGGGATGTGCATAATGT
>CM042191.1:17802648-17823197 GCA_023539305.1 Ilex asprella
TCTTAAAGTCCTAAGTGATCTAGAGAAGCATGGGATGTGCATAATGTTAACAGAAATAATGAGTTAGTCTTACTACCCAATGCCATAGCTTTCTGTTCATGAGACTATGCCAAGGTCGCTTCATTTTAATATATGAACGTCATTTTTGGATTACATGTGAGCACACTTTATTTTGAACACAAGATTCTATCTCACATGTACACATGGAATGCATACCAGGACAACTTGAGTGTATTTTATTGCTTAAGAGTAACCCTTGGTGAGTCTTGCATTGAAACTGAACTTGACTAGCTATTCGAATGTGAATCTAATTGCGTAAGTGCTCAAATTATTTGTTAAAAATCACACACACACGAGTTTAAAATAAATTTGTAGGTGCATACTTTAGTCTAGTGTCTAAGACTATAGTATTGCTCATGTACACTTAATTCAATCATTTGAGAAATTTGTTAAATAGCTCCATGCCTGCAAGAATGAGGGAATACTTCTCAAGTTTTGGATATTTGAAAAGAGTTAGGAATGCTAGTTTGAACTGAATTCATGTTTTACATTTTTGTGTGCATTTTGATATCTAAAAGCATGAGTCTTTGTTTTGTGTATTTAGTACATCAAAGTTTGAAATCACATTGCAATTCCACTAATGATTTGGGCTTGATGGGTCAAATGCTGATTTACAAGTAGAATATATGTTTAGGGTAGAGTAGTGGTCATAAAGAGGGTGCTGGAATGAGTAGGGGAGGTCCTAAAATGAAAAGGAGTGGTGAAAGATTGCTCAGAAGAAGAATTTTGCATCTAAGGCCAACCGGTACGGTTCGTTTGGTCTACCTAAAATTAGGGTTTCTAATCGTTTTAATTCATAAAACCTTTCACTTCCCTCCTCAAATATAACCCCTCTTCCACTCCCCTCTCACCCGAATTACTCCTAAGTTTTCCAAAACACCCCAATCTCCTTCCAAACTCTCAAATCCTTTCCTTTGTGCTGTGATTCAGTGGAAATCAGGCCTTTGAATCCCTAGTTGCCAAATTTCTTCAAATCCCTAAAACTCTTAAATCTCCCTAAGGGACTCCAATGGTTTGAAATTTAGTGGGTTGTCTTGAGGCCATAGACCCGATTGAGGGTCTTCTCTTACTTCTCTTTGCATTCTTCCCGATAGGGGCACTGTTGTTGTGCATGGCCAGGACCAAAAGAGTGGGAACTGAATCGTCTCCACCCGAAGCCTCAATTGGTCACAAGAGAAGTGTAAAGGGATCGAGTGGTGATCAAAATGAGATGAGAAAGAAAGCCAAGAATGAGGCTAGGCATCGACTAATCCAGGAAAAGGGGGTTACTTGTGAACGGTACATGGACTCCATTTTTCTTACCCAAAGGAATGAGGCAGTTCAGATCATTAGAGCACACGACATAAGTTTTTGGCTTGAGCCCGTTGATGGGTATAACTTATCAATGTGTAGGAAATTTTACAAAACATTTAAGGTGTTAGAGGTGGATGAAGTAGAAGTTTTGAAAACCAATGTTCGGGGAAAAATGTTTGTAGTGACCCCTGATGTCATTGCTAAGGTTCTGGGTGATTACCAGAGACCACCTGATTATCCACCAGCCTATCCTGATAACATCACAAAGCCAAGAAAATGTCTAAATTTGTAGAGTTGATGTATGAGGACCCTAGTATATTCAAAGGGAATGTCCAAAGTGGAAAGTTGAAGCTTACTTATGGATTGTTGAACAAGTTTCTGCATTACAATCTCTTGCCAAGGGGTGCTGAGAAGAAACCAAATTTTGAAAAATTATCCCTTTTAAATGCAGCCGTGTCTGGGAAGAAAATTGACTTTGCTCTTCTCATTTGGCAAGAAATGAAATACTTTGCTAAGACGCAAAAGCCTATGATCAAAGTGCCATTCAGGAGCTTGGTTACCCAGATGTGCAAGCAATTTAAAGCCATTAGTAGGAACAGTAAGAGGAAAAGAAAGGCTATGATAGGGGGGAAGCGAGCCAAGACTACGGGAGCTGGTTCTGAGGCCCCCGCCCTGGGGCATCTTCATCCGCTGGACCATCCACTGTTGCACCTGAACGTTCAGTCCCTCAACGCCTCAATGCATTAGAGACTTCTTTGCATGGAATTGAGGCTACTATGCAGGCTATGGCAGCGATGATGAAGGAACTTTTTGTGCACACCTTTCCTGGGAGACCCATCCCAGAAGTTCCCATTCCACCAACTACTGCTCCTTCTGCCCCTGCCCCTTCTACCTTGAAAACAGTTGAGGATGAGGACAATGATGATGATGAAGATATTGAAGAGTCTGTGGAAGATGAGGAGTATGATGAAGGTGAAGTGTGCAGAGAGGATAAAAACTCTTCTGATGATGTGTAGTAAGTTTTACGGATGTTTGATTGTACACAATTAGGATAGGGTCGTAGAGTCGTAGGCATATTTTGTTTCTTTTGATGTCCTACCCCATGTACTCCAAATTCAAGACACATCAATGAAAAACCACAAGTTCTTATTCAATTGTGACCAAGCTTATTTTGTTAATTGCATTGCGATTTTGAATTTTGATTTGTGGGTTATTTACTTATGGATCGTCATATGTTAGTCTTGTTATTGTGTTTTGAAATTAATTTTTGCTAAGGGACTAGCGAAACCTAAGTTTGGGGGTGTGATTAGCCCAAACCTTTGTATATTTTTAACTGTTTTTGGAGATTAAATGGTAGGAGTTATGTTAATTGAATTCTTAACGACAATATTTTGTTTTTGTAGTTAAAAATGGCAAAATTTGGCTTCTTAAGGCTTTCGCAAACCACTTGAGATGAATAGGAATGAAAAGATAGCTTGGGGATAGCTCAAGAGAGGAGAAAATCAGAAAAGAAACCAAACTATTCTGGTACACGTACCGGTACGCTAAGGCTACTAGAGTAAACCGTACCGGTACGCTCTGCCTAACTTGCTCAAATTCTGCAAAAGCTGCTCTGCTTCCATGAGGGTCCCACCTATATTTCTTCCCCACTCTTCAGACACACCCAAAATACTGTTCATTCCTCTCACACCTTCCTTTGGACTTTGGAGCCATGGTGATCAATGAGGAGAGAGAAGAGAAGAGAAGTTGGGTGTATAGACAAGATCTGCACACCCCTGTCCAACCCATTCCTCCTACAGCCTATTGATGGAGATCACATCACCTAGCTTGAAGAGCAGCTCTAGGGCACATTTTTGGAAGAGGGGGACTCTATGGTTTAGTGGACAGAGATTACAAAGAAATAGAGAGAGAAGGTCTGGGAGAAGATGATGAATAGTATTCTAGTGAGAGAAAATTGAGTTTTTTGTATTTCTTTCAATACATTGTCTTGTAATCCCTTGTATGAATCTTTAGAACTTCATTTTAATGTAATAAATGCTAGTTCCTTGATGTTCATTGCTAGTTTAATGCTCTTTTTAAGCTTCTACCGTTAATGCATCAAAGTTTTTTATTTTCTTAGCTGTAAAATGGGTTTTAATTGCATTCTCTTCTAGCTATTGTCTTCTTGCAAAGAGTTACTCAAGAACTTCATCCCTTTGCAATGCATTCTCTTTACATTGTTAATTTCGGTTCAAGCATGAGTAGCTAAATCTTCTATTTGGCAAAGCCACGGGGAACCTCCTTTTGGGTATACCATTTCAACTCATTCTCCTCCCGCCTTTCAAAGTTCAATGGTTTGGTTTGACTGGGTTAAGGGTGGATAAGTCGGTGAGTCTTTGATATTCCGTAGGCTTAGTCACAGTTTATGCTTAGATACTCACCCATTTTATCCCTAGCTTCCCTCGAATCAATCGTTCATTCATGCTTTATTGAAGAAGGAATTCGAGTTGAGATGGTATCACCATTGGAATGAATTCTTGGATTTACCAACATTTGTGTCTCATTTCATTTTCACCAAAACACACTTCACCAAACAACTTTCAACCACAAAGATTTTACACTTTCATTTACCCAAAATCACCTTCCCCTTAATTTACTTCCTTCCCCGGGGAAACGACCTTGGAATACCACCAAGTAAAACATGACCCGTAAGTCTCTTTGCGCTTGGGGAGCATTTTTATGTATTCTCACATCACATTTTGTACATTTCATTTCCCCCAATTCCTTGTCCTTTCTTTTGACACTATCCCGAAGGAGAGCAACACTCCCCTTCATCCATACACTACACATTTTAGGGGATGATTTTTAGAGATTAGGAACAACAAGGTTTTTCACCAAGCACCCACCCGAGGAGTGGATGAGATGCACAAAGAACTCGACCGAGTGGAGGAGAGAGAGATGAAAGAGGAGAGAGAGAAGACATAGCCATAGGAGGTAGGACCTAGCACCAGCACCCACCGATCGCTATGAGAGATTATGCTTGGCATCAAGGCCTACCAAGACAAGATTCTCTGACAGTATGACAAGATTCTTGGCTATTTTAGGAGTGGACCTAGTGGACTTGCTGGATCTGGAGGAGATTGAGAGAGTTATTTCTGTTTATGATGGTTGTTTGTTGTTTCTTCTTTGAGTGATTGTTTCTTCTTTGATAGTTGTTGTAGATATTTTCAAGTTTTTGGTGTGTTTGATTACTTCTTGTGTGGATGAATTGAATCTTGGATGTTGATGTTAAACAATCATACTGTGTGAAATGAATGGTTCAATTTATCACTTTTCTTTTTATAAATGCATGTTTAAAGTTAGTACAATATTGCTATTTGTTAAAAAATGATGGAAAGGATGTGGAAGACTGTTTGTTAAAGTAACTAAACTCATGATTGGTTTGACACCTCAACTTAGCAATTGAGACTTAAAACCATAGTTCTTGGAAAAACTGGCATTATCTCTATGTCTGAATTATCAAATGTACATTAGTATTTGCTATTTTCAAGGTACAAAATGATCGAACTTGAAATAACCAGTGGAGATAAAAGGGACCATGGTAAGTTTCGAGCCTTGCAATGCTTTTGAGAGGAGATCAACATTTACTCAAGAAAGGTTTTTCACTATCTATCCTTGAATAATCTCATTAAAATTGCTTTGATTGATGCAACTAAAGTGTTCTATTGACATATCCCACTGGGAACCCTTACATACAGCACATACAAATGCACATACTTGAGAAATGATTTTAGGCCATCTTTTGATTTCACTTTAAGCTTTAGCCATTTCTTTTGCAAAATTATATCCCTAGTTAACCATGTTTGAGCCTCCAAATAATGATTTCTTTTTCAAGGAACCCATACGAAAACCAAGCCACAAGAAAATATACTTGACAAACCTTGCTATCTAATTTTCTTACACCCTCTAATCTATCAATATGAGACAAAAAAGAAAGAAAAAGGGCGAAAGACAATAATGGCTACTGGTGCGTGAAGAAAAAGTCATGAAAAACAATGGAAAGTGAAAAAGAAACAAAAAGACAAGAAATTGCCAAGAAAGTGAAAAAATGAGAAAAATGAAAGAAAGAAATACCATTTCTCAGTAAACTGTCGAAAAGAAAGAGGTGTGCTATGCTACATAAACAGAGGATATCTTTTGAATATCATTGACGTCATTTCGTTAGCCACCGATCTCTAGCCATAATACAACCTATGAAAAGCCCTAATTGATCTCAAGTCTAATGCATATGTGTGTTGTCAATCAAAAGATGGGGTATGCTAAATAGTATTTCTTTAATTTCATCAATATTCTTTAATGAGATTATGCTAAAATTAAGTATGTTTCCTCAAAACCTCACTCCTTTACTAATTGTGCATGTGATTTTTCGATTGGTCATCTTCTAATTAATGTTCCTTGAGAGACAAGTCACTATATTCGGAGTGAATTTTTTCTAAGGGCATTCCTAAGATAGATTTGTCAAATCGAAGCTATCCATGGAAGGTGGTAAAGTGGAATGTTTGTTATATAACAATTCTTATTTCTAGAATGACCATTTCTATTACACTGGGGATTCCAAATGCCAAGGGTACATATGCTAATTTTTGCATATAATAAATACCAATGGAGAAGGAGCATGCGGAATGTGATGAGCACATAATATTGCATATTTCATGGCCTCATTACATTCATTATAACTCAACTTTTGCATTTAATTACTTAGTGTTAGCCTATTTTATGAATAATGTTGAATTCTCGATGTTGCATATTTTGATAGCTTAAATGTTAGATTTTAGGACCTTGCAACTATGTTGGATGTGTGGTAATGGCATGGACACAATACATGAGGAATTGGAGGCTTAAAAGTGAAGAAATCAAGGAGGTATTGGTGTTTTGGAACAAAGGCACCAGCTGCCACATCATTGGGAAGCACTGCCTCGGTTCTCCTCCATTTTGACCATGATCTACTCAAATCTGGAAAAGTTCAAAACATGAAAGTTGTAGATCTGGATGTCTTCTGTATCGTGTAAAAATTTCAGCTCAATCCAACGGTTAGATGAAGAGTTATGCCATTTCTACCGAAGATGGTCTAGTGCAGAAAAACAGTACCGGTACTCTTGGTACCGGTACCTGGTACCGGTACTCTTGGTACCGGTACCTAGTACCGGTACCACGAACATTCTGGCCGAAAAACAGCCTGTAACTCAACTTTGAGGCTTGGGGGTCCCACCTACACTTCTCTCACTTGCCCCCCAACATTTTCTAACACAAGAGCACGCCTCCCTTACACATTTGGAAGACTTGGAAGGCTTGGCATTAATGAAGCATGGGAGAGGAATGGGCAGGCATGTGTGTTGCAGGCTAGCTCTGTCCTAGCCTGTGTGACCCATCAAAATCACCTTCCATTAAGGGGAAGGCTTGCTCTTACACCTTGGGGACCCTCATGGACGAAAGTCAAGGCTCTCCAACAATACACACTCCATATATAAAACATTGTTCAGCATAAGAGGGGTTGGCTACCTAAGCTTAGGAGTAGATATAGAGAGAGAGTTCCAAGGTTGAAGATGATGAATCATTTTTGCATTTTCTTCTCCCATTTTCACTTGATATTGTTGTAGTAAGCTTTCATACTCTTGTAATCTTCATTTTATTACCTTAATGTCATTTACTTCAAGTCTATTTCAAGTTTAGTTGTGTAACTTAGATTTCACCATTTATGCT
The DNA here is from genome assembly GCA_023539305.1 of Ilex asprella. NCBI lineage: Eukaryota > Viridiplantae > Streptophyta > Magnoliopsida > Aquifoliales > Aquifoliaceae > Ilex > Ilex asprella. The sequence continues at coordinate 17,809,741 of CM042191.1, forward strand.
TTCAAGTTCTTCATTTCCATGCTTTAAATTGGGTATTGTTGATTTGTCTTTCTAGTTTAAGTTTCTTGCATTAGTTTAAGTTTCATGCTCCATTTCCTTTATGCTTGTCTATGCTTTTAATATGAATAGCTAGTTTTAAGTTGGTTACTCCAAGGGAGATTTCTATTGGGAATTTCATTTCAACTCTTTTTCATTCCCCCCTTTAGGGTCAAATGTTTCGGTTTGACGGGGTTGAGAGTGGATGAGTTGGTGAGCCTTTGATATTCCGTAGGTTTAGTCACGGTTTATGCTTAGATACTCACCAATCTCGTCCCTAGCTTTCCCCGAATCAATCATTCATTCATGCTCAATCGGAGGAAGGCTTTGAGTTGATTTGGTATTCCCATTGGAATGAATCCTTTGGATTAGCCAACACTTGTTTTCTTGCATTTTAATTTACAAACCAAACACAAAACTCAAATACAAGATTTTACACTTTCTTTTCACTTTTGCAAAATCACTTTCACAAAACTCCCTTTCCTTCCCTGAGGAGACGATCTTGGAATACTCTTCCAAGTAAAACACCGACCACGAAAGACTCCATGCGATTGGGGAGCACTTTTGTGCACATTCCACATTTCATTTTACACATATTTTGTTCATCCATTTCCCACCATTCACATTCCGTTGTTTCCTATCTCTTGTATCATCCCGAGGGAGAGTGACACTCCCTTCACACATAAGCCATACACACATTCGAGGGTAGTGTTGAGAGGTAGGGAACGACACACGTTTTCAATCAATCAGAATGAAAGTCAAAATTGAGGGTTGAAGTGTCCCAATGACCATGATGCTAATTCACTTGAACCAACAATCTCACATACACATCTATTCGACTGAAGTTTGTGGGTAGCTTTACTGAAAACTCTCAAGAGACAAAATTCGTCCGTTAGGGTAAACCTAGTGGTTTAATGGCTTGTTGCATATGCTAAATGTAACCGGTTGACCTACAAAAAAGGCATTAAAAATAGACTCACATTTCATTGTTGTATTACTAGGGATTAGTAATATTTTGATGGGGGTGTGATTAGTACTTAAAAGTAGCATTTTTCTATGTCTTTTTTAGACTAATTGTACTTTGATGGAGATTAAGTGATGTCATTTCAGGTCCAAAAGTGAAGAAGGGCTCAATAATAACAAATATCACATTTGAGTGAAACGCCAGTACATTAGGGAACAAAATTGTAGAAGCTTGGAACAAAGCAAGAACGTTCGAAACCAACTCATGTTCAAACGTCCACTTGAACTCTGAGAAAACCAGACTCTAAGCCATGGCGTGTTGCAGTCAAGAAGGAAGACTCTGATGTACTTGAGTACCACGTTCGAACGTCCACTTGATTTGATTGAAGACTAGGATGATGAGTGCAAAGCACCAGGATCTGAATTGAGTGTGGAAATAGGTTTCCACAAAAGACCATAGGCCACTTAAGTGAGAGGGTTAAACCCCATCTGGCGTTCGAACGCCCATACATCAAAGACAGAAGAAATGTTCGAACGCTGGGAAACGTTTGAACTCCTATAAAACAAAAACAAACTCAACGTTCGAATGTCATATCACATTCGAACGTTCTCCATAGAATGACTGTAGAGTGGTTGGCTTTTCACTATGACTTGGGCAACATACACTATTCATTCACCCTTTTCTCCCCTCCTCAATGTCTATAAATAGTCCCATTTTTTGGAGAGACCAGGTGCTTAGTAGCGAGCTTGGAAGAAAGTTTGACGGAGGCTTAGACTCCCACTTATAAGATTTAGTTGTAGAATTGTTGTATGTTTACTTGTAGTTGTTCTTGAAGTTAGTTTGACTTTTAGACCAACACTTTTTAGTTTGTTATGAAATTAGTCTTAAATTTATGCTTTCTATTTACTTGTATCAAGGGAGATAGCTCATTGTTTGGTTGAGGATGCCACCCTCCAAACATGACTAGCTATCTTCTACTTTTATTTGTCATGATTTTCACTTCCATTGCTTGAGCTTCCTTCTTTCTTAGATGAATGAAACTCTTCCACTTTTCTAGAGCTTTACCAAAGTCATGAAGGGTGGAACGTGATTCACTTATTCTTTGTTGAAGATTGGCTCCTAGTTTATTGTTCTTTCATTTTGTAAAGTCCTCTACTTGGAGGGATGAGCATCACTCACTTTTCTAGCTTTACCAAAGCCACCATTGCCCACATCCATCATTTTGCCACTTCACACCACCTCCACTACTAAACTATGTGTCACATCCACACCCACACCCATTACAACACCAAATTAACAACAATTCATCAAATTTAGGTTTGTTTAGCCCATTCAAGTTTATCTAGTCAAGCCTAATTCAATGTTTATAACCCATTTTCATCAAATTCAAGTTGATCCAACCACCCAAGTTTAGAAAAAAAAATGAAATTGTTAACTGATTGAAAAATTAGGAAGAAAGAGAAAGAATACGATAGGAAAGGACTTTGTCTAGCTGTCAACAACTAAATTACTCAATGGAGAGACTCAACCTTTTTTCTTTTTCAATGTATGCTCTACTATAGGTCTGTGTGTAAGTGTGAGAGATACAGGAGGTGGGGAAGGAGAGAGAAAGTGCAAAAGAGAAGTAAAGGTAGATTCTAGAGGGGTAAATTGTCAATATAACACTGACACAATGTCGCCACTGCCATTAGCGTTACCATCCAATAATCTATACTACTTTTAAAAAGAACCTAAACCAAAAAATATTTTTTTCATAATTACCCTTGAACAATAGTATAAAGTTAGATTAGTGCCACATTAATTACCCTAAAACAATCTATTCTATTCTATTAGTTAATCTCAAAACTTTTATTTTTCCTTTTTATCCCATAAAAAATAGGTATGTCATTTTAATCCATGTATACTAATTAGACCCTTAAACCTACTTCGTTTATCTCTATAATGCCACACATCCGTCTCTTTGTCTTTAACGGCTGGAGTTCTCCTCCTCCTCCTCTCGTTGGCACATATACTCTACCGTTCTTCTTCCCAGCTATTGTAACCAACTTCCCAATGAATAATGTCTTCAATCTCAATTTCAAACGTTTCAAATTTGCTACAAATAATAAATATGCATGCAATGCATTAGTTATTAGATGAAACTGAATACATCAGTTAAAACCCTTAAAAAATCATATGATTTTCCATTCAAACAACTTTATTTCTCACCGTGTGTCTGTAATCATTGTGCTTCTTAAACAGGTAATGATTCATTCTCTCTTTCTTTCCCTTACACACACATGATCTTTGTTTCAAATTTGAAACCCTAGAAATTATGGCACAACAGTGAATCACTATCATTTACGAAGCGATTGGTTTGCAATAAACTGACTACACTCCCCCCTCTTTAACTTATTTACTTTCAGATTCTGTTGTGTGTGTGTGAATTATTTTATACATAGTATACATAAGGGCAAAGAATAAGACAATTGTAGATAGCATCACTTAAAAAAAATCTTTGTACATGGATGATTTTTTGTAATTTTTTTATTCCACTTCTGTTGAGCCGCAGAAGTGTAGTTACATTGATTTTGGATGGTGGTTCTTTCTTTAATTTTGATTTCAATGTTCGTTATATGGTTTGAATTTTGTGTTAGCATGTTTTGGTTTTTAAACTTTTCTTAGTTGTATTAGGATCTGTAAATTTTATCACATGATATAAGATTACTAGTTATTACATGTGTCTAAAGGCATGGAATAATAAAAAAAGTCAACAATAAACATATTTGTATTCACATTCAGAATTAAATCACAAACATAGAAGAGAGAAAAATTTCTTAAGCATCGATTATAGTGGGGGTGAACGATGATAGTGGTGGTGGGGCTAAGTGGTGATAGTGATGGTGGGCGGCGATAGTGATGGTGGTGGGAGATGGTGATGGTTATAGTGGGTGATAACAATCGTGGTGATGGTGGTAGCCATGGGTGGCAACAGTGATGACACTGGTGAGTTTTGAGTGAAAATGGTGGTAGTGGCAACTATGGGTGACGGTGGCGGTGGCGGTGGGCGACGCTAATGGTAGTAGGTAGTGGTGGTGGTGACGGTGGTGAGTTGTGGTAGTGGGCAGTAATGAAGGTGGTGGTTGACAATGATGAGTACTTTTGGTCGACAGTGTGATGGGTGATGAGTGATTGCGAATGGTAGTGGTAATGGTACGCCTGGTGGGGTCGGTGACAATGGTGGACAATGAAGGGTGGTGGTGGTAGGTATGGTGGCTGTAGGTGTGGTGGTGGGTGGGTGGGTGACGACTGGTGGTAGTAGGTTATGGTAATGGGTGGCGGTAAGTGATGGTGGGCAACAATGATGGTTGTGGGTGTTGACGGTGGACAACAGTGGTAATTGGATGATAGTGGTAGTGGTAATATATATAAAAATAAGATAACAATGATGGTGGGTGATGACAATGGACGACAGTGGTAGTAATCGGTGGTTGGTGGCTGTGGGAGTGGTGGTGGTAGGGGTGATAGTGGGACAGTGATGGTGGTGGTAGGGTGGCAACATCGGTGATGGTGGTGGTGGGTGATGAGCACAAAATACTTCATATTTAATGGTCTCATTACATGCATTGTAACTTAACGTTTGCATATAAGTACTTAGAGTTAGCCGAAATTATGAATAATGTTGAATTTTCAATGTTACGGGTAATTATAGCTTAAAATGATGGATTTTATAACCTTGCAACTATGTATGGATGTGTGGTGAAGGTATGTACACATTATGTGAGGATTTGGAGGCTTAAAAGTGAAGAAATCAAGGAGGCATTGGTGCTTGGGAACAAAGGCACCAGCAACCACACCATCTAGTGGAAGAGCCCTAGTTTTTATCCATTTTGACCATGATCTACTTCGAATCTGAAAAAGTGAAAAACATGAAAGTTGTAGATCTGGATGTCTTCTGTATTTTTCAAAATTTTAGCTCAATCGGACAGTTAGATCAAAAGTCATTATAATTCTACGAAGACTGGTCTAGAGTAGACACAGTGTACCGGTACATAATATCGGTTCGACCAACTCCAAAAGGTTTAGAGTACCGGTACTACGTACTGGTATGCTCTGTGAACAGTCAAAATTGCCTGCAATCAAGCTCCACTTGCTTAGGGATCCCACCTACACTTCTCCCACTTACCCCCCAACATTTTCTACACAACTTCATGCCTCCTACACCCTTGATGAAGACTAAGTCTATGCTAGCCTGTCATACCCATTCATTCAGCCCCTATTAATGGAGGGCACATCACACAACTAGAGGGACCCCCCATGGATGAAATTACAGGGCACACACTCCATATATTCAGCATTCTTCAATATTACAAGGGTGGCTACCTAAGCTAGGAGTAGTTTTAGTAAAGAAAATGGTGAATAGTGTAATAAAAATTTATGTTTTTGCACTTTCTTCTCCATTTACGTTGTAGTAAACTTTAATACTCTTGTAATCTTCATTCCTCGCACTTTAATCTTAGTTGTTTCAAGTTTATTCCAAGTTTACTTGCATGTTCTTCATTTCACCATTGTTGTATTAAATTTTCTTCATGTCATGCTTTTAAAATGGGTTTTGAATATTTTTCTTCTTAATTCAAGTTTTCTTACAGAGTTAAGCTTTAATCTTCATTCCCATTTTATTTACATGTCTCTTTACATTATCCATTGTCTTTTCTTTGATAATGAATAGCTAGATTTTTAGTTGGCCAATCCAAGGGAGACCTCCTTTTGGGTTTTCCATTTCAACTCATTTTCTTTCCTCTCAGGTGTATGATGGTTCGGTTTGACTGGGTAAAAGGTGGATTAGATCATGAGTCTTTGATATTCCGTAGGCCTAGTCATGGTTTATGTTTGGATCCTCACCATCTCGTCTTTAGCTTCCCATAAATTAATCGTTCATCTATAAACCCTTAGAGAAAGGTTTCGAGTTGACTTGACATTCCCATTGGAGTGAACCCTTTGGATTCACTAACACTTGTTTTTATTGTATTTTCATTCACAAACTTCACTCACCAAAACTTAAAACACAAAGATTTTACACTTTTCCATTATCACCTTCACACACTTGAACTTTCCTTCCCTGAGGAGATGGTCTTGGAATACTTTTTCAAGTAAAACACGACACTCAAAAGACTCCTTGCGCTTGGGGAGCACTTTTGTTCACTCACACATTTCATACATTTTGTACATTTTATTTATCCCATGTCCTTACCCTTTTTTTTGACACTATCCCAAGGGAGAGTGACATTTCCCTTCATCCATACACTACAAATTTTAAGGGAAGGTTTTTAGAGGTTAGGAAATAACAAGGTTTTTCACCAAGCAGTGGGACGATGGTGGTGGTGGCGATGGGGTGGCGAAAGTGGTGGTGATGGTAATGGTGATGGTGGTGGGGCAGTTTCAAACAATATTTTTTTTAAAGTACTTATGATAAGTTTTTTTAGGGGGGGTAACTAAACATTGTATTGATATGCTATGCAAATTTACAAGCCACGGGCTTTTACAAAAATAACAAGCACCAAATAGGGTGCTCAAAAAAACAACAAAAGAGTCACTATAGAAGAAGCACTGGTTGCTTGGTCAGTGCTACTACAAAATGAGCTCATACAATGTACAAGAAAGTTAACTCCCAACCATCAACAACTCAGTTGGGAGAAGAAAGATGTCACATTTGAAGAATGGCATAATTTTGGGCAGACTCCTTAACCTTATGAGTAATCAATCTACACCTTACCACGTTAATGATCCCCTATACAATAATTGTTGAATTCTTGGCCACATTTCTAAAAATCCTTCCATTTCTCTCCCTCCAAAGGGTATAAACAGTAGCTGCAAGGCTCAGCTTCAGAATTTTCATCTTCAAAGTATTCCCTTTCCACCTATTAGACGCACTAAGAAGGAGAGATTGCCAAGGTTTAGGTTGTCAAGGCTCTCCACTCCTTTGCAGCACTGCTCGCCATATTCCAGATGTAACAGGGCAATCAAAAAATAAATGCTTGTGGCTTTCTTCCTCACTACTACAAAACACGCAAATACACTCCACATGTTGCATATAAGTTTCACCCAATCCTTAGTATTTAATATTTCAAGAATAGCTAACCATAGGATAAAGCTCATCCTGGGGATCACTTGTCCATACCAGATAAGCCTATACCAGTGTACCTTGGGGAATTGTAGCACAATCCAAGTCCAAGTTGATTAAGCTGTGTAAATTCCATTAGCACTAGGCAGCCATCTGACTTGATCATAATGGAGGACGTTTGGGGTATAGTTGGGCATTGTACTACATTTTTCATGCAAATTAGGTGAGGTATGGTCAGGCCAATTCCAACTTTCACCATCTATGATGCTCTCAACCATAGCAGTGGCTAGTAATGAAGATTCTTCAATAATTCTATAAGACCACTTCAATAGCCAGGGTCCTTGAGGATTCCAATTATCATGCCACAACTTAGTTGATCTCTCGTCCCCAATCATGTGTTTGATTAAAGGCCTAATAAGATGTCTTAACTTCAAAATCTTTTTCTAATTCCAAGACGAAACCTGGTGGGTTTTAAGCTACCAAAAGCTTCTACCTTTTACATTAACAGATTTCACCCATTCAACCCAAAGGTTATCTCCATCCTTGAAAATATATCATATAATATCTAATCATTAAGGCCTTATTCCAACTGTGCAAGTCCTTTAGTCCATGGCCACCTTGTGCTTTAGTCTTAATAACAACCTCCCAGACAACTTTGTTCCCCTTATTTATGTTATGTGTACCAGTCCACAAAAAAGGCTTGATGAGCTGCTCAATCCTCTTCAATACTCCTTTAGGAATGACTAGGTGACAAAGCCAATAACTTTGTATATTGTATAAGACTGCTTGAATCAATTGCAGCCTCCCAGCAAAAGAGAGGGACTTATTAATCCAACTCTTAATCGTAGCCTCATCAATTAAAATAGCACAGTCACTCGGTCTAAGTTTGGAGAAAATAAGAGGCACTCCAAGGTACCTTATAGGAAGTGTTCCTTCAACAAACCCCAAACATTGCTTAATTTGGATTTTAACCACATCTTGAATCCCAACCATAAAGATATGACTCTTCTCAACATTGGCCATCATACCAGAAAGATCCAAGAACCTCTCGAGAGCTGCACCAAGAATAGACACAGAGAAAGAATTACCATGGCAGAAAAGAAGCAAGTCATCAGCAAAGCTAAGTTGTATAATGCCTTGGTTCTTGCACCTCCAGTGATATTTAAATCTAGTTGCAGCAGCCACATCAATCTTCATAATCTGAGTTAAAGCTTCCACAACAATTACAAAAAGATAAGGGGACATGGGATCCCCCTGCCTTAATCCTCTACAACTCGAAAAGAATCCCGTAAGTTCCCCATTGATTGAAATGGAGAACTTAGGAGTAGACATACAAGAGGTGATCCAATTAAGCGTTACTTCATGAAAGTTGTGCTGCCTCAGTACGTTAATTAGAAATTCCCAATCTAATGTGTCATATGCCTTCATGAGGTCCACCTTGATGGCACATTTAGGTGAATCCCTATCCTTATGATAATCTCTCATAATCTCTTGTGCAAGCATAACATTATCTCCAATTCTTCTTCCTGGAACAAAAGCATCCTGGTTGATGCATATGATATCAGGCAAGACAGTCTTAATTCTATTTGCTATAATCTTGGAAATGATCTTATACAAGGTGTTATAGCAAGATATGGCCCTATAATCCCCTAACTCTGTAGGATTGGAATTTTTTGGAACCAAAACAATAATGGTGTTATTGATCTCTCTTAGTCAGCTTCCAGACACGAAAAATTCTTGAACAGCCCTAGTAATGTCAGAACCAATAATAGGGCAAGCCTCCTTGAAAAAACACCCAGTGTAACCATCAGGCCCTGGAGCCTTATTAGGATGTATAGAAAATACCACATCTTTGATTTCCTCCCCAGAAACACACCTTGCCATTCTTGCTTCTTGGTCAAAAGAGATTCTTTTACAGTTTAACTTGCCAATTTCCTGAACTTTGTTCAAAGAGCCAGGTGAATATCCTCCCAAAAGACCCTTATAATGGTCCACTGCCATTTGTTTTACTTGTTCAGGGTCATCAATCACAGATCTTTCCTCCTGAGTGATAGATAATATCTTGTTTTTATTCCTTCTTGTAACCACAGCCTTGAAAAAGAACCAAGTATTTTGGTCACCTTCTTTAAGCCATTGGATTCTTGCTTTCTGTCTTAAGAATTTTTCCTCAACTCTGGCTGCAGTAACATAGTTAAGTAGCAAGTCTTTCTCCTTAGATATAAGAATAAGGTTCATAGGTTGTTGATCAAGTTGCCTTTGTTCTTGATCGAGCTCCTCTTTGGCAGCCTTAGCCTTTAAGATAACATCTTCAATTTGGTTTTTGTTCATCTTTTTGAACTCATGCTTCGAGAGTTTCAATTTGGTGATCACTTGGAATTGCAAAGAACCTCTTATTGGTTGTTCCCACATCTTACTATTTGCAAAAAATCCTCCCTTCTAGCAATAAAGTTGAAAATTTAAAGGGACATCTCCTTTTCCTGCTTCCACCACCAATCCTAACCACCATGGGGCTATGGTCAGAAACACCAACAGTTAAAAATTCAGCTCTGGAGAGGGTGAATTGCAAATTCCAAGTTTCATTAACAAGAACCCTATCAATCTTTCTCACTATGCAGCCATTAACATCCCTGTTGTTACACCATGTGTAAAACACACCAGAAATTCTGAGATCATCAAGTTCAGCTCCTTGAATGCAATTATCAAATTCAGACATACTTTGATCCCATCTTTCAGCCCCTCCCATGGTTTCTTGAAGATTTCTCATAGCATTGAAATCCCCCAAGATTGTCCAAGGTTTAGAAGTAAGAAATGATGCATGTTGTAGAATGTTACCCAATAATGATCTTCTATTCCTCTCTTCATTTGAGGCATAAACAAAAGAAACAAAAAACGAAGTTTTAGTTTCAAGGTCAACAATAGAGCAACGGATCACTTGATCTGTTTCCTCAACTTTTGCAACTTCAACCACATTTGGGTTCCACCCAACCCATATCCTACCCTGAGGATGACTTAGGTAGTTGTCAAAGGACCTCCAATGCCTGAAAATAGACCTTTTGATTGCATCACTATTAGCAACACTAACCTCCATTTCCACTATTCCCATTAAGTCTAATTGCTTATCAATAATCAGCTTCCTTATTTCCTCATGTTTCTCAGGGCCATTAAGTTCCATGATGTTCCAGCAAGAGAAATTGATCATCAAAACTTTTGGTGGAGTGTCTTCTGGAGAAAATATACCCTAAAAATTCCAGCATTTACTGAATGTTTCTTGAGTTTCTTTTTCTTTTTTCTTTCCAGCAACTAGTTCACTTAACTTCATGTCAGATGAATTTGCACTGGTATTACTGTTACTTGGTCCATCGCCATTTTGATTAGCATTATCATCTTTAAGTCTCAACTCTACTTGCTCTTCAGATAATTGAACAAATCTGTTGGTTGAAGGCAGGATGTCAACGTTTTGGTTTATGGTACCATGAACAATTATGGAAGTGATTACTTGATCCTCCTTTTCAAAGCTGCTCCCAGTAATCTCACTAGGAGTTTCAACTAATCTTTTAGAAGTATCATTAGTCAGCATCTTGTTAGACACCATAACTTCCGGGCTTACCATCTCAACTGATGAAACTATGTCTTTGTCCTTGTGAGTAGTTGCCTTGTTTTGCACACTTTTCCATTCATTTTGATGTTGTTGTTCATTCTTCCAAGGAACTTTGGAGAAATTCATTTGTGTGTGACCAAATACATGGAAATGGGTGCACTGTTACTTTGATGGATTTAGACTCTACTTGAGTCTCATCATAGGCTTGAAGATCAACGGAAGTTATCATTTCTTCAGACGCATCCAATTCAACACATATGTGAGCATAATTAATACTTTTTCTTGTTTCAGTTAGCTAAACATCATAAAGGGGCCTACCCACTGCACTAGCTGCGTAACTCAAACCTTCCTCAATCCAATACTCCAATGGAAGGTTATGCAGATTAACCCATACTGGGATCTTGGAATTAGATTCTTTAGTTAACTCCAAATGAGGCTGCCACTTCTTGAGTATAAGAGGCTTCCCAGATAACATCCAAGGACCCTGTTCTAACACTTTAAAGCACTCAATATCATTAGAGAATCTGAAGAAGAAGAACCCTCTATCATTAGCCAAAACATCTATAAGCCCCATCTGCTTCTAGAGTTTTTGGGCTAAGTTGTTTACCACAAAGAAAGGTAACTTTTTTTTCAATGAAGTACCCCACAAGGCAAAATTGCCAATTACAGTATCCAAGCTTAGCTATAGATTCTGGGGGTATTGTTTCTCCTAGCAGGCTCCCAAACTTTCAACCTCATGGTTTGCCTATTTTCACTCAGTCCATTTGGGTTCTGGTTAGACCCATTAGATGGAGTATTTGGCTCTAAGTATGCTCCCTAGGTGGATTGGAATTTGAATTCACCTTCCCACTTCCCAACTGTGGGGGTATTACAAGAGAGCCTTTATCAAGAGGGTTAGAACTCACTTTAGCAGTAAGGAGATCTGCTTTGGTGGCTGCATGATTTGTTTTTCCAGCTTATGCATCATCGCTCTTCTGCATTTTTCGACCAACCATTGGTTTACCAAGACCATCAAGTACAACAGCTTTCGTGGCTTCAAACTGCTGGTTTTTGTAACTAGCAAGGAAATGGTCATTGAGGCCTTGTCCCTTGCTAGATTCTTGTACCTCATGAACCTTGTTGCTATTGTTAGCAATGATATCCTTACCCTTAAGAATCAAAGGTGCCTCAGACATAGGGATAATGGATTTTGGCATACTATGGACAAATATGCACCACGGAAGGATCAAAGGTGGGTACAAAACAGAGGAGTGGATGCATCCAAGCAGACGAAGAGTATAATTTTTAGGGGTGAACCGTGAACAAGTATGACGAGTTAGTCTTCGATTCTGTCCCTTTAGGGTTGGTGGGTTCTCGAGTCTCTAGAGTTTGTGGGTTACAAATGTGGGATGAACCCCTTGTGAGTGATGGGTCTGTGATGTGGGTAGAATGATACGGGGAAAATTTGTGCGCTGAAAAATTAGGGTAGAGGAGGGAGATACACGTCATGGACATGTGACGAAAATCGAACGAGATCGATGGTCATGGAGGTTGGGAGGGAAGTTCCAGCATCGCTTGCTCGATTAAGTTGAGAAGCCAAGAGGATGAAATTGAATAGACCCACCTCTCTCTCTCTCTCTACCTTATTTATGAGAAGTTATAAGTTCTAGAAACACTCTTAAAAAGTCACCCCAAACACACTTAGAGGCCTATTTTTCCTATTAAATTTGAGGTGTTAATATTAGTCGTCTGATTAACTTTAAAATAAAATTTAAAGAGGTCTCAACTGCGAAAAGTAAAAGTCATTTTGTTTATCTTTTGAGATTTGAATTGTATTATACTTTAATATATAGATATTTAATTAAAATATGAACTAGACCATGGGGTTGAAAATTTGGCTGGATCATGGATCATGTTAACTTGTAACACCCCAAAATACACCCTGAGCGGCGTTACATTCAATAACCATTCCTACCATGAGAGCACTAAGATAAATCATCAATAAAGAAGACTTCAAGCAATGATTCATAACATTTACATGAATATTCCAAAAGAATAAGCCATCTTTGGCATTTACATTCCCAATAAAAATTTACTCTTATAGCGCAGCGGAAATTACAAAAGAAACTAGACTACACCATGTTCAAAAAAAAATCTTCTAGTCTAGTACAAAAGAAACTACGGCTCTAAATGTCCATCTCGGGATCGAGGTTCCCCTCGAGTGGAGCCTCCCAATGTCCCGGCTCGTCGATGCCGAGATCCTCCTCTAGCACCGAATCTGAAAAATGTAATTTGTAGGGGGGTGAGCACGAAGCTCTATAGCCACATTTCTCCCAAACTCAAACAAGGTTTTAACAACATAGAAACGGTCGGTCTCATTTCACAATTAACATATATAATCTTTGAAATAAAACAGGGGTATTTGAAAAGAGATCTCAAGTTTAGACAGTAGCAACAATTTAAATAAATGAATAAAAATGAGTTTAGCAACGGTAACCAATATTCCCATTTTAGGCTATTTAGAAAAAGGGCTTCTTCCCCATGCATTGTCCCATACCAATGCATCGACAAGAACGACCCAACTCATAATTCCAGGTATTTTCGGTTCATCCTCGTACCATGTATGATGTTTGCTTCCCATGAATCCACCCTACGATTATACCTAGTCCACCAATTACAATCACAATCACAATCACAGTCACAAGCTCTTTAGAAAGAGGCGTCTACCATCCTAATGGCAGTGACGAGTCCCTTCCTAGGAAAAGTATACTATCCCTTGT
>CM042191.1:17833197-17880042 GCA_023539305.1 Ilex asprella
CAATTAAGGGTATCATGGCTCATACAGGTATGTTCTAAATCTTGTATATGACATAAATCTTGAATATTAGGTGTTCTAAATTTCATGTACGAATCATTAAAATATCTTACAAGAGAAACTTCAGGAACACGATGGGAAGCATCCTCCAAAAGGAACAGATTACACCAAAGCCTTTGAGCACGATGAACAGCCCCAACCGGATTAATCTCCACACCACAAAAACCTTATGATTTCTTGATTTCCAAATAACCCAACCCACTATAGCAACTTTGCCCAAAATTTCGAGCTTGTTTCGGGTATTCACAGCAAGATCAAGAATCCAAGAGGATCTAGAAGCCACATACAAGAAGAGATGAACCCCCCAGCCAAGAGAAAGATTCATACCAAATCATACCCATTTGGTCCACTCACATTCAAACAAGACATGCTCAATAGATTCAGAGTGCAAATCACACACAGGGTAGCTGGGTGTGGGAGAGCATTTTTGTCTATACAAGTTCTCCTGCGTGGCCAAGATGTTATGACAGGCTCCACCAGAAATGTTTAATTTTCGAAAGCGCCCTCATATTCCAAAGGGACTGCCAAAGGTTGGGCTGAAAAGAGGCCAAGGAGCTGCACTCCACAGGAGCTTTCACAAGATTAGAGCCCAATTTATAACCCGATTTAACAGAAAACATCCCATTTCTATTAGGCCACCACACCCTTTTATCAACACCTCCTGTTTGCGACAATGGAATGGCCAAAATGGCCTGAAAGTCAGCTCTGGAAACCAAAGAAGAAAGACAGGAAGAGTCCCATTGAGGGGGACTGCCCATAATAACCTCAGCCACTTTAACAACAGATCAAATTAATAATTAAAAGATACAATTGAGATAATCAAAAATTGAAGGAGCAAATTAAATCCAAGGCAAAGTTTAGGAACAACTCTCATTTTTAGCCACGTCATGAGCCCCACGCCAAAACATGCTTGTATCTGGGACCAAAACCCAGTCCATTGGCCAACTACAGAGAGTTACGGAGATAACTTTATATCATTTTACGGCTGCGAAGTTTGGACGATCGCATTTTCAAACTCCCTAGGTTCGTAGGGGTTTAGATTTTAGATCCAAAAAAAAATCATGTTGCAGTGTATATTTCTACTCTCAGATTCTGGGTAAGTCTATCAAATCTCGTTAACATCTGTTGCTATTTCCTCCCTTTATTTTGAGAAAACTATATGAATCCGTGGTATGTTTCCAATTGATTTCTTTTTTCGGGTTGCCCTAAAATCGGGGGCAAATTCAAGAAAACTTGGAACCTTGCGATTTCAATTCTGATAGATTTGGGCTCATATAAAAAAATTGTTTTTTGAATCTTGGTTCTCAGCAATTAAACTGTTCTTCATAAGTTTTTTTCCGATTTATATGCTTTGTTAATAAGGCAATGATTACGAATTGAAAAAAGATTTGTGGTGATCTGCATATGAATATAGGGAGGTAATGCTAGAGAAACAGCTCACAGGACACCGAGTTGACCGGTCCATATGTGCTTGGTTTTGGGAACAATCTATCTCTCAAGGTGATTCCTTCAAGGTACCCACATAAAAATATTGTATTAACTCTAAGTTTTAATTTTAATCTTGAAGTGATTCCTTTAACGTATCCTATAGTGATACCAATAGTCATATTAAGCTGCTCTTTTTTTTTTTCCGTAATTAATATTAAGTTACTTTCAGATTTGATTTTAATCATTATCAAAGTATTTAAGTGCATTCATTCTATTATGTGCGCTTGTCTTCTCTTATTAAATTTGCTTTTTGTTGGCTAATAGCTTGTACCAGTAATTGCTTCACCAACTCATTACCTTTTCCAAATTGTTCGTGAGGGTATCACTTTCTTAGCGTGTACCCAAGTTGAAATGCCACCTTTGATGGGAATTGAGGTAAGTTATTGAAATTGGTTGCCTATGATTCCTTGTTTATAACGATTTTATAGGTTCTATTAGAAGCTATTATTTTCCTTTTTGTAATCCTATAACAAATGAAATTGGGTTCAGTTTTTCAATGTCACCAATGACTTGAACTTTTAGACGCATTTTCTCTTTTATGTTTCCCATTATGTTTTACAAGGTTTTCTTTGGTAGATTCATTTGGGCCAATAAGGCATGAACAAGGATCAGATCATTGATAAAATTTTTGTACTCATCATCATCCCATTTTCTCTTTTATCTTTCCCATTACGTTTTACGAGATTTTCTTTGACATCATATGTGAGATTCATCTGAATAACACCTGGACCTGGTTTGATGAGTGTGCCCCAATTGAACTGGATGTTTGTTGTAACAAGCGACCCAATTCCATCCAGTGCAAAACAGCCTCGATTTTACAAATAACATTTGTATAAATAAATATGGTTACAAATTTGTAAAATATACAACATTTGGTGTAAATCCATAAATATTACAAAATTGGACCAATTGACCCAATTTAAACATATACATTTCAGATCTTATCGTTTCTACACTTCCCTATTTCTCTCGATGCACAAGCTATCTGCAACTGAGGGGATATAAAGCACAGGAAGCAAAATAAATTCACAATATGACAAAAGTACAGATAATCAAATACCAAATACAACATGGGTAACATAAACGACAAATGTATCATCAATCATATGATGTGCAATCATGCCATTCTCATTTTGAGCTTTTCGGATTCGAGTCCTAAAATTTGGATTTATATTGGATTTGAGTCCCTCGGTTGGGTCTTACTCAACATTAGTATAAAAATTCTATTGGAATTTCAAAAGGATAATAGCTTAATCATTTGTAGTACAAATCAACAATAACCAAAGAAATACTCCTTCAAAGAGATTTAAGTTTATATTGTAAATCACCCCACTTACCCAATCCTCAATTGACATTGATAAATAGCACTTTAAATGCCTTAGGAACAACATATTCAAATTTCATTAAAGTTGGATCATATATCATAGTTTGATTTCTCTATCTAACATTCTCCAATTTAGCCTTACTTTCTAATTTGATTTGTTTCATTATGTTCCTTACACGTTAGGTTTTCACCACTCACCAACAGAGTCGTACTTTGTCTTTTCAAATTACACCTGAGCACACACCACATATGATGCATAACAAATGTCCACTTTTATTTTCTTTTAATTTATTTCATTCTTTTCACATGTCTTCTCATTTGCTTATTATATCATATATGCATATTTGTAAAAAAAATAACATATCAACGTGCAGCCTACCCCATAGCTCATAGTAATCATTTTCAAAAACTAAATTATCTCCTCACAACTTTTAGTTATATTTTGAGCCTAAAATAGAATTAGTAGTTTTAGAATTTGTAGATAATCATTTTCAAAAAGTACATTATCTCCTCATAACTTTTACTTATATTTTGAGCCTAAAATAGAATTATTAGTTTTAGAATTTGTAGATTGACCCAATATATCTTTAGCATCAGTTAATTTCAATTGATTTATTTAGACCTAGTTAATTTCAATTGATTTATTTAGACTGGATGTTACACTGGTGATGTTTGTATCCTGTGTTATTTAAGGCATAAAGCGAATCGAAGCAAACAAGGCTACTAAAGCCTAGACGAGAAGCGAAACGAAATGCTTCATCAAAGCAAAACGAACAATTAAAAAAGAAAAGGAAATATTTTAGTATATTTACATCTAAATATTCAAGTTCTAATTTTACAAATATTAAATATTTAAATTCAAGCAAAACCATAAACATTTAAATTTAAACAAACACTAATAATATATCAAATTTTATTATTAGTAGGAGAAGTAGAAGAAACTAATAATTATTATTAGTAGGAGAGGAGAGGAGAGGACATACCTCTGTTGTCGAAGAAGACAAAAGCAACAGTATAAGTAGGAGAAGTAGAAGAAGAAAAAGAGGAAAAGAGAAATAGAGAAAAAGTAGGTACCTGTGTGTGGTGTTTTTTGTCGAAGAAGAAGACAGAAGCAATGAATGCAAAACTTTCTTTCTTTCGAAGAAGAAAAAGAATTAAAAGAAGAGAAATAGAGGAGAAGAAGAAGGGAAATGAAAGATAAAAGAAGGGAGGGGCGAACCTGAGGAAGCAGCGAGGAAGGAGCAGTAGCAACAATTCTCTGACCTTTAGGCAAAATTAGGGTTTGGGTGTTGGTTGAATATATTGGGACAAGGGGGCAATTGGGTGTATGCGCATCTCACAATTTTGTTCCAATTGCCTTAATCCAACGACGCATAATAAAAATCAAACGATCCAATGGTCCATAGTAAAAAAATAAAACAACCTTAAAAACATAACCAAAGCATCACTTTTCTTGTTTTTTGCTTAATCGAGAGGCGCTCGCATTTCTCACTTTTCCATCACCTTAGTCAATATTCGCTTCGCCTAGGTTGTTGAAGGTGAGCCACTTTGCTTCTCGCCTAGGCGAGCTTTTCACAACACTGTTTGTGTCAGTGGTTTTTGCCTGAGTTTTTATGTCGTCGTGTGTGTGCTGAATGGTATATCTTACTATTAGACATAGAATAATAGGTTTTCTCAGAATGCAAGACTTCTCTCGTATTGTTACTAAATTTTCATGGATTGTTAAAACTTTTCTCAGTATTAGGTTTTTTGATTGTGTCACAATGCTAGTGCGAATTCCTTTTTTGAGTTGGTATAGTTTTGGCTGTTGGAATGAGAATTTTTTTTGTGAAATGTGTTTCTCACTAAGTAATATAGGGATTTTAATATAGCTTTTTTAACACTGAAAAATAGAAGGTTTTTAGTGATTTAACACAAAGTATTCTAATATGAACACTGAATCTACTGTAGAACTTGGCAATTCCATAATTTGTAGAACAAAAGGTGAAAATGGTATTGATCAATTGATTTACTTTTTGGTGCTTTCATAATTGGAATGTTTCAGTGGGGTTAATTCTGAATATCTCACAAGACAGGATAACACCCCTAAAATATTGATTAACATGTAGCAAATGCCATTTTCTCAAGCTGATCAAAAGAAAAATTATTGATGGAGATCGAAGAGGAATTGGATAAGCTTGAATTCAAGTTTTGAATGAAATAGGATTAATTTTTTTATTTATTCATTAGATTTTTTAAATAAGAAATATTTGTTTGAGTAGGATTGTTAATTTTGATAATAAGAGTTTGACTTGAAAATTATTAGTTTTAGTTGGAGAGTAATTTGAGAATTTGGTTAAAATTTTAATAGGAGGGTAGTTTTTGTTCTGGTACAAAACTTGACCTATAAATATTGATGTAATTCTTACTATTTTATTTAGAGAGAGTGATATTAATAAAAGTGTTTCTTTGCGAATAATTTATGTGTTTTTTGACCTAATCCTTGTGAGGAATCAATATCTCATACTTCTTTTGTATGCTATTTCTATTCTCTGGTTTCTTCTCCTCTCCATCCTGTATCAATTTTCTAAAAATCTACTTTTTCAAGATCTCAATTAGGACTAGGGGCAAAGGATAATGAGGTTGCACGTGCAGGCTATTCTTGGTGATGGACAACATTTTCCTTCCAAAATGCTGTTTTTTAACTGATTGGAGGCTCATGCTAATGGTGCTTCCAATTGGCAAAACAGGCTGGTTTAGCAAATTGCTTAGATACTCTAAAAATAGTTGTCAAAAGATGAAGCACTTGTGTCTGAAGCTCAACCAACAACTTGGCGCTATTAGCTCCTATCATTTTATTTATGATACTTTCAGTTGTTTGTCCCTTCATCCCTGTAGCTGTATTATGCTTCATGATGTACTCATCAAACATTAAACTGCTTGGCCTTTAAGTGTTTACTTTCTAGTTCCTTTGCAGAGTAGCTGATGTACTCTCAGATTATCTTGGAGGGTTGAATGAAGATTTAATAAAGGATAATTTTGTTATTGTTTATGAGGTATGTGTTTTCTTCCTTGGTATGAGTTTCCTTTTATTGAGTTGGAAATCAATTTGTAATTGTTGTAGGTTTTTTATGAACGCACTAGGAAAAAAATTGTGATTTAGAACTTTTAAAATCATGGAGCAGCAAAAAATAAATCAGTTGAAATCTATAGGAATCTTACTACTCATTTGGATAACATTTTGACAGAGTTGGGAAGATGCTTCAAAAGACATACTAGAGCATTTTTTATGTTTAAACTTCAGCATGTGAAGTGATTGAAAATATTGGCTTTGGATATAGTGTCATTTGAGAGTTGGGGCTTTGTAGACAATTTGGCTTAACTTGTGCATAGCAAAGGCTCAGAACTGAAAATATTGTGGATTGCTTCTGCGTGTTAGTATTATATATCTATACCGTGAGCCAATTATTATTGTATAACTCCGAAAATGTTATTCATTTTTATCAATGGACTTTTGGTCTAATGGTACTCCTTATCTTATGAAGGTTTTGCCTTCTTGAAGTTAAGGGTTCAACATTCCTTACCGCTCCCCCCCCCCCAAAAAAAAAAAAAAAAAATGTAGCAAGTAATCAAAATTGCCGATTGAGATGCCAGAATCTTTAAAAATTGATTTCTTAGAAATGTTTGGAAGTCAACATAGCAAAATGCAGCCACAATTTTTAAGAGATTAAATACAAATGAAAATAGAAGATTTTAATGTACACTAAATCATTTCTATTTATTCAATGGTTGGAATTCGGATTAACAACCTTGAGGTTATAGGTCTGAACTTGAGGGCAGCCACTTTGTGCTAATAATGTCAAATCTTTGGCTAACATCCATATACCTCTTCAGATTCTCTCATTTTTGTCTAAATATTATTGCAATTTTCCCCCAATTTCGACCAAGCATTTATGCGAAACAAAGTGTGGGCTAGGGTATTCACATCCATAAGATGGTAGGTGGTTTTTTGGAGAGACGTTTACATTTGACTTTTTAAATTTTTAGCTTCTTTTTTCAATGCGAACTTACGTTGTAATGCTCTTTGCTAATCCAATCATGAGAACTATTTTAGAGATAAGTGGACTCAAACTAATGAATCTGCCATAGTATCTGATATGTTCTATTTAGCTCTAGTAAGTATACTTCATGTGAAGGATCTTCTTACTTGATTATATACGAGGAATCACAGGTTCAACCTAGAGGAGGGGAGTGAATAGGTTTATTGAAATTAAGGCTCGGACAACTACCAATTTAATACCTAGTTGACCACAATTACCAAATAATTAATCAATTAGACTTTTAAGTCCCTTTTACGGTTTTACCAACAAGAACAACCTGCCGTGTGAATGAATGGATGAAATATGTATGCAATCAAAAACTCAACAATCCAATCACTCCTTCGATCCCTCCAAAAATGTCAACTTTCATAAAACTCAATCGATGAATATGTCAAATCGAGAATTTAAACAATTATTCCACCAAACACCTTTTGTGTGTGTGTCAGCTATTGCAAGTGTGTATGAAGATTAAAGCAAGAAAAGATCAACACAATACAAGCAATTTGTTGATGCGAAAACCCTCATCGGGAAATACCGTGGAACCTATCTCGATTCATCAAGAGACTAATTTACTACTCCAAAATCAATTTATAAGTACTCGAGTCTTTTACATTAACCAATACCTATGGTTAGATGTTCCTTTCCATTATAAATCTCTTGGCCAGTTATCGTCCACTGAAGTGTTGAGTAACTTCACTTAGACATGCTCGCCGCAGAGAATCGTGCAGGCCTCAAGTAGTCTTATAGGACGTAACTAAGATTCTCGGTGTACACACACTAATGTGAATTTTGTAGAACACCAAGTTAAATTTTTTTCTCCAATGTGTGAAGTTGAATAGAAAGGATCAATATGGTTTGGCCTTTTGGATCTTAAGGATTAGGATTTATGGTTGTTCTTGAAGTTTTCTAGAAAGTTGTGGGTCTTTTCTATCTCATAGAGGCTTACCCAAGGTGGAAAGAGGTGTGCCCTATTTATAGACTTCAAAATTAGAGCATTCTTGTAGACCAAAAAAATTGAAATACGCAAATCACCGTTTGAACTGTGAGAGAGTGGTCAAAGGGTGATCATAATTGGAATAAAAAAAGGATTCAAATCAGGTCAGTTTAGCAGGGAGCGCTTGAGCAGTCTACAAACGGTCAGTGAGCCAGCCTATAGAGCCGTCACTGGCTAAATTGCCTCTTTCAATTTTTTCCTAAGTGTTCAGAGATTGCTCTAGCCGAAGGTGGGCGAGCAGAGGGCTGTCCTTACCGGTGTTTAAGTTAGAAGCCAAGGAAAAATTTTATCTATTCAAAACTAAGGAGTGTTGGTCAATAAGATCAAATTCATAACTCAACCTATATTGACATGTTGATGCTTGGAAATTTTTTTCATGAATGCCTATGAGTCATTCGGATATTCTTAAATCCAATTCCATGAATCTAATTAGTCAAAGTCTAAAATTAAACAAAGAGTTCTTAGATATCTAGATTATTACTTTTATTCTAAGCTCTTGAAGGCACATTTGGGATCTCTTGATACGAGTTTGAAGCTTGAACTCCTCACTTCCTTGAAGCTTTCAGAATTTGAACTTTGAAGCATCATAACTGTGGATTTAGGTTGAGATTTATAACAAGACTTCACGAAATTAGCCAATTATAATTCAATTTTCTGCTTATTTCTCCATTTTCAATTTCGTTATAAAATACAACATTAAAAAATTCAATATTACAACTCGAAAACCAAAAAAAACAAAGAAAATTGTAAAACGATCTCAACACGCAAGTACAAGTCCCATAATTTCAATTTATGCACAAAACTATCTTCTTGATGTTCCTTTGAAGAACATAGTCTTGCACACAACAGTTCAACCAATACCTTAAAAGTATCATATATGTAAATGACATAATATAATCACAGTTAGGAAAGTCACAAAGAGAAGCAACAAGAAATATTCATGTTAGCATCATACAAGTGCAATTTATGTAACATATATAAGCTATGCTAGCCAATTGTGCTTGAGAACTTATAAATTTAACAAAAACTATTCAAAATAAGATATCCCCCTTAGTTGGTGTTAACACAAGTAAATAATAAAGAGAATAAAGTGTCTTTATGCCAAGTTTGTATATGTACGACCCAGAGTATTTTCAATAAACTCACTCTTATTCTCATATAGCTAATCCCTAGCTAAACATTACTCTAAGCCATACTAATGAATTTAGCGCTCAATTGTCACGCATCATTAGAACAATTTTCCTTCACTTAGTCCAATTTCTGCGATCACTCACAAATGTTCAAATTTTGTCTTTCTTTGATCAACCCACGTGTTAAGTGTATGAAACCAAACTCCGATTCGATTGGGAATCTGGCTAGATTAAATTACTAATAAAGCTCTACATGAATTTCTAATGCATCGTCTAAGTAAATATATAACTGGTTAGGGAGGGTCCTACATGTATTTTTCTTTTTCTCTTCTTTTTAGACACTCCCTGTTTTTTACATTCTTCAACTCTTAATGGCCTCAATAAGCACGAGTGCAGATTCCATATATTTCAAATTATGCTTCTAATACGTGTGTAGGATAGCTCATTGAGCTTTCTATGTGAGCAATTACAATTAAGTATATAGTACTTTTAACAATTTAAATGTCATTGACACTAACCATTCTTTTCATGTCTTACCTTTTTAGATTTGGTTACATCGAACACATTTCTCACAGCCAGCTCTTTGACATCTTTTAAGAGATTTGGGACTTTATTAACTTTTAGCTATGTGTTCATACATCACCAACACTTAAAATCACGTAAGGTCATTATTAACTTAAACAAACAAAACTTAGTCAATAAGGATGATTGGTTAGGCGTGTACTTGGTTTTATGATTTTTTTTTAAAGAATTAACACTATCCAAACACGTTATGGTGAAAAAGACTTGTTTTAAGTGTCAAGTTTTTAGACTCATAACCACTAAGTTTTCTATCCCCTAATATGGCTCATAATAATGCACTACAATTTTGATTTAATGATGGAAAAGCTACAATCCGAATCAAAACGGGATTATCATTATTAACAACTAAAATTAACAAAAGAAAATCTTTTTTGCTTTTTCCTTTTCAATGTCTTTGTATATTTTAAAATACTTCACAAACAGAAAATATGCATAACATGCATCAACAAGGAAAAATAAAGTAACTAAGAGCAAATCTCACAACGATGTCCAACTAGACATTAATGCCACTCTTTTGATTTTCTTTTACTTTTTTTTTAATTTTCAAACAATTCAAAGAAAAGTAAATAAACTTGAGTTAATTAGTGTAGGATAATATTTGTTCAGTTATAAATAGGGAGTGTAGGGCAACCTATCCATACACTAATTATTCTCAATATTGTTTCTCATTCTCTTCTAACCCTAACCCTAATACTATAGTTACTATTTCAACTCTCTCCAATGTGTAAAGTTGAATAGGAAGAATCAAGATGATTTGTCCTTTTAGGATTTAGGGATCTAGGGTTGTTTTTGAAGCTCTCTAAATAGTTTTAGGTTTTTTTTTAGCTCATAGGCTTACCCTAGGTGGAAAGAGGCATTCGCTATTTATAGATCCCGGAATTAGAGTAGCCTTGGCGGACTAAGAAAACTGAAATTTGCGAAGCATCATTCAAGTTGTCGGAGAGTGGTAATCACTAGAATGAACAATGGATTCAAACCAAGTTAGTCCAGTAGGGACTGCTCGAACGATGACGAGCGGTCTACGAGCGGCCAACAAGAGACGTCTCCACTGCTGACTGAATTACCACATCCGATTTTTATCTAAGTGTTTAGCGATCAATCTAGTCGAAAGAGAGCAAACAGAGGGCAGTCCCTATTAGTTTTTCAGCTGGAAACCAAGCAAAAATTTTATCTATTGAAGACTAAGGAGTGCTGCTCAAATAGGATTCGATTTATGACTCAACCTATGTTTTCAAAACAAATTTTGATGTTTAGAAAAACTTTTTCCTAAAAGCCTAAGAGTAATTTACAGATATTCCTTAATCTGATTCCATTTAACACTAATCATTCTAAGTTTAAAATTAAACCAAGGCTCTTGGTTCAAGAGTTTTTAGGTTTCTAAGGTCATTACCTTTGTCCTAAACTCTTGAAGGTGCATTGGAGATCTTTCGATACGGCTTTGAAGCTTGAACTCCTCATTTCCTTGAAGTTTTGGAACTTGATCTTTAAAGCATTATGACCATAGATTTAAGCTGAGATTTACAACAGGACTTCAAGATATGAGCCAATTATAATCAATTTCTTACCAAACTCCTCCTATTTTAACTGATGATTTGTTAGTATGGATTATCTTGATCGTCCAAGTCTCCAGGATTTTTTCTAAACATAAAATATAAATGACATAAAATTTTGGTCCCATATAATGTGCTCACTGCCTCTCCACCTTTTGCCCATTTCCTGATCTTAAGATTAACATTTGGTATTTATTCTCTCATGCTGTTCAGGTTTTGCTAGTTGAAAATGACTCAGATTTTTGTTGGGTTGTTGCAATTTACAGCTGTTGGATGAGATGATAGACAATGGCTTTCCTCTCACAACAGAACCTAATATCCTAAGAGAGATGATTGCTCCTCCAAATATTGTTAGTAAAATGTTGAGTGTTGTGACCGGTAACAGTTCCAACATGAGCAATAACCTTCCAGGTGCGACAGCATCTTGTGTCCCATGGAGAACAGCAGACCTGAAACATGCAAAAAATGAAGTTTATGTTGATCTGGTTGAAGAAATGGATGCAATTATAAACAGGCAAGCACTAAATTCCTTTTAAATGTTTGTCATATTCATTTCTGGTTGCTGAGATAGATTAGAATTTGCGTATAGATGGTGGAGACGTAAAAGTTTGATTCTATATTCTTGTGGGATCTCTCTGCTGTGCCACACACCCATAACATCTTCTTTGACGGTTTTAATAAAATAAAAAACATATATATGCTAGGGATGATGGAATATTAGAGGTAGATATTAGGTCCTCCTAGCTACCAAGACTAAAATTATGGGTAAAATAATAAACTCTATGCAAGTAAAGAAACATACCAAGCCACATGTAGGTTCAATTAGAGATGGAACCAGGATCTACCAAAATCCTGCATTTTTTTGGGGGGGTGGAGAAGCCTTTCCATCTGGGGGGACAGAAGCTATTGTTCAAGAAGTGGTTGAAAATTGGAGTTTTGAAAAGCACAGGGAAGGCCATGGCCCCTTAGGGCATAACAACATTTTTAACCCAACAAACATGCGCAATGGTATAATTGATAAGGAGAAATCTTATGTAGGAGTACCTCGTCTTTCAACTGAGAATAAAACCTGTAAAAGTAAAGAACCAGAAACTAGCCACAAAGGTGCAACCATACCAAGTGTGTATAATTGCTATGTTAAAAATCTTATATAGAAGCATTCTTTCTTTCAACCGGCATTATGTGGAATGGAGAGTGGTTTTCCTCATTTGTCTGACAACACTAAGTTGTTGGTGTATAAGTTACTAGATGTTTCTGTTGAAGAAATGAAGATCTCAAAGATAAACATCAAAGGGATTTTGATGAGAGAGCAAGATAACTGATTCGTCATCATTGACAATTTTGTGATCAAGTTTTAGCTGGGTGGAGCTTTGTGAATTCAGTGATTGAATGATCTCTTTTCTTGAAAGGGGAGATCTTTGTAGGAGAGAGATTGAGAATGATTAGCAGACCAATTCTTAGAATTGTATCTACTGAAAGGTTCTTGTTTTTATTCTTCTTACCCCTTTCTGATGGGGAAATTTATTGGCATGCTTTATTTTATGGAACATCAATCATATCCGATGAAAGTGTACAAATGTTTGAGCCACTATATCCAAGAATTTTCAGGTGTGCATCATACCAGTTGCACAGCAACATAGACGACCTTGTCACCAATGATCTTGATTTTGAATTTAATATTTGGAGTTCTGAATGTTTCTTTTGGTGTTTGATGGTTCTTCATATGGCTTCCACTCCTCTTTTGAAGGTTCTTAGGTGTTTAATCTGCCAGCACAAGCATGTCTTTGGCTGAGCAGGCATTTAGAATTACTTTTCCTGTTGTTTCTGCTATTGTTTAAATACCAGACCTCCTTTGCGTCATGGTGCATTCAGTTGGAGAGCTTTAAAGTTGTTACCCTTGTAATTTTATATTTTAGAAACTTTCTTGTGTGGTTGCTTACCATTTAAATGTTTGAAATGTTTTATAACTGCTGGTTGTACTATGCACTTGGTATGGTAGGGCTAACCAATTTATTTGTTTTATACTGTTCAGGGATGGGGTCATGGTGAAATGTGAGATATATGGTGAGGTTCAAGTGAACTCCCATCTTTCAGGTCTTCCTGATTTGACTCTTTCATTTGCAAATCCTTCCATCCTGAACGATGTGAGATTTCATCCCTGTGTTCGGTTTCGTCCGTGGGAATCAAACCAAATTTTGTCTTTTGTTCCTCCAGATGGACAGTTTAAGCTCATGAGTTACAGGTGTGGCTATCAAGGTGATATTTTTGCCAATTTTTCTTGAACCTTTAAGTGAAAGTCAGTGGTGGAGGAGCTTACTTTTATCACAAGGGAACATCCATTCATGCACATGAGCTTGTGCATGAATGGTCATTCTGGAAACAGGTTCTCAACATGTTTGTTCGCTATTTTAGCTAAAACTAACAAAAGCTATCTAAATTATCTTCGTCCACTTACAGGGTTAACAAGTTGAAGGGTATTCCAATATACGTAAAGCCACAGCTAACTTCGGATTCTGGGACGTGCCGTATTAATGTGTTAGTTGGAATACGAAATGATCCTGGAAAGACAGTTGATTCGGTCTCTGTTCAATTCCAACTTCCTCCATGCATTTTATCAGCTGATCTATCTTCAAATCATGGAGCGGTGAACATTCTTGCTAATAAGGTAACAAAATTCGATAAATATTATGGCACTTACTAGGATTTGGTGTAATTAATTTACCTCAACCACTAGTGTAGTGTTTGGGCCATTTCTTGATGCCCGCTGGTAAGTGCATTTTTATAACAAGAGGAGAGAAGTGATAAATTTTTTTGGTAGGTTCTTTTTTTGTTTGTTTTTGTGTGTGTGTGTGTGTGTTTTTTTTTTTTTTTGGGGGGGAGGGGGGGAGGGGGTTCCTCTCAGTCAGCATGACAAATCAGAAAATCTCACTCTTTCCTACAACACTCCACCTGCCTCTTTCGTTGTTTGGTTGTTTTACCACGATAGGGTATGAAATTGAATGATTGAGATCGGGTAAAACCAGAACTTTTGTAGTTAGCACTTATTTGTTCCTGTTTTTGCAGACCTGCTGTTGGTCTATCGGACGGATCCCCAAGGATAAAGCCCCCTCAATGTCTGGAACATTAGTGTTAGAGATAGGTTTAGAGCGTCTTCTTGTATCTCCCACTTTTCAGGTGGGGTTCAGGATCATGGGTGTTGCTCTCTCTGGCCTGCAAATAGATAAATTGGATCTGAAGAATCAACCAACTCGTCCTTACAAAGGTTTCCGAGCTCTCACTAGAGCTGGAGAATATGAAGTAAGGTCTTAGTTTTTTTTTACTTCTATGTCAAGATGAAATTTGAAATAATATTGCTGTTTGGAGTCGGATATTCATTTTGTATATCAAATTATTATGCTGCACAGTAGAATTTTCACTATCATGTCATTTCTGAAGGGAAATGTTGGCGGATTTGATATTTGAGAGAATGTTTTCACCATTATAGTGGAACTATTGTTGTACCTCGTCCTGTTGTCCATGAAATTGAAGATGGGAGAGAAGGGAGTTGGGGGGGGAGGAGCAAAGTAGAAGGGGTGGAAAAAGAGGAAAAGTGTAAATTAACAAATGCAATTTGGAATTTTATAGATAAGATTTCAACACACAATAGATTTGTATCCCAATGGCCTTGCAATATAGTACCTTGATTGACACAATTGACACCCTTGTTAGCCAGCATGTATAGTAACAGGCAATCATCCCGTTACATACAAGGAATTCTTTTTTTTTGAAGCGGTTGCAGTTCATTGAAAACTTTCTAACTGGATGATTATAGTCAGAGGTAAGTATATCTTTCGGCTCCTTACGTGGGTTTCAAACCCAATTGCTGTGGGGGCCTCGAAAGATGATTTCTTTGGCGGCCCAGTGAAGCTCCTCTATTGAGGTCTCCGGTCGCATTAGAAAAAAAAGTCAGTTTAGATTTTTTCTGACAGATCTAAGGTCTTAAACAAAAGCTGAGATTTTTCAGTGGTACAGTATCGTTGTCATTTTCAATTATGGTGTTCTTTAGCTTTGCAGTAGGAAGGATGAAAAATTAATAGAAAAGATTTTTCATCCCTAGAGGAAGGAATATATTCTCTTATTTATGTTTGGTATAATGAATGAAAAATTGAAATGATAATTTTTTTTTTGTTTGGTATTAGATAGAAAATTGGATGAAAATAAAAAATATATATACCAAATTTACCATTATACCTCACATCTAAGTGGTGAATTTTTTTATAGTAATTATCATAGAAGGTTTGATAAAAGTGTTGAATTGTAAAACATTTGAACCATTTATTCAGCATACATCCTCTTAAACCAGATGTTAAGCTTGGATCTTATTTTTTATTTTTTTTTAAGAAAGAAATTTTATTGAATAACAGGATACACTTACAGTAAAAAAAAACATGAAACAACATAGAATCCATTGGACTAGAGATAAATACTGAAACTAAACAAAACAAATAAAAATCTCATAAGCAGTCCCTCTATCGGAGTAGAGAGAATCGCAGCAGCCGAACATAGGCAGTTGACGGATGGGATTGGAGGAACCCCACAAAATCTCATATGCCTCTGGTTTTGTTTGTCGTGGTGGGTTAACAGAGAGAAAGGAGAGAGAGAGAGAGTTCTTACCCTGTTTTGTGAAGTTTCATCAGTATATCAGTGGAAGCGAATGAGTTTTGTCTGATTAAAAAGGTAAAATAGTCAATTCTCAAAAAATACAATTTTCTCTCCACTTTTCAGTCCATTTTTCACCCAAAAATTGGGGAAAAATTTTTGGTGAGCGCCAGAGAAGACATCTCTCTTCCATTTTTCATTTTCACCCATTTTTTTTTAAACCAAATAATAAAAAATATTTTTTCTTTCACTTTCTTTTCTCAAATTTTCGTCCTCCCTATTTTCTCTCGTACCGAACAGTGGTTAGAGATTTTGTTAATTGACAGGCTTTTCTTATGGCTGCTGCTTTGGAGAATCTGCTCGATATAACAGGGATCCTTTTTGCTGTACCCCCACTTGACATCTGTGCATCTCACTGTACAACCCCAACTGGTGCCATGTTTGTCTTCTTGTTGAAAGAACCATCGAATTTTTCTCGAGATCAGGAAATTCCGGAGGATTCCATCTCCTCCTTATTTGTACTAGGGAGTATGCTACGGTACATCCGTTTGAAATTTCGGTATCATATAGAAATTTTTTGGCTGCTAAAAGTTGAAAAAAACACTGCATAATGGTGCAGAAATTGACACGTGGAAAGGCAAAGCAAGGCAACCGGATGACAACCAGTTTGACTTGTTGCAATGAAGGATATACCACACGTACAAAAGTAAAAGGTAAAATTACAACATTACTGATAATTTTAGCACAATAGTGAATAAAATTGTCAAAGTTGTGAGAATATTTATCAAATTTGTGGCAATATTTACAACTTCAGTGGTTTATTTATCAAATTTGTGAAAAAATCTTTACAGCTTCAAAGATTGGCTTTGATCGATCAATTATGTCTTTGATCGATCAATGAGTAGTACAATGACGGGAAGGAAGGCAAATTTCAACATTAGTGGAAAGTTTACCACTTTAGTGAAGAAAGTACAACAGTAGTGATAATTTTACGATAATAGTAAATAAAATTACTAAATTTTAGGAAAAAATTACCAAATTTTGTGGGAATAAAATTACGAAATTTGTGGGAATATTTACCAAATTTATGGTAATATTTACAACTTCAGTGGTTTGTTTACCAAATTTGTGAAAAAATATTTACAACTTCAATGAATGAAATACTAGTCCATGATCGATCAAATATGTCTTTGATCGATCAATGACTAGTACCATGACGGAAAGAAGGGCAAATTACAACATTAGTGAGAAGTTTACCACTTTAGTGAAAAAATTACAATATTAGTGAAAATTACAATATTAGTGAATAAAATTACTAAATTTTAAGGAAAATTTACCAAATTTGTGGGAATAAAATTACGAAATTTGTGGGAATATTTATCAAATTTATGGAAATATTTACAACTTCAGTGAAAAATCCTTACAACTTCAATGAATGCAATACTAGTCATTGATCGATCAAATATGTATTTGATCGATCATGGACATTACCATGACTGAAAAAAGGGCAAGATTACAACATTAGTGGAAAATTTACCACTATAGTGAAAAAATTACAACATTAGTGATAATACTACGATAGTAGTGAATAAAATTACAAAATTTTAGAGAAAAATTACCAAATTTGTGGGAATAAAATTACGAAATTTGTCGCAATATTTACCAAATTTGTAGCAATATTTACAACTTCAGTGGTTGGTTTATCAAATTTGTGGAAAAATGTTTACAACTGCAATGGATCAATTACTACTCAATGATCGATCAAATATGTCTTTGATCGATCATGACAAGTACCATGACGGAAAGGAGGGCAAAATTACATCATTAGTGGGAAGTTTACCACTATAGTGAAAAAAATTACAACATTAGTAATAATTTTACGATAGTAGTGAATAAAATTACCAAATTTTAGGAAATATTTACCAAATTTGTGAGAATAAAATTACGAAATTTGTGGGAATATTTACAACTTCAGTGGTTTGTTTACCAAATTTGTGAAAAAATCTTTACAAGTTCAGTGGATGCATTAGTAGTCCATGATCGATCAAATATGTCTTTGATCGATCATGACTAGCACCATAACGGAAATGATTGCAAAATTACAACATTAGTGATAATTTTACAATAATAATGAATAAAATTACAAAATTTTTGGGAATAAGTGTATTTTGATCGATCAAATAATACATATTGATCGATCAAATGGTTGCAGATTGTTAAGGTGAATCAGAAGAAAAAGAACTGGGGATATTTGATCGATCTAAAAAATGTTTGATCGATCAAATGGTTGCAGATTGTTAAGGTGAAGCAGAAGCAAAAGAACTAAGGAGATTTGATCGATCCATGTTTGATCGATCAAATGATTGCAGATTGTTAAGGTGAAGCAGAAGCAACAGAACTGGGGATATTTGATCGATCTAAATATTATTTGATCGATCAAATAGTTGCATATTGGTAAGGAGAATAAGAAGCAAAAGAACTGGGGAGATTTGATCGATCTGAACCATATTTGATCGATCAAATGGTTGCAGATTTACTTAAATGCCCACAAAGAATAATAAATTGAAGTGTTATAAGGGGGCTTTATAGTAAATAAACATCGGATGAGACCAAATAAATCCCTAAATCCTACAAAATTACCACTAAATTGATTGCGCCTACAAAACCCATTCAAATTCCATTCCAAACCCATTCCAAATCCGACAAAACCCATTCAAAATCCATCCCAAACCCATTCCAAAATCCGACATTCTCTCTCTCTCTCTATACGATACAACTGAATTTGGAGAACCGTTCACCTCTCTTCGCTGCCTCTCTCAGATTTGTTTCAAAGCTTCAGATTTGCTTGAAAGCTTCAGATTGGCTACCGTAATTTGCTGCTTCAGGTATATATGCTGCCTTTCTCAGACTCTCGTTGTATTTTGTATGTAATGGGTTTGGTATTTTTTGGGTTTCGTACCATTTTCTTTTACCCAATAGTACACAGCCGATGATATACCATAAAAGAAAGCTCTCTCAAATTTTCGAGTTAGAGCTTTTTCCTATGACCTAGTGTGGAAAACAGAAATAAAAGACCATGAATGAAATTTCGTTAGTAGGGATAAGATTTCTCAAAATACAATTCTAGCTGTTAGTTCATTCATGCATTTGTTACTGTAGGAATTATTTTTCCGAAAACATAGGAATTGGAAGAATCTGGATTTGATGTTGAGGAAGACTCCTCGGTTCTGCCTGCTGGAGATACAAGCCTGGACGCGCCCATTCAGCCAGCTATTCCCCAAGTCGCCTCCTTCTCTGCTGACCTCGTGCAAGAGGCGCTTGCCCGAGATGTGCAAACAGATGGGGTGGAAGTTCCTGGGGCCAACGTTTCTGAGAATCCAGTTCCTCCAGCTTCTGGGACTTCTTCTGCCGAGCTGCCGGACTCTGTCCCTTCTGCTGAGGCTGAATCTGTCGTTTTGCAGGATCTTCTATCCACCCGTCCTCCAGAAGCCTAGGATTCTGTAATTTTTGTTGAAATTGGTTTGTAATTTATTTGTTGAAACATATTTTTTGTAATTTCTACTCCTGGGGAGGAATTTTGATTTAAAAATCTGCTTTCGTATATGCTTGATCTATTTTTGAGATCTGTTTTCGTGTAAGCTTGATATATTTCCCTTGCCCCCTTTTGCTCTGAGGGGTGCTGAGCTCTCCTCGAAGCTTACCTTGGCTGGACTCTGAGGGCGGTCTGCTTCTGGGCGAGTACTGAACATACTTTGTTATTTTTGGACTTACTTGGGCTAATCACGACCTTTGTGCATCCTTTTCGTTTGTGGTTCCAATGTATGGACTCTGCATAACTTTCTTCCATGAACTTGACTTTCTCGAGCTCTATGTGTACTTAGTTCTTTCCCTGATCTTGAAAGAGACCTACAAAAGATTTGGAAGTTTATCCGAGCCCCTTAGTGCTGACAGGTCGGGCCCTCTAGGTTGGATGTTCTTGATTTTTCTACCGTTACCAAAGATGAGGTTGAGGAAGACGGTGACATGCGAGCACTACTCCCTGTGCCTTCCTTTTTAGTCTCCACAGGCTTTAATTGT
The DNA here is from genome assembly GCA_023539305.1 of Ilex asprella. Classification (NCBI taxonomy): domain Eukaryota; kingdom Viridiplantae; phylum Streptophyta; class Magnoliopsida; order Aquifoliales; family Aquifoliaceae; genus Ilex; species Ilex asprella. Next base: position 17,853,117 of record CM042191.1, read on the forward strand.
TCAGGAGATTCTCCACGTGTAAACGCGAGTTTATCATGAGCTATTGGGCTCTTCCCTGACTTATAAACGCGAGTTTATCATGAGCTACAGGGCTCTATGAATGAGCTATTTAGCTCTGGCGTGAGCTACTTGGCTCTTTGAATGAGCTATTTAAGCCCTGTCGTGAGCTGCTTGGTTCTTTGAATGAGCTATTTAACTCTATCGTGAGCTGCTTGGCTCTATTGAATGAGCTATTTAACTCTATCGTGAGCTACTTGGCTCTTTGAATGAGCTATTTAACTCTGGCGTGAGCTACTTGGCTCTTATTAGGAACTGAGGAGTTCCCTTTGCGGGCTACATGACCCATATCATGAACCTTGGAGCTCATTGCTTTAGGAATGTTTAGATAACTACAAACATGTGAAAAAATTTGCTGCTTTATTGAATCAACTACATGAATCAAAAAATTTTCTTTTGCTACAAGGATAACTTACTGAAAAAACCTTTTAAGGTGCTCTGCATTCCAAGAGTGAGGTAGGATCCTTCCTTCCTCGGTTTGTAGTTCGTAATTCCCCGGTCTGATTACCCTAGAAATGATGTATAGCCCTTCCCAATTTGGACCTAACTTTCCATAAGTGGGATCCTTTCTGGCAAGTAGGAGCTTTTTAAGCACCAGATTCTCAGCTTTAAAGCTTCTGTGCCTAACTCTTCGGTCATAATACCTTGCGGATTTCCTCTGGTAGTCTTGAGTGTGACGAAGTGCTATGTCTCTCTTTTAATCCAGGAGGTCGAGGTTCAGCAGGAGAGATTCACCGTTATGCTCAGCATTGGAGAATTCAACTCTAGGAGAAGGGAGCCCCACCTCCACTGGTGCCACTGCTTTGGTTCCAAAAACTAGAGAAAAAGAGGTTTCTTGGGTTGCTGACCTGGTGGTGGTCCTATAGGCCCATAATACTTCAGGGAGGCACTTCACCCACTTTCCTTTCAGGTTTTCTAACTTGGTCTTCAGGGCAGCCTTTAGGATTCTGATAGTAACTTCTGCTTGCCCATTGGACTGGAGATGTGCCGGAGCTGAGAAATAGTTCTTTATTCCGAGCTCGGCACAGAACTCTCTGAACTTTGCGTTGTCAAACTGCTTTCCGTTGTCAGATACGATTGCCCTAGGAACTCCGAACCTGCAAATTATGGACTTTCAAACAAATTTTTGTACCTTTTGCTCGGTTATTGTTGCCAATGCTTCAGCTTCTGCCCATTTGGTGAAGTAGTCCACCCCCACAATAGCGAACTTACACTGCCCCACGCCAGTGGGAAGCGGTCCAAGTATATCCAGCCCACATTGTTGGAATGGCCATGGGCTTACCATTAAAGTCAACAGCTCAGGTGGGCAGTGAGAGATGTTGGCGTGTTCTTGGCAAGTCTTGCATCTCTTCACCAACTCAGTGGCATCCTTGAGCATGGTGGGCCAGTAGTATCCCTGCCTTAATGCCTTTCCTGCCAAGGCCCGTGCTCCGATGTGATTGCCGCAGATTCCCTCATGCACCTCTCTGAGTATGTAGTTTACACCTTTATCCCCCACGCACTTAAGAAGAGGTGCTGAAAAGCCTCACTTGTACAGACTTCCCTTCAATAAAGAAAACCTGGCTGACCTGGACTTTAGCTTGGAAGCCACCTTGGGGTCGCTAGGTAAGACCCCATTCTGCAGATACTCTATGATGGGATCCATCCAACTCGGCTGATCTGAGATGACAAGTATTTATTCTTCCTCAATGCTCATTGAAGGCTCTGGCAGGTGCTCCACTGGTATCAGCCTGTCTAAGCTTTCCTAAGAGGCAGTTGCTAGTCTTGCCAAGGAATCTGCCCGTGAGTTTTCCGATCTAGGGACGTATATGACCTTAACCTGTATGAACTTCTTAATCAATTCTTGTACTTTTCTAAGGTAAATGATCATTTTTTCACCCCTGGCCTCATATGACTCCTCTATTTATTTTACCACTAGTTGAGATTCGCTGCAGATCTCCAGCTGTTCAGCTTCCATAGAGTGAGCAAGGTTAAGCCCGGCTATAACAGCTTCATATTCAGCCTCATTATTTGAAGCCTTAAATCCAAACCTGAGGGAATATTCGACATCTATTCCATCCGGAGAGGTTAGGATTAAGCCTGCACCGCTTCCTTATGCATTAGCTGCTCCATCCACTGAAAGCCTCCACACAGGGAGGTCGGGGACTGACTCTGTGATCTCCGTTGGTGCCGCTGCCGTGAACTCTGTGATGAATTCCGCCAAAATCTACCCTTTGACGGCAGTTCTTGGTTTATACCTGATATCAAACTCACTGAGCTCTATTGCCCACTTAACTAGCCTTCCAGAAGATTCCGGCTTATGCAACACTTGTCTCATTGGCTGATTTGTTGGAACTTCGATGGAATGAGCCTGGAAATAGGGCCTGAGCCTCCTAGCTGTTGTGACCAAGGCCAAAACAAGTTTCTCCATCTTTGGGTATCTCTCCTCTGCTCCCCTCAGAGCTCTGTTGCAGTAGTAGACTGGATGCTGAGTTCTGTCTCGCTCCCTAACCAATGCTGCGCTAGTTGAGAAATTCGAAACTGCTAGGTAGAGGGTCAGGACCTCCCCTTCCAACGGACTTACTAAAACCGGTGGTGAGCTCAGGTATCTCTTTAATGCTTTGAACGCTTCTTCACATTGTGTGTCCCATTGAAATGTCTTCTTCAAGACGTGAAAGAACGGCTGACACTTATCGCTCGATCTAGACACAAAACAGCTTAGGGTAGCTATCCTGCCTGTCAAGCGTTGCACCTCCCTGGTGTTGGATGGTGGCTGCATATCTAGCACTGCTTTAACTTTCTCCTGGTTGGCTTCAATCCCTCTGCTGTTAACTATGAAACCCAGGAATTTCCCCGCTGAGACCCCGAACGCACATTTTGCAGGGTTGAGCTTCATTTTGTACTTCTTGAGGATCTGGAAAGACTCAGCCAGGTGCGTAATGTGGAGTTCTGCCTTTAGGAATTTTACCAACATGTCATCAATGTAGACTTCCATGGATGTCCCTATCTGCTTTTGGAACATTCGGTTCACCAACCGCTGGTAAGTGGCTCCAGCGTTTGTCAAACCAAAGGGCATGACTTGGTAACAATACGTTCCCTGCTCGGTAATAAAAGAGGTCTTCTCCCAGTCGCTGGGGTCCATTCTGATTTGATTGTAGCCTGAAAGGCATCCATGAAGCTGAGGAGCTCGTGGCCAGCAGTGGCATCTACTATGAGGTCGATCCGAGGTAAAGGAAAGCTGTCCTTCGGGCATACTCGGTTGAGGTCAGTGAAATCAATGCAGAGCCGCCACTTGCCATTGGTCTTTTTGACTAGTACCACATTGGCTAGCCAGACGGGATAGTCCACTTCCTTGATGGCCTTGGCGTGGACTGGCTCCTCGTCGAGCTGGATAGGTTCGAGCTCTTCTGATGGCGTTGGCCTGGTTCCCAGCTCATCTCTCATATCGAGCTCATCAAGTTGTATGCTTTCCACCTCTTTCCGCTTCATAGAGGCCATGTAACACTCTCTAGCCACGCGCTGATCTCCTCTGACCATTTCGATTCCATTTTCTGTGAGAAATTTCATGACGAGGTGGTATGCCGAGGGGATGGCTCTCATTGTGTTTAAGGAAAGTATCCTTAACAGCATGTTATATGCTGAGGGAGCGTCAACCATCAGGAATCTTACGGTTATGGTGGCCTGGCAGGGAGAGTCTCCAATGGTGAGTACGAGCTGAATTGATCCCAAGGGCAATACCCTTGCTCCCGAAAATCCTAATAGATGGGCGCTTACTGGCTCTAGTTTTTTCCTTCCTATGTCCATCTTGTCGAATGCAGATGCGAAGATGATGTCTGCCGAGCTCCCATTGTCTATCAGAACCCGATGTACTGTCCTGTTAGCCACAATGGCTCTCACTACCAACGGATCATCATGGGGATGGTGACAGCCCTCTAAGTTTGAGTCTGAAAATGTTATGGTCGTGTCTAGCCGGGGTACCTTGGTTGTAGTGCATACCTCATGTATTTTATCACCTCGAATTCTGCGTAAATGTGCTTTCCTGGCAGCACTGGATTCTCCTCCCCCTGCAAATCCTCCTGATATCACCCTGATTTCTCCCATGGGTTGCTGGTGTTGTGCAAGAGCTTGTTGCTGAAGTGGTGGGGGTGGTAGAGGTCAGTTTGGGTATTCTTGTGCCACAAAGCGACGCAATTGTCCCCGCTGGATCAAGAACTCTATTTTCCTCTTTAGCTGAATGCAATCATCTGTGTGATGGCCATGGTCTCTATGAAATTCGCAGTACTTGGTGGGATCCCTCTTCGCCGGATCTGCCTTCATCTGGGGTGGCCATCTAACGAACTTCTCGTTCTATACCTCATGCAAGACTTGCGATATAGAGGTAGCAAGGGGAGTTGGTTGTCGAAGTGGATACCTTGGCTGCAGTTCTGGCTGTGGGGGCCCCAGACGATCTCTTACATTGCCTCTTCTCTTCGGGGAATGGTCTCTATCCCTTCTCGGAGACCTGCCCCACTCCTTATCTTTCTGGGGACTTCTCTCCCTCTTCTTTTCTTCATTTCCCTTCTCTTTTCGCGATGAGGAACTCCCTATCTTCGAGAGGAGTGCTTCTTTCCCATTTATGTACTTCTCTGCTTTAGCCAACACCTCGGCCATACTCGCTTGAGGGTTATTTGATATGGAAAATATCAGATCTTTTGATTGCACCCCGAGCCCTGCAATGAAGGCGGTTATGGCAAACTTTTCATCAGGGACGTCCACTTTCAAAGATTCTGAGTTGAACCTCTGAAAGTATGATCTGAGGTTCTCGTCCGGTCCTTGCTTTATATTCAGGAGATGGTAGCTCAGCTTTCTGTAGATTCGAGCTCCTATGAAATGGGACACGAAGGAGATTGAGAGTTCTTTGAAGGAAGAAATGGAGGTTGGGGGGAGTCTGTTGAACCACGCTACGGCTGATCCTTTAAGAGTGATTGCAAAGGCCCTGCATCGCACGGGGTCCTGATATCCATACAACTCCATTTAATTTTTGTATGTGTTGAGGTGGTCCATAGGGTCTTTCGTTCCATCGAAGGCCTCTACTTGAGGCAGCCTAAATTTTGGGGGGAAAGGAAAATGCAGCACTCCTGTGGTGAATGGTGACTCTGTCTGCTGTACTAGGGCATCCACAGTGACAGGAGCCGTGCTTCTTACAGCCTCCTTCATGTGGCTGAGCTCCTACTTGATGTCCTCGAAGCATTGTTACCAGTATTGTTCTCTTCTTTCTTGCTGGTAGGGGATGAAGTCACTCATTTCCCCTTTATCATTACGGCTCTGTGCCTCTTCGTTGTGACCATTCCCGGGTGGCGGTTGCGGATCCCTTCCCATGGTTTGGCTATTCTCTCCTCCTTCAATGACCTCCCTGAGAGGGTCTAGGTGGTACTGTTTCCTGCGGGGAAAATTATTCGGGCCTGCTTGGGCTGGTCGTGCCTCCTGTGGGCGCTTTAAGAGCTTTAGCAGCTCCTCGTTTTGCTGTAATAGACGCTGGTTGACAAGGCGGAGGGCGTCCAACTCGTTATTCGCTGGTGGTTCCCCTGTGAAGGGGTTGGTCTCTGGATTGTTTTCGGCTTGTGCATTGGTGGCTTCCTGTTGATCTGGCGGACGCAGCGGATTGGTTTGACCCCTGCTCATATTGCAGGTTGAGACCATCAATCACTGGTTGATCAGCTTATTTGTAAAACGAGAACAATCGTTCCCACAGATGGCGCCAAACTGATGGTGCTGTTTCACCGCGGATGAACAGGGGGCATGTAAACTATGATGATTGAGATGGGTCTGAGCTACATGGCTCTCGTGATTTGCAGTAGAGTATTCAGGGGAGTCTGGGGGGATGTGAACAGAAAGAAATATAGTGGTTCACCGGCTCTGGAGCTCGACTAGTCCACTTTTTAATGGAGGCTCTGCCCTTCTTTTTTTATTGATCACTTGAGTGCTTATTTGATACAATATGAAAGAAATTAGGGTTTTGTCATGGCTCTGTCGCCTCTAGGGTTACCTCTCGGGTCTCCGGTTCTGCCCCCCTGCAATGAAGGTATACTACAGTATTTATAACGCGATCCCTATCCCTAGGGTATATCCGGCGAGATCTTTTTCCTTCTCTCGTGGGATTCTCCTTTAAATTAGGAAAGGATCTTGGTTGATTGAGATTTCATGCCTTGATTGTCGTTTTCTACTACTTTGGGAGCACTTGCTATTAGCCAGTTGTTCACTCCATGTTTCTTCTATCACCTTGCCTGGAGTGAGCTCTGGGTCAGCGCCCCTGAGCTCAGGATTCCCTATCCGACCTCCCTTCTGGGTTGACCTCTTGGTCTGAGCTCATACTTAGAGTATTTTCTTGGTATCATCAGAGATAAGTCTCCAACACTATTTTGCCAAAAGGGTCTCATTGAAACTTCAGAAAGTCCTAAGGATAATTTTATGTACACTAATTTATGGTGTACACTAAATCATTGCCAGGCGTGGGATGATAGTAGGTTCCACTGATCCAACGGCTAACAATAATTTGGTGCACTCTTTTGGTGCACAAATTTTCATTGCTCATCCCTAAACCCCATTCCCCCCGTTGTTTTAGCTTTGGCCATTTATTCTCATCTACTGAAAAAGAGAAGTGATAATAAAAAATTGTTGCAACTCGAGTCTAAAAAAGTCACCTTCAAATTGTGACTTATCGCTTGAATGACCGACTTTTGTGAAATTTTATTTTCCCCATAGGCGCAGTTTTGCAACCTTTTTTTTTCTGACATTAAATAAATAAAACAAAGAAAGTGGTATTAATTTTGGTAAATGTCAACAGAACAACTGATATTGGTACACTGAGAAATGAGAAATTTTGCCAATCAATGAGAAATTTTTTGATGAATTTCACGATTGATGAGGCACTATGGTACACTGATATTGGTAACTTCCTTGCTACTGGTACACTCCATCTATCCTTTACCATGATGGACAAAAAGAATTTTCTGAGGGAGGTTTGTAATTTCTTTTGGGAAGATCCATACGTGTTTAAGTACTGTAAGGATCAAATCATAAGACGTTGCATCCTAGAGCATGAAAGCAAACAAGTAATGTCATTTCGTCATTCTCAAGCGTGTGGTGGCCATTTCTCATCAAAGAAAACCGCTGCAAAAATCTTGCAGTGTGGATTTTTACTGGCATACACTTTTCAAAGATGTCCATGACTTTTGGTTAACTTGCGATAGATGCCAAAGGTTGGGAAGTATTTCTAAAAGAAACACGATGCCCTCAAACCCCATTATGGTGATTGAAATTATTAACTGTTGAGACATCGATTTTATGGGTCCATTTCTCCCTTCTTTTGACTATTTATATATTTTAGTTGTCGTAGACTATGTATCTAAATGGGTTGAAGCAATTTTATGCCGAAATAACGATCACTGCACAGTGATCAAGTTTTTAAAAGAAGATATTTTGTCCCGGTTTGAAATCCCTAAATTCATTATAAGTGATGGGGGTGCTCATTTTTACAATCGTCATTTCTGGAATTTGATGAAAAAGTACTTGATTTTTTATAAAATTGCAACCCTTTATCACCCACAGACTAGTGGACGGATAGAATTGGCTAATCGAGAGATCAAACTGATTTTAGAAAAAATGGTAAACCTAGACCGCAAATATTGATCGTTAAGAGTAATTGATGCACTATGGACTTATCACACTGCTTTCAAAATAATTTTGGGCATGTCTCCCTATCGATTAGTCTATGGAAAGTCGTGTCACCTACCTATGAAATTGGAACATAGGGCATACTAGGCCGTTAAAGCAATGAACTTTGACCTGGACAAGGCCAGACTATTAAGGAAACTTCTGATAACAAATTGGAGGAATTAAGAAATGAAGCATATGAGAATGCTAAGATTGCTAAAACCATGATAAAATTTTTCATGACAAGAACATTGTGCGAAAAGTCTTTTGAACCTTCTCAAAAAGGCGTAGTGTTTAATTCAAGATTTCGCCTCTTTCCTGATAAGTTGAAGTCAAGATGGACTTGGCCTTATATTGTCAAAAAGTATTTGGACATGGAGCAGTAGAAGTGAAAAACCCATCGAACAGTGATATCTTTATTGTTAATGGTCAGCGGTTGAAACCATTTTTGGAGGACTTTGTTAAAAATGTGAAAACCATTCTTTCAATGGATCTAGAATATTCATTCGAGATTCGCGCCTGCCGACACTCAAATGGATCGGGTTAGAAAAATTTTGAGCCAACCCAACCCGGGAGGACGCCTTTATAAGGCCCTCAATTTTTTCTTTTTTCCATTTACCGCTGTTGGCCACCTTCTCTTTGCTTCTTCTTCTCCTTCTTCGTTTTCTCTGGTTTCTGCAAAAATAGCCCAAGCCATAGCAACCACATGACTTTATACCCCGAAGACCTAATCCTTTGTCTTATGATCTGCATTTGCTTACTCTATTTGTACATGGGTGTCTTATTTCTGTTTACACACACGCTAAAAGGTTTTCATCCTAGTGAAAACCCATATCTCCCTAAAAATGATTAAATTGTTGTGTTTTTGTTTGTAGGTTTCGGCAAATGAACATATCTTGACCTTTTAACCTCATCTCAAAGATCCATACACTAGTAAATTTGAAAAATTGGGGACAATGTTCAGTTTAGGTTAGGGTGAAAACTACAGTTCATATTTTGTGTCCGTAAATTTTTTGTTTTTATTTTTATTGTTGCCGTTTCAGATCAAATTATGTACCTTGCCTCGTATTTTGTATAAATTGAAGATTATGTTTGTGAGTCAATTTAAATTGTCTTTGTGACTAGCATACATTAAAGAACTAGACAATGAATCTTAAAGCCTAGAAAGCATGAATGTTAAAATTTTTTAGTTTAGTCTGGGAGTTCTATGCACTTTTCTATATGATGTGCATACTATAATCATGAGAAAACAAGAATGGTAAGGAAAGTGAAAATTCGAGAACAACAAGCGAAACCCTTATGTGGTAGAAGCACCTTTGCTAAACGCCGTCGCGCAAAAAAGATTGGTGGCTGTAAACAGTGTGACAGAGTCTTTCATGAGAAAAGATATAATCAGTGTTCAAAATCAATTTTCGGTGGTGCACTTGATCGATTAAACTGGATAGTGAATGGGCTAAGTAAGGATTACCGTGAGACGCCATCCTATTCTGGTACTTTGCTTAACCGATTTGTGCAACAGAAAATTAGAAGAGTCATTGATGGTTCAAATGACTTGGATATAGAGGATGACTTGAATTAGACTTCTTTCTAACAAAATTGAGAAAAAATGTGTGTTGGCATGAAAACCAAGGGTCCAAATTTTTGTAAAAAGTGTAAAAATCCTTTTTGAACAAACTCTTTTGACTGAAATAAAAACATAGGTCGAGTAAGAAATTTCCTAGAATACCAATCTAAAGTGTGGGTAGGGACTTATCCTGAGACGTCATGAAGTTTTTGGTTCAGGCTTGTGTAGATAGCATTCTCGTATTGTGTATAAAAACTTTTGATTTTTGATCTGACGTTCGGACGTCACCTACTTGCAGTACTTAGCCTCTAATGGAAACAAAAAGTACTGGGAGCTCAGCCCGTTCGAACGCCAATAGAACATTCGAACGTCATGACCTTACAGTACTATGGTCTCTAACATAACTCAAAAAGTATTGGAAGCTCACCACGTTCGAACGATTTGTTTAAAATTCTACTACATATGTTCGAATGTCAGTGACGTTCGAACGTGAACTCTTAGGCTATAAAAGTCTAGTTCGTCTTTCTAAATTCAAAAACCCCAAAACCCTTCAAAAACCTCCAAACCCTAGGACGACTTTTCGATACCCAGCCCTCAAAACACCCCTCATTCCCCATTTCTACCTAAAATTGACCCTCCCAAGACCATTCCCATATAAAACATCCTCTTTTTCACAAGGGAATCAAAACTCTCAAGGCCTAGAAACCTCAAACCCGAAAATCATGCCTCCAAGGGTCAAGCTCCCTGCTAGGCGCAACCTAGTCAACCAAGAACCTAATTTTGTAGAGGAGGTGGTTGAGGAGAGACAAGGGAGGCCACCCATTGTTCATAGATATGACAAAATTCACTTTCCCGTGGCTCTCAAAGCGGACAGGTATGAAAACTTCTACTGGGAACATGCTATAGTATGTGAGCGAGACGTTATATAGGGTGATTTTATGGAGTTGGGTATTTTTTGCGGATATGAAGAGGAGGGGGTGGACATTATTTTTGTGAAACGGCAAGGAGGCCGTGGTTGACTTGGTATGGGAATTCTACTATAACGCCGAGATCATCAACAGGGCAATTCAAACGTATGTAAAGGGGTACATATTGATGTGCATGAGGACTACATTAGGGAGTTGAGGCAAGAAGTGCTTCGGGTACAAAACCCGACATACCCCTTAGAAAGAATGTGGCAATGAACATGGTGGGGGCAGAGCTAACAAGGGTGGCTACCTTTTCTTGGGCGGGGATGAGATTTTTTAGACAAGGAGAGTTGACGGATAAGTATAAAATGTTGAATTTGATTGCGGATTCAAACCTCGCCCCAATTGGGTGCAAAAATAAGATCCTCCCCACCCAAGATGGCCAGTATACTCTACACACTTGGGAAATGCCATATCATAGACCTTCCCTCCATGGTTTTTATGGAAATGAAGAAGGGTTGCGATGTGAAGCGAAACTCGCTCCCGTTTGGCACCCTAGCAACTGAGAAGTACAAGGACCATGGGATCAGGTTGAGATCGAAGATGCCAATTGGCCCACTAAACAAGGCTTCCTTCTGGAGGAGCCAAGGTCATAGTAGAGGCCCGACGGTCAGACAGGAGGTGCCCTCTACCCGAGGAGTGGACGAGGTGTAAGATGTATTTGATGAGGAGGAGGAGAGAGCGTTGAATGCGGAGAGAGAGCAGACATACACAGAGGAGGCAGGTTCCAGCACCAGCACCAGCACCCACCGATCACTACGAGAGATTATGCTTGGCATTGAGGCCAAGCAAGACTAAATTCTCCGACAATAGGAGGAGATTCTCGGCTACCTGAGGGGTGGAGCTGGTAGAGCTGGAGGTAAGTGAGGAGGAGATATTTCTGTACTTGATTGTGGTTTTGTGTGTTTGTTTCTTCTTTGGTGGATAAGTTTCTTCTTTGGTAGGTTATTGTGGATATTTGAAGTCTTTATGTTTTGTCACTTCTTTGGATGAATTGAATCGTTGGTGTTTGTATTAAAAGATCATATTTTGTGAATTGAATGATTCAATTTATCATTTTATCTGTTTAAATGCATGCATAGAATTAACACTATATTGTTATGTGTTAATGAATGATGAAACAAATGTGGATACTAAGACTGTTTATTAAAGTAACTAATCACATGATCAATTTAACACATAACTTAGCAATCTAGACTTAAAACCACAACTCCTTGAATAATGATATTTTCTCTATGCTCGAAATGTCAATTATACATCGGTATTTTCTACTCTTAAGGTGCAAGATGATCAGACTCGAAAATGGAATCGATATATAACCGACATTCCCTGAAAAATCCAACATAATCAGTGGAGACGACAAAAGATACCATGGTAAGTTTTGAGCCTTGCGATACTTGTGAGAGGATATCACAATTTACTCAAGTAAGGTTTTTCATTATCTATCTTTGAATAATCTCATTAAACTTGCTTTGATTGATGCAACTAAAACAATCTATTGCCATATCCCGCAAGGAACCTGTTCATTCGACACAAACATGTGCACATACTTGAGAAAGGATTTTAGACTATCTTTGATTTAATTTTAAGCCTTAGCCATTTCTTTTATAAAATTATATCCCTAGTTAGCCATGCTTGAGCTTTCAATGAATGATTTCTTTTTCAAGAAACCCATATAATAACCAAGCCACTGGAAAATATACTTGAAAAACCTTGCTATCTAATTTTCTTACACCCTCTTATCTATGAGTATGATACAAAAAAGCAAGAGAAAGGGAAAAAGGCGATAATGGCTACTGGTGAACGAAAGAAAAGTCGAGAAAACAATAGAAAGAGAAAAAGGACTAGATAAATACAATTGCCCAGAAAGTGAAAAATGAGAAAAATGAAAGAAAGAAATACCATTTTTCTTGATTTATAACCTTGTTATTCCTAACCTCTCAGCACCATCCCTCAATGTATGTAAGATGTGTGTGTGATGGGGAGGGGAGTGCCACACTCCCTTGGAAAAGTGTCAAAAGAAAGGGCAAGAAAATGGAAAAATGGAATGTATGAAATGAAGATATGGTTGTAAAAAAATGCTCCCCAAGTGCAATGAGACTTTTGCGGGTCGTGTTTTATTTGGAGGTATTCCAAGGCCGTTTCCTCTGAAAAGGATGCGAATCGTTTGAAAATAATTTAGGTGGAAAGAAAATGTAAAAACCTTTGTTGATTTGAAGATTGGTTTGTGAGTGTAGTTTGATGAAATAGAATGAGAACAAGTGTTGGCAAATCACAAAGGTTCACTCCAATGGGAATACCAAATCAACTCAACCCCTTCCTCCAATGGTGCTTAAATGTACGATTGATTCGTGGAAAGCTCGCGACTAAAATGAAGGTGAGGATCAAGCATACTCGTGACAATTCGTATGGTGTATCAAGAACACACAACCATGTCCTCACTCCAACCCAGTCAAACCAAACCATTGTGTACCGAGAGGAGGAATTAAAGAGAGTTGGAATGGCATACTCAAGTGGAGGTCTCCCTTAGATTGGCCAACTAAAATGTTTAGCTACTCATGCTTAAGATGAAATTAACAATGCAGAGGGAATGCATTATAAGAGAATGAAGTTTTTGAATAAATAAGTGCAAGGAGGCATAAGAACCTGAAGAACATAGAAGCATTAATGGTGAAAGTTTGTAATGAAGATTGAACTTAACATGAACTTGCAGGAAATAGTATTAAAGACATTAAATAAAGCTCTAAAGATTCTTACAGGAGATTACAAGACAATGTATAGAAGAAAATGTAAAAATCTCAATTTATCTCTCTAGAACACTATTTATTATTTTCTACCCACACTCTTTCTCTCTATATCCCTCTTGTGTAGTGTATTCAATGCTGAATAATGGAGTTCTTTTTCCCCAAAAACGTGCATAATTCCCTCTACCAGTTGAGTGATGTGATTTCCATCCATAGGTTGTCAAGAGGGATGGGCTGGACAAGGTGGTGTAGAGCTAGCCTGCACAACCATCTTCATTCTTCTTCTCTCTCCTCATTTATTATTCAAGCTTCAAAATTCAAATGGAGGGTGTTGGAGGGTTGTACAAAGTGATGGAGGAGCCAGAGATAAGTGGAGAGTGATTGGTAGGTCCCTAAAAAATGACGGACCTAAGTTACAGAGATTGGGGCAGGGATAGCAGACAGTAGTATCGGTACACTATGTTGCAGTGGCTAAACCGTACCGGTACTGCTTATTGGTACGCTTCTACTACTTTGCTTGATTTTTCTGATTTCTTCACTCCTGAGCCATTCTTTAGCCACTCTTTCATCCTCATTCACCTCAACTTATTTGGGAAGGCTTTAAGAAGCCTCATTTAGCGCATTTTTTCTGCAAACACCAAAAATCTTCGTTAAGAACTCTAATAATACAACTCCAATCATTTAACCCCCAAAACAATTGAAAATAGGATAATTAGAACCTAAAATATGTGAAGTTTTATGATAATCACACCCCAAACTTGGGTTTTGCTAGTCCCTTAGCAAAAATTTCTTTTCCAAACAAGGTAACAAGCAAAACACACCATGATCCATTTAAGTAACGAGTTCATCCAAACAATCAAAAAGCAAAAATCATAATGTAATTAATAAAATAAGCATGGACAAGAATAAATCAGGAACTATGGTTTTTCATTAATGTGTTATGAAGTTGGAGTACATGAAGTAGGACATCAAAAAGAAACAAAATAGCCTACGACCACATTCTAACTAAGCACAATCCAACACCAAAAGAAAGGCAACAACTACAACAACCTACTACACATCCCCTTCTCTATCATCCCCTTCATCACCCTCAGACTCTTCATCTTCCCTAGTATCTTCACCTTCCCCATTATCTTCATTGTCATTATGCTCCTCTCTCTTAACTGTTGTGGAGGCAGAGGGGGCAGAAACAGAGGGAGCAGTGGCTGGTGGAGTGGGGACTTCTAGGATAGACCTCCTAGGGAAGGTATGCATGAATATCTGTCTGATCATGGTTTCTATCCCCTGCATTGATGCCTTGAGTGCATCTAGGCGCTGGGGAGTTGAGCGTGCTGATGCAGCTGTGGATGGCCTAGTGGATGAGGATGGGCCGGGAGCCTTAGAATTAGATCCCAATGCCCTAGCCCGCTCCCCCTTATTCATTGCTTTTCTCTTATTACTATTGGTCTTGCCAATAGCCCTGGTCTCGGGAGGAGTGATCTTGTTGAATACGTAGCCCTTGACTTTGAAGTGATTGCACATTCGGGTTACCAAACTCCCGTGTGACAAATTGGTCATTGGCTTCGTTGTCACCACAAAATCTTTCATCACGTCCCATGTGAAGAGTGCAAAGTCGATTATTTTAGCTGACACAACATCATCTAACAAGGCCAACTTCTCCATATTTGGCTTTTTTTTGGAAGCTCTTGGGAGTAAATTGTAATGGAGAAGTTTGTTCAAAAGTCCGTACACATGCTTTAACCCTCCACTTTGGAAAAGTCCCTTGAATTTAGTGGGGTCCTCATATATTAGAGCCATGAAATCCTCTCTAGTCCTGGCCTAGTGATATTGTGAGGATAGACAGGCAGGAAGGGTGGTGGTCTCTTGTATCCTCCAAGAAGAGTGGCGATGACATCGATGGTCACCTTGATCGTCTTGCCCCGCACATTGGTTCTCAACGCCTCCAGTTTGTCCACCTCAACCACCCGGAGCGATTGGTAGAAATCCCTAACCATTGACAAATTATATCCCTTGACTTGCTTGAACCAAAATCTCATGCCATTGATGAGCGCATAATATTGCATAAGTTGAAATTTTGATTTTATGAATAATGTTAAAATTTTGACGTTGCATGTTTTTATAGTTTAAATCATTGATTTTAGGACCTGTAATGATGATGGATGTGTGGTGAAGGCATGGACACAATGCATGAAGATTTCGAGGCTTAAAAGTGAAGAAATCAAGGAGGTATTGGTACTTGGGAACAAAGGCACCAGTTGCCACATCATTTAGAAGTAGAGCCTTGATTTTCATCTATTTTGACCATGATTCACTTCGAATCTGAAAAAGTACAAAACATGAGAGTTGTAGATCTGGATGTCTTCTGTATTGTGTCAAAATTTCAGCTTAATCGGAAGGTTGGATCAAAAGTTATGATAATTCTACAAAAAATGGTCCAGAGCAGGTAACCTACTGGTAGTTCGAACTCCAGTAGCTAATAACTACTGGTAGTTATTCCACGATCTATCAGTAGTTCCACCCAGAACAACCAAAAATGCCTGCAACTCATCTCGACTTACTTGTGGGTCCCACCTACACTTCTCCCACTTGTCCCCCAACATTTCCTTACACATTTTTATGCCTACCTTACACATTTTGAAGACTTTTGAGGCTTGACATTCAAGGAGGATGGGAGAGGAAGTGGGCTGCTAGGGAGTTGCGGGCTAGCTCTTCCTAGCCTTTATAATGCATTCAATTCAGCCCCCTGTGGATGGGAGACCTGCACACACATGCTAGGGATCCTTATGGACGAAAATTGAAGGCTCACACTCCATTATATTCAGCATTTTGGGGGTGGCTACCTAAGCTTAGGAGTAGTTCAAGGAAGAAGAAAATGAATAGTGCTAGAAGTTTATATTTTTGCATTTTCTTCATTCCAATCTCTTGTAATCTCTTGTAAGGGTCTTCTAAACTTTGTTTAAAGTCTTTAATGTCATTTATTAAAAGTTCATTTCTAGTTTAATCCTTTACTCTAGCTTTCACCATTGTTGTTTTAAGTTTTCTTCATTTCCTAGATTTAAAATGGGTATTGTATACTTTTCCTCATAGCTTAAAATTTCTTGCCCTAATTTAAGTTTCATGCTTCATGTCTTCATTTTATCTCTTTACATTATGTATGTATTTTCTTGCTTTCATGAGTAGCTAGATTTTAGTTGGCTAATCCAAGGGAGATTTCCTCTTGGGTGTGCTACTTTAACTCATTTTTTTTCCTCCCCTCGGTGTACGATGGTTCGGTTTGACTGGGTTGAGAGTGGACGTAGTTGTGAGTCTTTGATATCCCGTAGGCCTAGTCATGGGTTATGCTTTTCACCTCCATTTGGTTGTGAGTTCTTGATACACCGTAGGCATTGTCACAGTGTATGCTTGAATCCTCACCTCCATCTCGTCCCTAGTTTCCCACGAATCAATCATTCATCTATGTACCATTGGAGGAAGCTTTCAAGATTAGTTGGGATTCCCATTGGAATGACCTCTTTGGATTAGCCAACACTTGTTTTCTTGCATTTTCATTAAGAACACAACTCTCCAAAATACAAACAAAATATTTTACACTTTCTTTTTTTCACAAAATCACCTATACATACTTGAACTTTCTTTCCCTGAGGAGACGACCTTGGAATACTCTTCCAAGTAAAACACAACACGCAAAAGTCTCCTTACGATTGGGGAGCACTTTTGTTCACACGCATTTCATTTCATCATACATTTTGTTCATTTCATCACCACCATTCCGTTGCCCTTTCTCTTGCATGAATCCGAGTGAGAGTGACACTCGCCCACACACATAAGCCATATACATATTTGAGGGTTCATGTTAGGAGCTTAGAAACAACAACGGTTTTTGAACAATCAACCATGCCCCTCAATGATTTTTATAACCTCATGCAATGGGGTGAGTGAGAAATGGTCAACGTGTCGCTCTAACACTCCTCCCTTGAATCCACTAGCATCGTGCCTCCTTCCTGACCTTCTTTCTTTGCACATTTAGGTCCTCGCTTGACCTTTCATCGATTCTCTTGCGAGTAGTGGGATCCTTGGGTGGAGAGGAACTAGGCCATGTAATGCAACAGTGCCCTCATCGATAGAAATGCAAAGAAGATCAAGAAAGACCCTCAATCGGGTCTATGGCCTCACAAATAACCTCCAAGTGACGAGCCATGTAGAGTTCCTTGATGAGATTGGAGAAAAATAGGGGTGAATGAAGCTTATGAAAATTTGGCACTTAGGGTTTCACAGGCGTGGATTGCACAAAATCAAAGCTTAAAGAAAGGATGAATTTGGATTTGAAAGAGAGATGAGAGGATTTGGGGGCTTGGGAGGTTTTTCTGAGTGAAAGAGGGTGGTTTAGGGCTGTAATTAGAGGTGGAAAATGAAAGGTTCCCTGACGAAATTAACTTAAAGCCCTAATTTTTTTTCAGTTCAGCAGACCGTACTAGTACGCAGTATCGGTACTGATTCACACAAATCTTTGTATATTTTGTTGTGCCAATCATCACAGTTATTTGATTTTGGAGATTAAAATGAGGAGTGTTGTTTTGATTAAGCGTATATTGATAATATTTGGTTTTATGTAGATAAACAATACAAACTTTGACAGTAGTCATGAGAAGTTCTTGAAGAATGAGGAATCTGGATTCTGTTGGCCACTGGAATAGCACCTACCGCTCGAATACCGGTAGTCGCTAGCCACTGGAATGACAACTACCGCTCGAATACCGGTAGTCGCTAGCTTCTGGAGTTTCTGCTACCGCACGACTACCGGTAGTTGATGGTCTCTACTGCTGCTGCTACCGCATGAATACCGGTAGTCGTTGGTTTATACAATGGCTGATACCTGATGGCTACCGGTAGTCATACCCGAGCTGCCGGTAGTCGATACTGATTTTTCCCAAATTCTACATACACTCTCCAGTTGCTTTGTGGATCCCCACCATACTCCCTCCTGCCCTACTCCTGCTAGCCCACAACACTATTCATGGTGTTCACACCTTATCTTGGACCTTGGGTGCATAAACCATTAATGGCATGAGAGAGAATAGGTGTTGCTGGGTATTAAAGTCTCCCCTACACCACCCTGTCCAGCCCACCATATTTTATGCTGCAATGATAGAAATCATATCAAGGATTGACAAAGGTCTTGGGGCACATTTTTTTTTGAGAAGATGGGTTGGATTATATGTATCACTTAGGATTGACAAGGTTTTTAGGGAGAGAAGCTCAAAAACGTAGAGATGATGAATAGTGACTTCTAGAGAGAGAAAGTGAAATTTTAGTATTTCTTTTACTGCATTTGTCTTGTAATCTTGAGGAAGGATCTGAGTAGTTTATTGAATGCCATTGATGTTGTTTTACCTTCATGTTTGGTTAGTTGAATGCTTATTTAATATTTCACCATTAATGCTTTTAGTTCTTCATTTTTCATAGATAAGAATTAGTTTATCATCTCTTCCATTCCTAGCTTGTAAGTTATTGTAGCTAATTATTCTAGAACTTCATTTCATTGCAATGCACCTTTATCTCATTGTTGTTTCCATTTCAAATATGACTAGCTAATTTATTAGTTGGCATGACCAAGGGGAACCTCTACTTAGGCATATGACTTCAACTCATTTCTGCTCCTCCTTTCAAAGACCAATGGTTCGATTTAACCGGGTTGAAGGTGGGTGATTAGGTGAGTCTTTGATAAACTGTAGGCCTTGTCACAGTTTATGCTTAGATACTCACCGGCCTCATCCTCGGCTTCCCGGAAATCATTCGTTCATTTATGCTTGATCGGAGGATGTGTTTGAGTTGAGTTTGTATACCTAGTAGAGTGACCTCTTGGAAATGCCAACACTTGTTTTCTCATTAGCACAAACTTTACAAACCAAACACAAACCAACTCTCAAGACAAAAGATTTTGCATTTCCGTTTTTTACCAAATCACTTCAATCTTGATTCGCTTCTTTCCCTGTGGATACGTAATTGATTAAAAACGGTGTCATTCCCTACCTCTCGACACCACCCTCAAATGTGTATGGCTTATGTGTGAAGGGAGTGTCACTCTCCCTCGGGATGATACAAGAGATAGGAAACAACGGAATGTGAATGGTGGGAAATGGATGAAAAAAATATGTGTGAAATGAAATGTGGAATGTGCACAAAAGTGCTCCCCAATCGCAAGGAGTCTTTCGTTGTCGGTGTTTTACTTGGAAAGTATTCCAAGGTCGTCTCCTCAGGGAAGGAAAGGGAGTTTTGTGAAAGTGATTTTGCAAAAGTGAAAAGAAAGTGTAAAATCTTGTATTTGAGTTTTGTGTTTGGTTTGTAAATGAAAATGCAAGAAAACAAGTGTTGGCTAATCCAAAGGATTCATTCCAATGGGAATACCAAATCAACTCAAAGCCTTCCTCCGATTGAGCATAAATGAACGATTGATTCGGGGGAAGCTAGGGACGAGATTGGTGAGTATCTAAGCATAACCCGTGACTAGACCTACGGGATATCAAAGGCTCACCAACTCATCCACTCTCAACCCCATCAAACCGAACCATTTGACTCAAAAGGGAGGAATGAAGAAGAGTTGAAATGGAATCCCCAAGAGGAGGTCTTCCCTTGGATTAACCAACTTAAATCCTAACTACTAATGCTAAAAAGAAAGACATACAATATGTAAAGAGACATGTAGAAGAAATGAAGATTAAAACTTGAACTAATACAAGAAAACTTAAACTATGAATAAAAATATGCAATACCCAATTCAAAGCTAGTAAATGAAGAAAGCTTAAAACAACAATGGTAAAATGAAGAGCATGTAATTAAACTTGCAATAAACTTGAAATAGCTAAGATTAAAGTGCAAGAATTAAAGATTAAAAGAAGTTTAAAGCTTACAACAATTGAAATGGAAAGGAAAATGCAAAAACATAAACATTGCTACTATTCATCTTCTTCCTAACTATTCTAAGCTTAGGTAGCCACATAGGAAAATGCTGAATAATACTGAGATATATGGAGTGTGAGCCTTTCATTTTCGTGCAAGGTGGTCCCCCAATGTGTGTGCAGGCCTCCCCTCAATGGCAGGTGATATGATGGCCCATGACAGGCTAAGGAAGAGCTAGTCTGCAACCCCATGTGCAGCCCATTCCTCTCCCATGCTTTATTAATGCCAAGCCTTCCAAGTCTTCCAAATGTGTAAGGGAGGCGTGCTCTTGTGTCAGGAAATGTTGGGGGGCAAGTGGGAGAAGTGTAGGTGGGACCCCCAAGCCTCAAAGTTGAGTTACAGGCTGTTTTTCGGCCAGAAGGTTCGTGGTATATTATGTGCTCATCAATACGACCTTGGAGTACTCTTCCAAGTAACTCACAACCCATGAAAGTCTCATTGCGATTGGGGAGCATTTTTGTGCATACACATCCCATATTTACACATTCCCATTTCCTTTTCCTCATTGCCCTTTCTTTTGACAGTATCCCTAGGGGAAGAAATTCTTCTTCCCCGTCCATACATTGCATCAATTGAGGGATAGTAATTAGGGGTTAGTGAGGTTAGGTATTTCCAATCAATCAGGTACCCTGAACTCTAGAAGCATAACCGTATCGATACGCTAATGCTCTAGAGGCTAAACCGCCTACCGGTACTCTTCTGCTTCGTTTGCTAAAATAATCCTGCTGAGCACACCTCTCCACTCCATTCCAACTTAGGACCTCCCTAGACATTTTACAACACTACTTATGATCTCTACTCCATCCCAAAAAAATGTACTCCACTTATAAACCACAATCCGAACCATCATGCCCACATTATTACTGAAATTGCAAAGTGATTTAAACTTTTGATGCATTCAACGGACAAGGAATGAATTTCTATTCTTAACTATCAAAATGAACATCCAAAATGAAAATCACATAATTAACAACATGGGTATTCCTCATTCATTTGAAATATCAAAAATTTGAGAAATATTCTCCTATTCTGCAAGCATTAGTGATTAGCACAAAACATTGCATAAATATATGTGCTAACCATCCGTTAATTAATGGTTTTTATGATACTATTGATGGAAGTTATATATGTCAAGTTATTAATGATGATATTTTGAATTTGCAGTTAAAAGGTGTTAAACAAGACTCCCTATGACCCTTTAACAAGGATTAAGACAAAAGGGGATGAAAGAATGAAAATTGGAATGCTCAAAGGTTGCTGAAACAGCAGAAACAGTAGACACCATACCGGTACAGCGTATGCTACTGGAGTTCGAGGTATCGGTACGCAGTAGCGGTACGGTACCGTACCGGTACGTTGTACTGGTAATGTCTGTCGAATTTTTCCCAAAATCATCCAACCACTCGAATGGGACCTCCTTAGAAAATAGGTTGGTTAAGGGTCGGACCAATGCACTGAAATTCTTTATGAATCGACGATAAAACCACGCATGGCCCTAAAACGACCGGATGCCTTTGATGGCTCTCGGCGTGGGGAGGTTGGAGATGGCCTCCACCTTGGTTTTGTCGACTTCAATACCCCTTGTTGAAACTATATGGGCGAGCACAATTCCTTTTGTCACCATGAAGTGACAATTTTTCCAATTCAAGACTAGATTCTTCTTCTCACATCTTGTTAGAACTTTCTCCAAGTTTTCCAAACTTCTTTCGAATGAATCCCCAAACACTGAAAAGTCGTCCATGAAAACCTCTACTATCTTTTCCACCATATCACTTAAAATCCCCATCATGTAGCGTTAAAAAGTTTCTGAAGCATTGCATAGTCTGAACGACATGCAGTAGTAGGCAAAGGTACCATAGGGGCACATGAACGTGGTCTTCTCTTGATCCTTCAAAGCAATCTCGATTTGATTGTAGCCGGAGTATCCATCTAAAAAGTAGTAAAATAGATGCCCCGCTACTCATTCTAGAACTTGATCGAGGAATGACAATGAAAAGTGGTCTTTTCTTATGCAAGCGTTCAACTTTCGGTAATCAATGCACACCCTCCATCCGACAATCACTCTTGTAGGTATAATAAGCTCCTTCTGATCATTCTCAACCACCGTAACTCCGGATTTCTTAGGTACTACTTGCGTGGGGCTACCCACTTACTATCGACAATTGGAAAAATGATCCCAACATCAAGTAGTTTTAGAACCGCTTCCCTCACCACCTCCCGTATAATGGGATTCAACCGTCTTTGTGATTGTCGGGAAGGTTTGGAATCCTCCTCAAGATATATGCGGTGGGTGCAAATGAGAGGGCTTATCCCCTTAATATACACAATGGTCCACCCAATTGCTCCTTTATGCTTTCTCAATAAGTCTAAGAGTTCTTTTTCTTGTTTCATGTTCAATGTAGAGCTAATGACCATAAAAAATGTTTCACCTTTCCCAAGATAGGCGTACTTTAAATGGGAGGGCAAGGGCTTCAACTCCAAGTTGGGCTTTTGTTTATTCGACGGAAAATTTTTCTTCTCTTGATGGGGTAACTCCTCGAATGTAGGGATCCACCTTTCTATCCCTTTCAAATCTTCTACCTCCTCCTTCTCATCATAATTCTCAAGATCCATAATTCTTTATTCCTTGAATTTCAACATCCCCTCCAGCTCCAAGTGCTCCTCAACCAAAGTGTCGATTCTATTGATCTCACTTACTTCGTCATCATCACCTGGTTGCTTTGCCAAGTTGAATACATTGAGCTCCATTATCATATTCCCAAATGCCAACTTCATTAGAACGTTCCTGTAATTTATCACGACATTAGATGTAGCAAGGAAGGGTCTTCCAAGTATTACAAGAATTTGGGAGCAAGGGTTAGCAATAGGATAAGTTTCCAGCATAATGAAATCAACAGGCAAATAAAATTTATCCACTTGAACCAAAACATCCACAACTACTCTTTTTGGTGTTTGAATGCTTCAATTGGCCAATTGAAGAGTGATTGAGTTTGACTTCAACTCTTCAAGTACGATTTTCTTGTACACCGAGTAAGGTAGGAGATTGACACTAGCCCCCAAGTCAAGCAATGTTTGCTCCACCGGACAATTCCCTATTGTGATGGCAATGGTGGGGCAGCCGACGTCTTTGAACTTTGGTGGGATATTGGTCCTCAATATTAAGCTCACTTGTTCGGTGAGGAATGTCTTCTTATGCACATTTAGCTTCCTCTTCACAGTGCACAAATCCTTCCAAATCTTGGCACAAAAGGGGATTTGCTTGATGGCATCAAGGAGTGGAATGTTGATCATCACCTGTTTAAACATTTCTAAAATATCATTATAATTAGCTACCTTGATAGATGGCTGCAAACGACTAGAAAAAGGGGCAGACATAGGGGAAACAATCGCACTATTATCAACCAATTTCTTTTTCTCAACTACTTGACTCCTTTTCTTTTCACATGATTCACCCTTGTCAATGTCACCTATGATCTCTTTTTCTTTTTGCAATGTGGTTTTGGGTGAACCCTTTGACACAACAGATTTATCGATTTGTTTGCCACTACGAAGGGTAGTGACTGTCTTGAGTTGCTTTCAACTCTCTTTGGTGTTCTCGAAAGACTCAATCACATGTTGTCCCTGATGGTTCTCTTGGGGTTGAGCGGGAAATTTTCTCTTTTCTTGTTGTGACAACCCTATGTGATTTGTGATCTTTGTGAGTTGAACTGCCATGTTGTTAAGAGTTGTGGCAGTTTGGATGTTGATGGTAGGTTGGCTTTGGATAAAGGAATGAAGCACATCCTCCAAGTTCCTCTTATAGGGAGGTTGGTAGGTAGAAGAATTCGATTGTACTTGTTAGGAGAAGCTTTGGGGAGGTGGATTTTGTGATAAATTTTGTGGTGGTTGGTTTGAAGAATACCTTTGCGTATTAGACCGGGGGTACTGGGAGCTAGATGCTTGCCCTATACCTTGGTATTGATTTTGTTTCAAAGGTGTGGGTGATGAATATGCATTCGAACCATGAGGAATGAGATTCTCATTTCTCCAACTAAAATTCGGATGATTACTCCAACCTGAATTGTAAGTGTTTGAATGTGGAGAGAATGATTGTCTTGTTTGGCTAAATGCATGCACTTGCTCATGGTACGCTTCCTTAAGTACCAAAAAGTTGGGGCACTCCGATATGGAATGCTCCCCATTCTCACAAATCGGGCAAAACTTATCGGACCTTGACACATGTGACACTTCATGCCTCCTGTTGGCCTCAAGACTCTCAACTTTCCTTGATAATTTGGCAATTTTTGAAAGCAAGTCTTCCCGGACTCTCAAATCATATATCTCTCCCCCTTATGGTTGACTGCTACCCAGAGACATCTTAGGTATATCATTGGGATCCCTAACATCCCAGGATTGTGCATTTTAGGCCATTGTACTAAAGTAGTCCAGGGCCTCATCGGGGTCTTTGTTTAAGAACTCGTCGTTACACATCATATCAATGAATTGTCTATGGCTTGGTATAATTCCTTCATAGAAGAAACTTACCAGCTTCCATGATTCAAAGCCATTGTGTGGTATGGATTGTATCAAATCCTTGTAGCAATCCCAACATTGATAGAACTGCTCGTTGGGCTTTTTCAGAAAAATTTTGAATTTTTTTTTAAAGTGGTTCTATGAATCAGAATAAATTTATTCAAAAATTCAAAAAGTATTTGAGCCCAAGTGGTAATGGATTGAGGTCGCAAGGCATACAACCATGATTTGGCTTTATCACCGAGGGAGAAAGGAAAGAATTTCAGTCGATCTATGTCCTCCATAGCATAGTTAATATTGAATGTTGCAACTACATCCTCAAATTCCCTTATGTGTAAGTAGGGGTTTTCCTTTTCAATCCCATGGAATGTAGTAAGTAGTTGCAACATCCCCAACTTAACTTGGAAGAGATGAGCTTGGACAGGTAAATGGATGCATGAGAGTGTTGTGCTACGGGTTGGTTGAAGGAAATCCCTCATGGACCTCGCCGGAGGATCCATTTGGATGTTATTCCCTTCGTTCATGGGAGGGGAGTAATGCATTCTAGGATTTTGCACTCTAGGTTTGGGCGCTCCCCCACCCCTTTGAATATTTGGATTGGCATCCACATTCTCAAAGTTTTTACCCACATCCTTAGGTGGGTCTTGGTTAGGATTCATGTCGGGGGCTAAGAATTGTCTAACAAGTCGATTTTGATCTTCTCGTCCCCACAAGAAGCAAAACTATCTATAATTGAAAATACAATAAAAAAAATATATACACAGACCAACGTACCTCAGCGTACGATGAAATTCACAGGACATACCTCTGTTGTCTGGAAATCACCTTCTTGATTCGACACTTTCCTTCCCTGGCAATGATGCCAAAAATGCTTGATTTAAAACCTTGTTATTCCTAACCTCTCAACACCTTCCTTCAATTTATGTATGATGTGTGTGCGACGGGGAGGGGAATGTCACACTCTCTTGGAATGGTGTCAAAAGAAATGGCAAGGAGATAGGAAAATAGAATGTATGAAATGAAAATGTGGTTGTAAAAAAATGCTCCTCAAGCGCAAGGAGACTTTTGCGGGTCGTGTTTTACTTGGAGGAATTCCAGGGTCGTTTCTTTGGGGAAGGATGTGAATCGTTTGAAAATGATTTAGGGGGAAATAAAATGTAAAAACCTTTGTTGATTTGAAGATTGGTTTGTGAGTGTAGTTTGATGAAATAGAATGAGAACAAGTGTTAGCAAATCACAAAGGTTCATTCCAATGGGAATACCAAACCAACTCAACCCCTTCCTCCAATGGTGCTTAATGTACGATTGATTCGTGGGAAGATCACGACTAAAATGGAGGTAAGGATCAAGCACACCCCATAATAATGCCTACGGTGTATCAAGAACTCACAACCATGTCCTCACCCCAACCCAGTCAAGCCGAGCCATTGTGCACCGAGAAAAGGAATGAAAGAGAGTTGGAATGGCATACCCAAGTGGAGGTCTCTCTTGGATTGGCCAACTAAAATGTTTAGCTACTCATGATGAAGATGAAATTAACAATGCAGAGGGAATGCATTATAAGAGAATGAAGTTTTTGAATAAATAAGTGCAAGGAGACATAACTACAAGAAATTGCATTGAATACCCGTTTTACAACTAAGAATATGAAGAACATAGAATCATTAATGGTGAAAGCTTGTAATGAAGATTGAACTTAACATGAACTTACAGGAAATAGTATTAAAGACATTAAATGAAGCTCTAAAGATTCTTACAGGAGATTACAAGACAATGTATTAAAGAAAATATAAAAATCTCAATTTATCCCTCTAGAATACTATTCATTATCTTCTACCCATACTCTCTCTCTATATCTCTCTTGTGTAGTATATTCAATGTTGAATGATGGAGTTCTTTTTCCCCAAAAACATGCACAGTCCCCTCTACCAGCAGAGTGATGTGATTTCCATCCATTGGTTGTCAAGAGGGATGGGCTAGACAGGATGGTGCAGAGCTAGCCTGCACACCCAGCTTCATTCGTCTTCTTTCTCCTCATTTATCATTCAAGCTTCAAAAGTCAAATGGAGGGTTTTGGAGGGTTGTACAAAGTGATGGAGGAGCTAGAGACAAGTGGGAGAGTAATTGGTGGGTCCCTAAAAAACGGCAGACCTAAGTTGCAGAGATTGGGGCAGGGAGAGCAGACCGTACTGGTACTGCATACTTGTACGCTATGTTTCAGTGGCTAAACTGTACCGGTAGTGCGTACTGGTATGCTTCTGCTGCTTTGCCTGATTTTTCTGATTTCTTCACTCCTGAGTCATTCTTTAGCCACTCTTTCATCCTCATTTACCTCAACTCATTTGGCAAGGCTTTATGTAACACCCCGTATTTTTATTTATATAATGTATAAGATATATGTAGTATAATATTGTTGTGAATGTGTGGATATGTATAATAAGGTAAGGATAAAC
>CM042191.1:17880052-17914024 GCA_023539305.1 Ilex asprella
AATATTGTTGTGAATGTGTGGATATGTATAATAAGGTAAGGATAAACCATATAGAATTTTTAATACTAGGATAAATACTAGAGACGCACATTGATTTGGAAAGTTTGAGTTTCAAAAACGTTGAAACATGAAAATAGGGATTAGATGAATTTCTAAATACTTTTAGGTCAAGATAATATTTCCATTGAATCCGGAAGGTCGAAAAACCTTGGGAAAGGTAATAGGAAGTGCATTGGAAGCTGGGAAGGCGGAGGAAGACTCTGTCTGCTGAATAGTACCGATACCGGGTACTGGTACCAAATGGTACCGGTACTGGGTACCAGTACCCCGATTCCAGAAGGTTTGTAGTACCGGTACTGGGTACCGGTACTATATGGTACCGGTACCCGGTACCCGGTACCCGGTACACCCGATAAAAATCTGAATGTTTTAAATCGCGACGTGGTCCGACTTTTGGGCCTATAAATACTTTAGGCCGCCTCCTTAGTCATCCATACCTCATTCTAAACCCTAGATAACTTGAGAGAGAAGGAGAGAACTCAAGATCCAAGGAAAATTTCAAGAGATTACGGGTAGATTCAAGAATCAAAACCCTAGTTCTTCAAGATTCAAGGTAGGGGGTTTTCTCTCATTCACTTACATTGAGGCTAGGGCTTATATATATGTAATCTTTTCACCTTAACTTATACATGTATGCTATATAATCATTGTTTCTCAATATCTTGTGATCATTACCGTGATTTAAACAAAATTGTTGTTGGTTGAACCCTTGAATCCTTTTTCTTGCCTAAAAACCCTAGATTTCAAGATAAATGAACTTTTCTCTAAATTGTTCTTAGTTATTGATTTCAAATACTTAGTGTTTGATATTACCTAACCAAAATGATGCTATAATGATCTCTTGTGCATTTTCCTTAAATTATTCTATGGTATGTTACATGAGAAATTGTGGAATTTGGTAATTCCTTGAAATTGTTGTGAATTGAGCATATTCTCGGTTTCCTCATTGTATGGGTGTTGCGATGGACTTGGATTACCTTCGAGAGATGCCGTAGAGTGTTAGAGGTTAGTCTACCCCAATGGGGAGTGAGATGGTTGTGTAACACTTGTAGTGGGTTGTCATTTGGTAATGCAACCACTATCGTTCACTGGAGTTCGAACAAGGGATAGTATACTTTTCCTAGGAAGGGACTCGTCACTGCCATTGGGATGGTAGACGCCTCTTTCTAAAGAGATTGTGACTGTGATTGTGATTGTGATTGTAATTGGTGGACTAGGTATAATCGTAGGGTAGATTCATGGGAAGCAAACATCATACATGGTACGAGGATGAACCGAAAATACCTGAAATTATGAGTTGGGTCGTTCTTGTCGATGCATTGGTATGGGACAATGCATGGGGAAGAAGCCCTTTTTCTAAATAGCCTAAATTGAAATATTTGTTACTGTTGCTAAACTCATTTTTATTCATTTATTTAATTATTGCTACTGTTTAAACTTGAGATCTCTTTTCAAATACCCCTGTTTTATTTCAAAGATTATATATGTTAATTGTGAAATGAGACCGACCGTTTCTATGTTTTTTTTTAAAAACCTTGTTTGGGTTTGGGAGAAATGTGGCTACAGAGCTTCGTGCTCACCCCCTTACAAATTACATTTTTCAGATTGGTTGCTAGAGGAGGATCTCGGCATCGACGAGCCGGGACATTGGGAGGCTCCACTCGAGGGGAACCTTGATCCCGAGATGGATATTTAGAGCCGTAGTTTCTTTTGTACTAGACTAGAAGATTCTTTTGAACATGGTGTAGTCTAGTTTCTTTTGAAATTTCCGCTGCGCTATAAGAGTAAATTTTTATTGGGAATGTAAATGCCAAAGATGGCTTATTCTTTTGGGATATTCATGTAAATGTTATGAATCATTGCTTGAAGTCTTCTTTATTGATGATTTATTTTAGTGCTCTCATGATTGTAAATGGTTATTGAATGTAATGCTGTCCAGGGTGGTATTTGGGGCGTTACACTTTAAGAAGCCTCATTTAGCGCCTTTTTTTTTGCAAACACCAAAAATCTTCGTTAAGAACTTTAATAATACAACTCCAATCATTTAACCCTAAAAAACAATTGAAAATAGGATGATTAGCACCTAAAATATGTGAAGTTTTTTTCTAATCACACCCCCAACTTGGATTTTTCTAGTTCCTTAGCAAAAATTTATTTTCCAAACAAAGTAACAAGAAAAACACACCACGATCCATTTAAGTAACCAGTTCATCCAAACAATCAAAAAGCAAAAATCATAATGCAATTAACAAAATAAGCATGGACAAGAATGAATCAGGAACTGTGGATTTTCATGAATGTGTTATGAAGTTGGAGTACATGGAGTAGGACATCAAAAAGGAGCAAAATAGCCTACAACCCCATTCTAACTAAGCACAATCCAACACCAAAAGAAAGTCAACAACTGCAACAACCTACTATATAACCCCCTCTCCATCATCCCCATCATCACCCTTAGACTCTTCATCTTTCCCAGTATCTTCACCTTCCCCAGTATCTTCACTATTATTGTCCTCCTCTGCCTCAACTGTTGTGGAGGCAATGGGGGCAGAAACAGAGGGAGCAATGGCTGGTGGAGTAGAGACTTCTAGGATGGGCCTCCTAGGGATGGTATGCATGAATATCTCTCTAAAAATGTGGGGTATGTTAAATAGTATTTCTTTAAATTGCATCAATATACTTTCATGAGATTATGCCAAGAACATGATTAGTCTACTTTCTAAAAACTTCACTCCCATACTAATTGTGCATGTGATTTTTCGATTGGTCATCTTCTGATCACATGTCCCTTGAGAGACGAGTCACTATAATCAGAGCGAATTTTTTTGTTGAGGGCATCCTAAGAGAGATTTGAGAAATCTAAGCTATCCATGAAGGGTGGTAAAGTGGAATGTTTGTTATATAACAATTCTTTTTTCTAGAATAATCCTTCCTGCCACCTTGGAAATCCAAAAGGCCAATGTAACAGATGTTTATTTTTGCATAGAATAAATACCTATGAAAGAGGAGTATGCGGTATATAAGTCAAAATTGAGGGTTGGGTGTCCTGATTGATGGTTAACCTTGCCTCCATTAACCCCTAATTACTATCCCTTAGACTATGCAATGTATGGACGAAGGGAAAGATATCTCTCCCTTAGGATTGTGTCAAATGAAAAGGCAAGGAGGAAGGGAAATGAGATGATGTAAATATGAGATGTAAATGCACCAAAATGCTCCCCAATCGCAAGGAGACTTTCGTGGGTCGTGTTTTACTTGGTGGTATTCCAAGGTCGATTCCACGGGGAAGGAAGTAAACCAGTGTGAAAGTGATTTGGTAATTGTTTGGTGAAGTATGTATCAATGAGAATGTAATGAGAAAACAAATGTTGGAAAACCTAAGAGGTCACTCCAATGGGGATACCATCACAACTCAAAACCCTCATCCGATAGAGCATGAATGAATGAATGATTTGCAGGAAGCTAGGGATAAGATTAGTGAGGATCCAAGCATAATCCGTGACTATGTTTACGGATTATCAAAGACTCACCAACTCATCCACTCTCAATCCGGTCAAACAAAACCATGAAAAAGGGAGGGAGGAGAATGAGTTGGAATGGTATACCCAAGTGGAGGTTTCCCTTGGATTTACCAACTTGATGATTTAGCTATTCATGCTTGAAATGAAACCAACAATGTAATGAAAGTGCATGAGAAACTTTGAAGATTTAGAGTAACTAAATGCAAGAAATTAAAGGCTAAAGGTGAAAGCATTCCAAACCCATTTTACTGCTTAGAAAATGAAAGACTAGGAGCATTAATGGTGAATCTTTAAATAAGCATTAAACCAATAAGAAATATGAAGGAAATTAACATTAATGACATTCAATGAGGTTCTAAAGATCCTTACAAGAAATTGCACGCAATGTAATGATGAAAATGCAAAAAAATCAATTTATTTCTCTAAAAGCACTGTTCATCGTCTTCTACCCAGGGAACTCTATTCTACCTCTCTCCACCTTTGCAATAATGCCTAACTCCCTTCTTCCTTTCTCTCCAAAACGTGCATTAAAATTCCCCTGTAGTTCTTTGATGTGATTTCCAACATAGCAGCATAAAACAAGGTGGGCTGGATAGGGTGGAGTAGAGCCAGCTTCCTCTCTTTTTGCATTTCATCCTCTCTCTCCTCATTAATCACCAAGACTCATCCACTCCCTAGTGGAGGTAAGGGAGGATCCCAGACATGTAAGAGTTGTCAGGAGACATGCTGGAAAAGTGTACGTGGGACCCCCAAGCTGTTGAGGTGAGCTACAGGCTGTCTGGACAATTTAGAAAAAACATTCCGGAAGGTCGACAGAAACCTTCCAGAATGTTTATGCAGGAATAGTTAAATGAAAGGAGCCATCAGGAAAAACCTTTCGGAAGGTTCACTTCAGTGGACAAAATCTTCCGGAAGGTTTTGGTCCAATAGCCAAAATCTTCTGAAAGGTTTTGGTCCAGTAGCCAAAATTATCCGGAAGGTTCATTCCAATGGATAAAACCTTCCAGAAGGTTTTGGTCCAGTAGCCAAAATCTTCCGGAAGGTTCATTCCAGTGGACAAAACCTTCTAGAAGGTTTTGGTAGTAAATTGAAACCTAAGGCAAAACCTTCCGGAAAGTCGACAGAAACCTTCCGGAAGGTTTTCAGACAGTGAGAAATTTTTGTTTCTTCTCCCTCCAAACCTTCCTCTAAGCTACCATTTTCCTTCCTTTTACCTTAAATACAACCATGGGGGTTTATCTCATGCCATTTACCTCATTTTACCTACATTCACATAAAATTCCATCAAAACGAAATTTAACTCAATTCTTTCCAATTTCATGACACATGAACAATCATAAGAGGTATATTAGCACACAAAATATGTTATCTTTTTGTGCTAATCACACCCCCCAACTTGAGCTTTGCTAGTCCCTAGCAAACATTATTTCCAACTACAAGCAACTATGTTCACAAAATTCATCCATTCAAACAAATATCTCAACAATGTAAAATTCAAAATCACATTCCAATTAAGGAAATGACCTTGAACAACATTGTGGCTTTTCATCAATTCAAAAATTTGATTACAATGTGTTCAAAAACCTAAACAAAAACAAAAGGCCAAAAATCTAAAGGTACTTCTATAGGACGATAAAAAGGAAGCCCACCTATGTATGATCATAGTTCAATCAAACCCCCCAAAAGTCTCAATCCTCCTCCTCATCAAATGCATCCACATCCTCAGACTCAGACTCTAACTCTGACTCTGACTCTTCATGCACTTCAAGAGTCACTGAGGGTATGGGCATATAGGTTGAGGGTTCAACTGAAGTCTGTGGTGGTGGTGCTTCGGGGACATGCCTTCTTGGGAATGAATGCTGGAATAGTTGCAGCACCATAATCTTGTGAACTATCGACTCTAGAGCATCCATGCGCTGTGGCATTGTGCGAGCCGAGGCAGGTGTAGGTGGTGGAGGCCTTGAAGATAGTGGTGCTGAAGATGATGTCCCAACATCAACTGGTTGTGCCCTTGGTGCCCCAGCCCTCTCACC
Source organism: Ilex asprella (assembly GCA_023539305.1). Classification (NCBI taxonomy): domain Eukaryota; kingdom Viridiplantae; phylum Streptophyta; class Magnoliopsida; order Aquifoliales; family Aquifoliaceae; genus Ilex; species Ilex asprella. Next base: position 17,885,667 of record CM042191.1, read on the forward strand.
CCCAGTCCTAGAAGCCCTCTTCATGCTGCTGGACTTCCCTATGGCTCCGGTCTCTGGGGGGAGAAATGTGTCCTGAGCATAATGCTTCACGCTGGCTTGGGTGCACAACTTTGTAACTAAATTGCCAAAAGGGAGGTTTGCCTTTGGCTTCTCCGTATGGGCAAACTCTCTCATCTCCAACAAAATGTAATACGCCACATCGATGGCCTTCCCAGTCATGAACGTATGTAGCAACGCCAATTTCTCCAGGTTTGGGTTCTTCTCCAAACCCTGGGGCATCAAATTGTAATGTAACACCTTATTCATAACCCCATATGAATGCTTTAGTCCCCCAATAAGTGTCGTTCCCTTGAACGTGGTCAGGTCCTCATAAGTAAGGTTAACATAATCCTGGAGAGTCTTTCCCCTATCCACATTGTGTGGGTAAACTGGGGTGGCGGGAGGTCTCACATACCCCATTGTCGTGGCAATTGTATTAGGGGTAACCTCGAATGTTTTCCCTCTAACATTTGTCCTCAAACTTTTCTCATCATCCCCAAAAACGACCAATTTCTGATAAAATTCATGACACATCCCTATGTTATACCCTTTTACCTCTTTAAACCACAAATCCAACCCCGTTCATCAATGATTCTCACTACCTCATCAGAAGGACCAAGAGTGTTCCTATCCACATACCTCTCACATGTCACCCCCTTCTCGTCATCATGCCTCGCCTTTGTCCGCTGCTCAATCTTATCCTGGGAGCTAGAACTTTCACCGGCCCTTTTTCCGGGAAGATGGGCCAGAGAGGGGGAAAGAAAAGCTAGGACCTGTCTTCTTCGTTTTTGCTATGAGGGACAACAGAGTCCCAAGACCTAAGAATGTCAACACAAACCACCACAAGCCACCCAGGGTTCACGCCCCTCCATATCCATCAAAACCATCCTAGCCATGAAGATGAACATGAAAAGAGTTGGGCAAAGGAGACAGATGACGACTGATTTGGGGGAAATTGGAAACTTAGGGTTTTGAGAGAACCCTTGAAATTTTTGACTTAAACTTCTAAAATCTAACTCAAATCAGGGAGAACCTAGGAGGTAAAAAGGTTGGGAAGGGGATTTCGAAGATAAGAAAAAGGGTAGGAGGGGAGGAGAGGGTTTGGAGTGGTCTGATTTGGAAGAGAAATGAAAAGGTGTTCGAAAAAAATCTAATTTAAAACCCTCGTTTTTTAGATTTCGGGTCGACCTTCCGGAAGGTTTTGCTCAGGTTAAAAAACCTTTTGAAAGATATTCGAATAAACCTTCTGGAAGGTTTTGCCTTTTCTGCAAAACCAATTCTTTGTTTAAAAAATCACTCCCAAACCATCATTTCTCCATTCCAAGACCTTTTTAGCAAAAATCGAAGGACATCTAACCTACCCAACACTTGAATTACATTTGTGGATCGCAGTTTTGATCATGCCAAAAGTCATTCCCAAAATTGCAACATGATTTAAGATTTTGATATTTGCAAAGTATAACTCATGGATTTAAAACTCAACTAACAAGATGAATACTCAAAACATAAAACATGAATTCAGCTAATAGGAGAATTACTCAAGCCTATCAAATATCAATAGTTGAACGATATTCCCCCATTCTTGCAAGTCTGGAGCTAAATAACAAGTTTCTCAAATGAATGGACTAAGTATACATGAGCAAAACCATAGTCTTAGATACTAGGTCAAAGTATGCACCTACAAATTAATTTTTCACTTGTGTGTGTGTGAATTAAACAAGTAATTTGAACATTTACAAAACAGAATTTGCATTCGAATGGCTAGACAACTCAATTTCAATGCAAAACTCGTCAAGGGACACTCTTAAGCAATAAACGCACTCAAGTTATCCTGGTATGCACTTCATGTGTACATGTGATATAGAATCTTGTGTTAAAAACAAAGTGCTCACATGTAATCTAAAAATAAAGTTCATATGTGAAAATGAAGCGGCCTTGGCATAGTCTCATGAATGGAATGCTAGTGCATTAGATAGTAAGACATTACTCATCATTTTCCTTGAAATTATGCACCTCCCATGCTTCTCTAGATCACTTAGGACTTTAAAGGTTATAATGGGGCCTTGGGGTGATATCTGGGTAAAGGAAAGGAAGGATATAGGGTAACAAAGAGAGTTGTTCCGAGTGAGAGACTTTTTATTTTGGAAAAGCACTTTCCTTTTTATGGGATTTTGATTCTCGTATCATCACCACTCCCTTAGTTTCTTTTCTTTCCTTTCCTTGACATTTTTCTTTTCTTTTTCTCTTTCTTTTCTTCGTTCACCCATTTTTCTCCTTTTCTTGAATTTTTCATCTTTTTTTGTTCAACATATTGAGTTTCAACCTCATTCATCCCTTTTGTTTGCATTTTCACACCACAATTCCTTCTTTTGCAATCACTCATTTTGTGCTTTAGGAACAACCAAAGTAAGGTAGGTATTTCCTATTTTCTTTGTCTTGGTTGAATGTGTGGCATAGAAACTAATTTTAAAATAGGCTCAATCAAGGCACTAGGGATAAAATTTGCACAAGAACAAGGTAAAGACTCAAAATATTCAACGATGGCCTACGATCACTTCTAGTTCCACTTGGGAAGGTATTATATGCTCAAGACAAATTAGTCTACAACCCAATGCCACTAGCCAAATCAAGGGTAATGAGACTATTGAACAAATTCGAGATTGAAAAATTGTTCTTTGAGCAATTGTAAGTTCCCTCCAAAAAGAATTGGCACTAAAGCTCTCATAGGTCCTTACTCATCTCCACTAATTATGTCAAGCTTAAAATATGAATCCAATCCATAAATTGTCGAAATTACATATTCAAAAATCACTTACAGATGAGTTTGGAAATCAATACATATGTGATACTCATGCATAGGATCAACTTCCAATGAATGCTCATGTACACAAAATTAACAACACCGATCAACATGTCATCCAAAACACAAACTCTTCATGAAGGAATACAGATCAACTTTATATATTTTTCATCAAGAATTTTTAAAAATTTCATATATTTTTCACTATTGTGAGCAAAAATCAATTTTTCCAACAACCTTGGAGTACTCATACAAATGGTGCACCTCACCCCCAACTAGAATCATGCATTGTCCTCAATGCAACAAAAAGATATAGTAATGAAAGTCAGTAAAAAGATGAGAAGGGTAAGAGAACACCTCATAATTGAGCTTTTGACAAAAACATCAAGATTTGGATCTAAGAGAAACCAATCTATAAAACCAAATGTGAGTGACATAAAAGAAATAAAATTTACATAAGTAAATAAAAGGAACTGTACACAATAAATATAAAAACTAGCTAATCCTCCACATCCTTCGGATACACCGGGTCAATTAAAACTTCCTCCACCCTCTGTTCTTCAAAACCCTCAAAGAATGGTTTGAGTCTTTGGCCATTGACCTTGAATGTCTGACCATCTTTAGGGTTTGTGATATCCACTGCTCCGTTGGGGTAGGCCACCTTGACAAGGTAGGGGCCATCCCAGTAGGATCTTAATTTTTCTTGGAAAATGGAGAGACGAAAATTATACAAGAGTACTTTTTGCACTGGCTTAAATGATTTCCTTGTGATGGAATTATCATGAAAAACTTTAGCCCGTTCCTTTGAAATTTTGGAACTCTCATATGCACCTCTTCGAATCTCATCCAATTCACTCAATTCCAACTTTCTCTGCACACCAGCCATTCTCAAGTTAAAGTTCAAGGTTTTTATGGCCTAGTAGGCCTTGTGCTCCATTTTAACCGGGAAATGACAAGCTTTTCCATAAACTAGCCGATAGGGAGACATGCTTAAAACAGTCTTATAGGTAGTACGGTACGCCCATAAGGCATCGGTCAATCTGACTGACCAATCCTTCCTGTTTGGGTTAATCGTTTTTTTCAAGATATTCTTAATCTCCCTATTCGCTAATTCAGCTTGGCCATTGGTTTGTGGGTGGTATGCAGTGGATACTTTGTGTGTAACGTCATATTTGAACATTAACGATGCAAATGGCCTGTTACAAAAGTGGGATCCACCATCACTAATCATTGCACGAGGCATCCCAAACCTCGAGAAAATGTTCTCCTTGAGGAACTTGACTACGACCCGGTGGTCATTAGTCTTGGTTAGGATACCCTCTACCCACTTGGACACGTAGTTCACTGCCAAAAGAATGTACAGGTAACCAAAAGATATGGGAAATGGACCCATAAAATCGATGCCCCAACAGTCAAATATTTCAATAACAAGCACAGAGGAAAGGGGCATCATATTTTGACGGGTCACACTACCCAATCGTTGGCATCTGTCACATGCCTTACAATATGAAACACATTATTTAAACAGAGAGGGCCAATAGAAACCTGACTGGAGAATTTTTGCTGAAGTTTTCTTTGTCGAGAAATGTTCGCCACAAGCTTGGGAGTGACAAAATGCATAGACGTTCCGCTGTTCATTTTTGGGTACGCATCTCCTTGTGACTTGGTCTAGGCAATATTTGAACAAATACGGATTGTCGAACTAAAAATACTTCACGTCTGCCATGAATCGTCTTTTATCTTCTAGGCTCCAATGTGGCGGTATTTGTCCTGTTGCAATGTAATTACAGATGTCAGCATACCAAGGACAAAATTTAAATGAATTAAGAGTAATTGTTCATCGGGAAAAGAGTCAGGAATAGAAATATGCTCATTGGTTTCTTGCACCACTAGTCAGGACAAGTGATCCACCACAACATTCTCTACTCATTTCTTGTCTTTAATTGTCAAATCAAATTCTTGCAAGAGGAAGATTCACCTAATGAGCCTTGGTTTAGCATCCTGCTTAGCTAACAAATACTTCAAGGCAGAATGGTTAGTGAAAACAACAATAGGCAAACCAATGATATATGAACGGAACTTATCTAAAGTAAACACTACGGCTATCAATTCTTTTTCTGTGGTGGTGTAACTCATTTGAGCCTCATTAAGTGTCTTGCTAACATAGTGAATGACATACGGTCGATTTTCCTCCCTCTGACCCAGCACTGCTCCAACCGCGTAATCACTCGCGTCACACATGAGCTCGAAAGAAAGGTCCCAATTAGGTGGTCGCATGATAGGAGGCGTGACAAGCATGCTTTTTAATTTTTACAAATATGCCTCACAATCATTCGACCACTCAAAGGGGACTTCCTTAGACAGTAAATGGGTTAAGGGTTGGGCCAATACACTGAAATTCTTAATAAATCTACGATAAAAATCTGTATGGCCCAAGAATGACCAGATTCCCTTGATGGTTGTCGGCGTGGGAAGGTTAGAGATGGTCTCCACCTTGGATTTGTCAACTTCGATGCCCCTTGCCGACCCTATGTGGCCCAGCACAATTCCTTCCGTCACCATAAAGTGACACTTTTCCCAATTCAAAACAAAATTCTTTTCTTCACATCTCTCCAATACTCTCTCTAAATTTTTCAAACATCCGTCGAAGGAATTATCAAATACGAAAAAATCATCCATAAACACCTCCACAATCTTCTCCTCCATATAGCTAAAGATCCCTATCATGCACCGTTGAAAGGTCCCCGGGGTATTGCATAGTCCGAATGGCATACGACGATAGGCGAAGGTACTATATGGGCAGGTGAATGTTGACTTCTCTTGGTCCTCAAATGCTATCTCAATCTGATTGTAGCCGGAGTACCCATCTACGAAACAATAGAATAGGTGTCCAACTACTCGTTCCAAAACTAGATCCAGAAATAGCATTGGGAAGTGATCTTTCCTTGTTCAAGCATTGAGTTTTCGGTAGTCAATGCAAACTCTCCATCCGATTATGATTCTTGTCAGTATGAGTTCATTTTCCTCATTCTCCACTACCGTGACTCTCGACTTCTTTGGTACTACTTGTGTGAGACTTACCCACTTGCTATCGCAGATTGGAAAGATGATGCCCACATCAAGTAGTTTTAAAACCTCCTCTTTTACCACTTCCTTCATGCTGGGATTTAATCTTCTTTGAGGTTGTCGGGAGGGTTTAGAATCCTCCTCGAGGTAGATACGATGGGTGCAAATGATAGGGCCAATCCCCTTTTTGTCCGCGATAGTCCACCCAATTGCTCCCTTGTGCCTCCTCAACAATTCCAATAGTTTTTCTTCTTGTTCCTCCTTCAAAGTTGATCTTATAACCACTGGGAACGTCTCTCCTTCGCCAAGATAGGCATATTTCAAATGGGAGGGTAACGGCTTCAATTCTAGTTTTGGCTTTTGTTCCTCTAACGATTTTTTTTTCTTTCTTGCTTGGGTAGCTTTTCCAAGGTGGGAATCCAACTTTCGATCCCCTTCAAGTATTCACTCTCCTCTTGCTTTTCCAATTCCTCAAGATCAACAATTTGTTCCACCTTCTATTTCAACATTCTTTCCAACTCCATTTGCTCCTCGACCAAGATGTCAATTCAATTTAAGTCATTCACTTCCTCGTCATCTCCCGATTGTTTTGCTAGGTTGAACACATTCAACTCTATAGTCATGTTCTAAAATTTTAATTTTATCAAACCATTCCTTTAATTTATCACAGCATTAGATGTAACAAGGAAAGGTCGTCTAAGAATAACGGGGATTTGGGAGCTCAAATTAGCTACGAGATGTGTATCTAAGATAATAAAATCAACGAAAAAGTAAAAATTATCAGTTTGAACTAAAACATCTTCCACTACTCCCCTCGGTGTGCGGATACTATGATCCGCTAGTTGAAGTGTAATTGAGGTGGGCTTCAACTCCTCAAGTTGAAGTTGTTGATACACTGAGTAGGGGAGGAGATTGACACTTGCTCCCAAGTCAAGCAATGCTTGCTTCACCCAATAATTCCCTATGGTTATGGCAATTGTTGGACAGTCGGGATCCTTGAATTTTGGAGGAATGTTGGTCCTCAAGATGGAGCTCACTTGCTCATTCAAAAATACCTTTTTTCAAACATTCAACCTCATCTTTACCGTGCATAGATCCTTCAAGATTTTTGCACAAGACGGTATTTGCTTGATAGTGCCAAGGAGAGGGATGTTGATCTTTACCTACTTGAACATCTCCAATATGTCAGTATAATTAGCCACCTTGACAGGTGGCTTCAAACGATGGCGAAAAGGGGCAGGCATAAAAGGAATAAACGTGTTCTCATCTATCACATTCTCTTTTTCAATTACAACTTCATCTCTATTTTCGCTCTCCTCACCTTTTTCGGCCACACCTTCTTTGGCCTCACCCTCACTTTCTCTTTGAATTGGCAATTGGGTTTTGGGTGCAACCTTTGGCACCACGATCTTTTCAAATTGTTTGCCACTTCGAAGAGTGGTGACCGTCTTAAGTTGTTCACAACTCTCTTGGGTGGGTGAGGCTACTTCAACCATATGTTGGCCTTTGGGGTTTTCTTGGGGTTGGGCGGAAAATTTTCCCTTCTCTTGTTGAGACAACCCAATGGCATTAGTGATCTTGGTAAGTTGGGTCGAAATATCCTTGTTGAAGGTGGTTTGGCTTTGAATGAAGTTGTAAAGTACATCCTCCAAGTTCCTCTTATGGGGAGGTTGGTAGGTGGATGGATTTGACGGTCCTTGATTAGAAAAGCCTTGAGGAGGAGGATTTTGTTGTTGTGGTGGTGTCGATTGGTACCCTTGCGGATTTGTCCGTGGGTATTGGGAGCTAGACACTTGCCCATGACTTGGGTATTGACCTTGTTTAGGAGGCATGGGAGATGAATATGCATTGGATCTATGGGGAATAGGGTTCTCATTCCTCCAACGAAAGTTAGGATGGTTGCTCCACCCTAGATTGTAAGTGTTGGCATATGGAGAGAATGATTGCCTCAGTTGATTTAAGGCATGGACTTGTTCCTGGTATGCTTCCCTAAGCGTTGGAATGCTCGGACACTCCGATGTAGAGTGATCAACATTCTCACAAATAGAACAAACCTCATCGGTTCTTGACACTTGGGACACCTTCCGTCTCCTATTCACCTCAAGGTTCTCTACTTTTCTAGACAATTTGAAAATTTGTGAAAGTAGGTCTTTCCGGTCTTTTAACTCATAAATCCCTTCCCCTTTCTGTTGTCCACCCCTGAGGCAAAGATCTTGGCACATTGGTAGGATCAGTGATGTGCCATGACTATGAATTTTCAGACAAGGTATCAAAGTAGTCCAATGCCTCATTGGGTTCTTTGTTCAAGAATTCCCCGTTGCACATCATGTCAATAAACTGTCGATGGCCTGGTGTAATTCCTTCATAGAAGAAACTAACCAATTGTCATGGTTTAAAACCATGATGTGGGATGGACTGTAGCAACTCTTTATATCTTTCCCAGCATTGATAAAATTGTTCGTTGGGATTCTCCGAAAAATTTTGAATTTGCTTGTTAAGGGTTGTGGTCTTGTGCATCGGAAAAAATTTCTTTAAAAACATGGAGATTGCTTCCTCCCAAGATGTCGCAGACCGAGATCTTAAGGACTGAAGCCAAGTATTTTCTTTATCACTCAAGGAGAATGGGAACAATTTCATCCTAGCTATTTCTAACATGTTATGATTAGGGGTGAAAGTTGCCATAATTTCTTCGAAATCCCTTATATGTGAGTACGGGTTCTCACCCTCGATTCTGTGGAATTCGGGAAGCAAGTTCAACATCCCCGGTTTGACTATGAAGAGATGAGCTTGCCCTGGAAGAAGAATGCATGAGGGTGTGGTGCATCGGGTTAGTTGAAGGAAGTCTCTCATTGACCTAGTCGGAGGGTTAAGTGGGATGTTATTCCCCTTATTCATAGGTGGGGGAAAATGCACTCGGGTGTTAGGCCTTCTAGGTTTTTGTAATCCCCCATCCTCCTGGATGTTAGGATTGGCACCTACATCATCAAAATTGTCACCGGCATCCTCGAGTGGGTCTTGGTTAATGTTCATATTTGGGTCCATGAATTTCCTAACCAATCAATGTTACTCGTCCCTCCCCCACATTCAACAAAGAGTCTAAAAAAAAACTTTTGAATTTATACATAAACAAAGATATGTACACAAATCACGTACCTCAGCCCATGATGAAGATCACGGGACATACATCCGTAGTTCGAAAATCGCCTTCTTGGTTTGACACTTGTCTTCCCCAGCAACGACGCCAAAAATGATTGATGGTTTACCTTACCTCCATTAACCCCTAATTACTATCCCTTAGACTATGCAATGTATGGACGAAGGGAAAAATATCTCTCCTTTAGGATAGTGTCAAAAGAAAGGGCAAGGAGGAAGGGAAATGGGATGATGTAAATATGAGATGTAAATGCCCAAAAATGCTCCCCAATCACAAGGAGACTTTCGTGGGTCGTATTTTACTTGGTGGTATTCCAAGGTCGATTCCACGGGGAAGGAAGTAAACCAGTGTAAAAGTGATTTGGTAAAAATTAAAGTGTAAAATATTTGTGGTTGAAAGTTGTTTGGTGAAGTGTGTATCAATGAGAATGTAATGAGAAAACAAATGTTGGAAAACCCAAGAGGTCACTCCAATGGGGATACCATCATAACTCAAAACCCTCCTCCAATAGAGCATGAATGAATGATTGATTAGCAGGAAGCTAGGGATAAGATTGGTGAGGATCTAAGCATAAGCCGTGACTATGTCTACGGATTATCAAAGACTCACCAACTCATCCACTCTCAAACCGGTCAAACCGAACCATGAAACTCATAAGGGAGGGAGGAGAATGAGTTGGAATGGTATACCCAAGTGGAGGTTTCCCTTTGATTTACCAACTTGATGATTTAGCTATTCAAGCTTGAAATGAAACCAACAATGTAATGAAAGAGCATGAGAAACTATGAAGATTTAGAGTAACTAAATGCAAGAAATTAAAGGCTAAAGGTGAAAGCATTCCAAACCCATTTTACTGCTAAGAAAATGAAAGACTGGGAGCATTAATGGTGAATCTTTAAATAAGTATTAAACCAACAAGAAACATGAAGGAAATTAACATTAATGACATTCAATGAGGTTCTAAAGATCCTTACAAGAAATTAAACTGCAATGCAATGAAGAAAATGCAAAAAAAAAAATCAATTTATTTCTCTAAAAGCATTGTTCATCATCTTCTACCCAGGGAACTTTATTCTATCTCTCTCCACCTTTGCAATAATGCCCAACCCCCTTCTTCCTTTCTCTCCAAAACGTGCATGGAATTCCCCTATAGCTCTCCGATGTGATTTTCAACATAGCAGCATAAAACAAGGTGGGTTGGATAGGGTGGAGCAGAGCCAGCTTCATCTCTTTTTGCATTTCATCCTCTCTTTCCTCATTAATCACCAAGACTCATCCACTCCCAAGTGGAGGTAAGGGAGGATCCCAGACATGTAAGAGTTGTCAGGAGACATGCTGGGAAAGTGTACGTGGGACCCCCAAGCAGCAGAGGTGAGCTACAGGCTGTCTGGACAATTTAACAAAAATCTTCCGGAAGGTCGACAGAAACCTTCCGGAAGGTTTGTGTAGGAACAATTAAATGAAAGGAGCCATCTGGCAAAACCTTCCGGAAGGTTCACTACAGTGGACAAAATCTTCCAGAAGGTTCATTCCAGTGGATAAAATCTTCCAGAAGGTTTTGGTCCAGTAGCCAAAATCTTCCATAAGGTAACCTTCCGGAAGGTTTTGGTCCAATAGCCAAAATCGTCCGGAAGGTTCATTCCAGTGGACAAAACCTTTCGGAAGGTTTTGGTAGTAAACTGAAACCTAAGGCAAAACCTTCCGGAAGGTTTTTAGACAGTGAGAAATTTTTGTTTAAGCTACCCTTTTCCTTCCTTTTACCTCAACTACAACCATGGGGGTTTATCTCATGCCATTTACCTCATTTTACCTGCATTCACATAAAATTCCATCAAAACAAAATTTAACTCAATTCTTTCCAATTTCATGACACAAGAACAATCATAAGAGGTATATTCGCACACAAAATATGTTATCTTTTTGTGCTAATCATGTCCTAACGACCAAGATGCTAATTTATGTTAACCAGCAATCCCACATACACATCTATTCAACTGAAGTTTGTGGATAGCTTCACTGAAAAGCCTCACGAGACAACACTCGTCCATTAGGGTAAACCTAGTGGTTCAACAGCTTGTTACATAAGCTAAATGCAACCGGATGACCTACGAAAATGACATTTGAAATTGATTTTCATTCAAGTTGTTGTATTACTAGAGACTAACAATATTTAGGCTGAGGGTGTGATTAGTAGTTAAAATTAGCATATTATTATGCCCTTTTAAGACTAATTATACTTTGATGGAGTTTAAATGATGATATTTAATGCAACACCAATATATTCTGGAGCAAAATTGGAAAAGCTTGGACCAACACAAGAACATCTGAACACCAACAAACGTTCAAATGTTATCTTAAATCATGTGAAAACCAGAATGCTGAGACATGACATGTTGCAACTAAGAAAGAAGACCTTTAGGGACTTGAGTACCACGTTCGAATGACAATCAACACTCTAACATCCCCTGGAATCATTTGAAGACCAGACTACTGCATGGAGTGTGGAAATGAACTTCATAGAAGACTACAAGCCACCTGAGTGGGAAAGTTAGACCTCATCAGCTCATTCGAATGCCCATTAAGCAAAGACAGAGGCAACGTTCGAACACCAGACAATGTTCGAACAATGTCCCCAGACTGGCTATAGAGTAGTTAGTTTTTACTTGGACATTGGGCGGCATACACTATTCTTTCACACCCTCTTGTATCCTCCTCCTTGCCTATAAATACTCCCATTGTGGGAGAGTAAAGGAGGACTTGGAGACTTGTTCTAGAGATTGGTTTGGCATTAGACCAACATCTCTTAAGCTTGTTGTAACATTAGTCTTAGGCTTAAGCTTTAAATTACTAGCAAAAAAAGGAATATAGATCCACTTTTGGTTGTAATGGAAACCCTCCAAAAGTGACTAACTTTCTTCTACTTTCATTATTTTCTTTTCACTTCCATTGCTTGAGCTTTCTTCTTCCTTTAGATGAGTGAAACTCTTCCACTTTTCTAGAGCTTTACCAAAGTCGTGAAGGGTGAGACGTGATTCACTCATTCTTCGTCAAAGATCAGCTCCCTGCTTATTGTACTTTACTTTGTAACTCCTCTACTTGGAGGGATGAGCATCACTCACTTTTCTAGCTTTACCAAAACCATGAAGAGTGAGTAGTTTCTCATTCACTCTTTAGTAAGAGGTGAAGGACATGTATAAATTATCCGGAAGTTATATTTGTGCAGTTTTCTTATGCTTAATGCTTTATATTCGCCTTGCTTATTGAATGATTGACTGCAAGTAGCAAAGCTAAGGCACTTTGTATAACCATCAATATTTTCTATAACATAGATAACTCTTGCATAGAAAGATTCATCTGTTCAAAGCAAGTACCCCGACTAGATCTTCATGACTACCCTTTAATCTTCCTCATTACTGTGCTTCAATTAAAGAATGGAAATGAAATATTAATGTCATGGTTGGATGTCTTGTAGAAACACTTGCTTGTTTGTAGACAGGTTATGCCTCGGCTCAGACAATTCTTGTAAACTTCTAGAAAGACATCGGAATCATGCTCTTAATTCTCGCAATCTACATTTTTCTTCCGATTAACTTGTTATTGACACGTGGGTTAATTGAGTTATTAAGCACAAATATAATAAACCGACTGATTAACTACATGTCCAGATCCTCAAACTAAAGAGTGGCCTTTTTATATTTGAGCTTATCATATATTTTCTTTAGAAAACTTTCTTGGAAAGAATCTTATATTCTATTCAGGAAATCTCATACACCACACAAATTCAAATCTCAAGGGTTATAGTCATTTGGTCCCCACCGCTACTTACTTTGAAACACCAACAATAGTTCCCCATGGATTCAACTCCGGACTAAAGCCGGATTAGTACTATAGCTTGACCGCCTGCACTTGGGTGTACACATTTCGGATCAAGTAACTAATCCCCATCAATTAGGACTTAATATTTAACCCATTACTTAATTTAATTAAGAGGGCTCAAGATGTAAAGGCCTGACAAAGTTATATTTAAATTTTTTAAAGTTTTGGAAGAGGTACCGGTACCTGTTGCACGTGGTACCATTGTATGAACCTTCCATTTGTCAAGTACCGGTATGTTACTTGATATCTATACCTGGGCCCATTATTTTCTAGTCTTGGTAGTGGTACCTAAGCCCACTGTCCATCTAGGTACCAGTACCTGCGGTATAGGTACAACTACGTAAGTCCACTAAAATACAAGGACTAGTACCTATAAGCCTAGGTACCAGTACCTGGGTCGTCCAACAATGTTGTACTGGTACGTAATCACTTAGGTACCAGTAGTGGAGCCTATATTTTTTTCAAATCTTTCCTATTCTCAACCTTTAACCACTAAATCTCATTTCGTATTCAACCAAACTCATACATTCATGCATTTACATCAAAATAGTGTCTATTACAGTTCGTTACAAGTCTCCATTTGGAAAATCACAAGTCCATAACAATTACATGATTACTTTACCAAGATGCAATTTCAAAAACCAAAATTTGGCTTCGTCTTCAACATGGACCCAAGGGAGTGCTTGTCCAACACCTGAAATATATTTCTCATAAAGGGTGAGTCACGCTCAATAGGGTATCTCCTAAGGAGGCTACTCCTCAACCTAGATACATATGAAATGTCACATTCAATTCAACAAACCAAGCACTCATTCAAGTAATTTCATTTCATAAATGAATGCTACTAATCCATTCACTCATGCAACCCGAGCCCTCCACCAGATCCCATAACAAATGTCATGTCATGTGTATGCATCCGGGCTTTGTAAGCCCCGGCTATTGATGTTAGACATCCAATGACAATTTTATAAAATCATGTGTCTTTCTTGGGTGGGAATTTTATGGAAATTCCACCAAGGAACTACTAGCCCACACGACATTTCGAGGACATCTCACCCCAGGCTCCGCATACGCCTACACGTTTTTCTGAAATTTCACCACATGGCAAGTGCATGAACCAAATAATCGAGTCTTGCACCCGAGGGAGAATCTATATCTTCTTGCTACACTTGACACATATTTCCAATGCAATCCCATGCGAATCAGTCGAACCTAGGTCCAATCTACTCGAGCCCACGAATCAACTCACCAAGGATGGTGTCTGATCAATAACATTCACACACATCCATACTCATGTCAAATGTCCACGAATGCGATGCTACCCATGCATATGCAATGTAATGTATTGTTGCAATCCACAATTCCATTTTCATCATATCATAAGCATATTATGAACTTATTCAACTTCTCAGTTGTTTATTATATCAGGGAACACATAATAACATTTCACATCACCATTACACATGTTATATCACCTTCAATTTAAATAACATGCTTAATCAACTATAGGCATTTCATCATCTTCATCAAGGTACAAATTATGTAAACACATAGCATGCCCAAATTAGCACATTCCATCATGAAATTATAAACAAGCAATTTCAACAAACCCAATTTATACAAGAATTGATTTTATACATTCTTATACTATTTTTCATACCCTAGTTACACTAGGTGTATGTTAGACAAGAGATTTCATCTCTAATCATATTAGTCATTTCATATACAACCCTAGGTTTGAAATAAACCTAGTTAGGAAAGGAACCCTACCTCTTGAAGCCGTTGACAATGCATGTATCGAATATCAAAAAAAATCTTTAAAACCCTACAAGGTGGAATTAACATTTACCTTCGATATCTCTCGAGACTGATCTCGTCTCAACAAAAACGTAGAATAGAACAATGACTATAGCTCGACGAACCTTGCAGCTTTCTATTGTATATCCTCAAACGTCAGAATCTAGATGCAGTGTGGACTACCAAGAGCTCCGAATCCTTACTCTCTCTTTCAGCCTCTCTAAAAAACATAAGTAATGAATAGATGCTAAAATAGAGAACCTAGATGTCTAAGGAGAAATAAAGACTGGGATTCCAATGGACTTAGAATTCTTATGTTCAACCTAGACAAATATCCTATAGCTCATTAATAATAAGTTAGTTCACTAATGACTTATTATTGATCTCCTAGGTCTTATCTCAAAATTATATTTGAGCTGCTTATTATTATATGCTTAATAATCTCCTCACATTTAAGATTACAGATGTTCATCAATTAAATAAATCACTAACAATTATATTTAATTGAATTCTTTTCTTTCTTGAGACCTTACCACTCAACTTATTTGTCATGCCGGATAATTAAATCCACTTGCAGGGTTTGACATAGACAAAACTTATGAGCTTCTTCAAGAGGACATCATCAACCCATTTAAATATTAGGATATGGTTTCCTTTAATATTCAATTTTCACCATACAAATAAATTCATCGAGCTTATTGACCTAATATGAATCTCACTCTTTGATGAATTAAAGTGACAAACATTATATGCATGTGACAATTAAATATTTAAGGATTAAGAGTATAAGCAATCATAATAATCATGAGGTATTTATTATCTTTTAAAATTAACAAAAGATAATAACTTCAACATGGGTCTGTTCAATACACAAAGTGTACTAGTGCAATAATCTGAGACATCAAACAATCTCCTACAGTCCAGACAGACTGTGTCAGAATATTACACTACAATCATACCGATGACGTGTCCAATTCCATCTACGATTGTGAACATATACTTGTATTATATAAAGATTCGATAATCTGGTCTTCTGTGCATAAGATGAACTCTACACACCAGATTATCTACAATGTAAAATATAAGACACACATGCATATCATATATAAAATATAATACAAACATTTTTCCCATATAGATTCTCAATAAAATGAAAAGAACAAACATTATTAATTAATAAAACAAGCTTCACTATAAAAAGCAAAATTTTAGTACATTACTCTATCAAGGAAAAGAACCCTACCTCTTGAAGCATAAAAGAAGTTCCAAAAACTCCAAATCAAGCCACAAAGTTTCTCTAAAAAATACTCCCGTTCTTGAGACTTTAACAAAACTCATGATCTTTGGTATGTACGCGTAGATATCGTCGTATAGAACAACTTTTATTCTTGGCCCGAAGAGCACTGAGGGTTGGAGAACTTGAAATCTCACTCTTCTTCCCTTTTATACCCACTCATTGCTTGACCTACAATGCGCCACACGTCCCCCTTCTTTCTAATTAATTTTTTTTTCGAATCAATTAAATTTCATACCATTTTAGGTTTAGTACATTCTTATTGAGCTAATTTTAAATTATTTCTCGGGTTTCAAGAAATTTTTTTGATCGCATTTATTTTAGTCATGTGATGCCTAATCGCACCGTAAAATGTAAAAAAATTGATTGTCTCGGAATTTGATGAAAATTGACTAGGCAGTTAGATTTCACGAGACGAATCTAACTGTGAAGTGCGTTTTGTCATCTGAGTTCTAGAAAAAAAAAATTTACCCATACCATAACGACTAATTATCATTTTGCTCTTTATAATAAAATTTAAAATTTTCTCGGGTTTTACAATTGGTAGTACAGTTAGGGCTTGACTTGGTAGTAGCTCTAGTTTGTTTTTTATGCATGAGCCTTGTAATCGAAACCCATTTTGATGATGATGTATGTTATGGTTTTGTTATAATCATTGTTGCATAATTAATTTATTCATTGGTTTCAATTCTACATATATACCTTAATTGATATTGATTTAGGGTATATTTATTGGGAATATGAATTTTTAAATATTTTAGTCTTTTATAGAATTTTAGACTATACTTCAGTGTCAGATATATGGTATTCCCAATTAAAACGTCAAATATTATTACATGTGTTACAATGGATGAATTAGAAGTTAGGAAATGATTTCTTTACCTTGAAAGTTGATACATATAAGTGGAGATGATTTTATCCATTGTGAGTTTCGAGCTAATCCTTTTTAGAGTGACATTGACATTTACTCAATAAGAATAATTTCATTCTGCTATTTTCTTTGAGTAGTCTCATTATACTTGTTTTGGTCAATACTAATATTGTGAATGATTGCTTGATTTTGAATTGTTTGCATAGGAGGTGTGTTACCAATGTGACGCCCCTAAAATCGGGGGTCCTTTATCAGCCGCTGATCACCCATCAATCTGCAGAAGTACTCGTGATTGTCGCATAACCCGACATCACGGTAAGAGCATCCCCTCAACTGGGATCACAACCCACACGGATAACCTTTATACACTTTATCGTTTACGAATCCGTGGCTCTTTATACATCAATTTATATTCATTAATATCACATATAAGTCTTTGTGCACAAGGAATCAATGCCCAAAGGCTTAGTAAAACATTTGAAAATGTTGAAATTTAAAGAAAACTTACCAGTAGAAGTGTTCAAAGTTCTACCGGTAGAAGTTGTGCACTAGACTTCAGTTTTCGGGAATTTTGAGAAAACCTATCGGTAGGAGAAGTCCATGTTCTACTGGTAGAAGAGACCTTCTGGAATTCTTTTACCAGTTGGAAACTTGACTAAGTACTAGAAATGTTCTACCGGCTAGATATGATGATTTGCCGGTAGAACCTGCCTACTAGACTACATCTACCAGTAGAAGAGCTAAAAATTCAACTAGTACGTGTGCCTAATTTTGCCCATTTCAACCGTTTTCAATCCCAATCCATTCCAACATTGTGCTACACCAACCCACGCTCACATAACATGAAGTTTTTACACAAAACATGGTTTATATTAGTTCAATTACAATCAACTTCACACAATTGCATGCCAAAAACATGGGATAAAGCCACATCTTGCCTTTTCATCGTCATTGAGAGTCCGAATGAGAGCCGTCCACCAGTATATACCCTGAACTTGAAATATCGTCCCATAAAGGGTGAGTCACGTTTAATAAGGTATCTCCTAAAGAGGTTACTCCCTAGCCTAGATGCATATGAAATGTTCACTTGCAATTTCAACAAGCAACGATTATCCATCCAA
The DNA here is from genome assembly GCA_023539305.1 of Ilex asprella. Taxonomy (NCBI): domain Eukaryota; kingdom Viridiplantae; phylum Streptophyta; class Magnoliopsida; order Aquifoliales; family Aquifoliaceae; genus Ilex; species Ilex asprella. The sequence continues at coordinate 17,903,685 of CM042191.1, forward strand.
GAATATGAAATTCAATGATAGAAATCACTATGGTATGCCATGAAATGAGATGAGACTCACTCATGCATTTCAAATTGAGCCTTCATTGGCTCCCTCAACACATGCAATTGTCATGCGTGTGAATTGCGGGCATTGCAAGCCCCTGCCATTGATGTTACACATCCAATGACCATTTAATTCCCGAGTCTTTTTCGGGGGTGGGTATTTTTGAACTCACACCAACTAGAACTTAACCGACACAGCATTAATGGACTTCCACCAACAGCTCTGCGTACGCTAACACATTTTATGGACTCTACACCAACGAAGTGCTTATCCAATCATCGGGTCTTGCACCCGAGGAACAATCTAGCCCTTCTTGCTAACCCCAACCCTATTTTCAATGCAAATTGTGTGACTCAGTTGAATCATCAGCCAACTATCCTGAGCCCACACATCATCCACCAAGAATGGCATGCACATACACCCAGCTCATGTCAAATGGCCATGAATGTGATGCTACCTGTGCATATGCAATATAAATGTACAATTGCATTTCATATCATTATGTAAGTAAGATCTCAATTACAATTTCAACATCATGTTCAACATGTCAAGTGCACAGTATGAACAACATTTCATCTCATTCGCATTCCCAATTGTCAATTATATCATAAACTTATAATTACAATTTTACTACATCATCCAAGCATGTTATTCTAATTTCATTAAAAAAAACTTACTTAATTCATTCAAGGCATTTTATCAAACACCCAACAAGGCACAAATTTATATAAACACCTAATATGCCCAAATTACCACATTTCTCAAGAAATCACAACAAGTAACTTTAACATTTTCAATTCAGTCTAGAATTGATTTTAAGTATTCTCAATATCTATTTCCCACATTTCAACAACCATAGGTTAGTGCATACTCGAGATTACATCTCTAACACCCTACCCATTCCATATAACAACCCTAGGTTGGAAATAAACCTAATTAGCAAAAGAATTATACCTCTTGAAGCGTAAAACAAGTTGTAGAAACCTTCAAGAACACAAACCAAGATCAAACTTTGATTTTCCCCAAAATCCCATTTTTGAATCTTTGGTGAAATCCACGATTTTTAGTATGTAGTTATATGCCTTGTCGCGTAGATGAACTTTAATTCTTGACTCGAAAGATTTCAACCAACGAGTAGTTGTAGATCGTAGAGAGAAGTTAGAAACTCTCTCTTTTTCCCTCTCCAACAAAACACGGCTGAAAATTAGGGAGAAAATATGATTCACTCTTTAGCAAGAGGTGATGGACATGTATAAATTATCTGAAAGTTATAGTAGTGCATGTCGTTTATGCTTAGCTCCAATCTTCATTTCTTCATAATGTCTTCTCATTACATTGTTGTCTTTACCTTAAGCATGAGTAGCTAAGTCTTTAAGTTAGCTAATCCAAGGGAGACCTCCTCTTGGGTATATGCCATTCTAACTCATATTCTTTCCTCCCCTCGGTGTATAATGGTTCAGTTTGAATGAGTTGAGTGATGACATGGTGTGAGTCTTTGATATCTCATAGACTTTTCACGGGTTATGCTTGGATCCTGACTTCCATCTCGTCCCTCACTCCCTATGAATCAATCGCTCATCTATGCACCATTGGAGGAAGGGTTCGAGTAGACTTGCATTCCCATTGGAGTGAACCCTTCGGATTAGCCAACAGTTATTTTTCATTTCAATTTCATCACGACACAAATCACAAACCAACTTCAAGCAACAAAAGATTTTACACTTTTCTTTCACCAAAATTACCTTCTACACGATTCACCTCATTCCTGAGGAGACGACCTTGGATTATAGTTCCAAGTAAAACACGACACACAAAAGTCTTCTTGCGCTTGAGAAATATTTTTGTTCATCCACACACACACACGTATTTTATTCATTCCATCATTCCATTGTCCTTTCTTTTGACATCATTCCAAGGGAGAGTGACACTCTGCTCCACACATAGACTATATGCATTGAGGGATGATGTTCGGAGGTTATGATACACTACAACGGAAACAACCAAGTATTTTTTGGTGCCGTTGCTGGGGAAGACAATGTGTTAAATCAAGAAGGTGATTTTCAGACAATGGAGGTAAGTCCCGTAATGTCCATCATGGGTTGAGGTACGTTGATCCTTGTATATACTATTGGTTGTTCATATTATTTATTTTCAGTTAGTTTGTTATATGTGGGGAAGGGACGAACAAAATCGACTAGTTAGATCACCCTTGGGCCCCAATATAAACATTAACCAAGACCCACCCAAGGACACTGATCAGCCCAAAACTTTGTATAATTTTATGTGCTAATCATCTCATTTTTAACTGCTTTTGGAGATTAAATGGTAGGAGTTATGTTAATTGAATTCTTAACGATGATATTTTGTGTTTGCGGTTAAAAAGGGCTAAATTTGGCTTCTTAAGGCTTCCCAAACCACTTGAGATGAATGGGGATGAAAAAATGGCTTGGGGATAGCTTAGGAGAGGAGAAAATAGAAAAACAGCCAAATTATACCAGTACACTGAGGCTATAGGAGTAAACCTACTGGTACGCGTACTGATACGTTCTACCTAACATGCCCAAATTCTACAAAAGCTACTTTGTTTCTTTGAGGGTTCTACCAACATTTCTTCCCCACTCCTTTGACACTCCCACAATACTGTTCATCCTTTTCACACCTTCCTTTGGACTTTGGAGCCATGGTGATTAATGAAGATAGAGAGAGAAGAGAAGATGGGTGTGCAAACAAGGTTTGCACTCCCCCTGTCCATGTCATTCCTCCTGCTGCCTATTGATGGAGGTCACTTCTAGATGCTAGGCCACATCTAATGTTGTGATTAACTATAAGAACAGTCTTATGAAACTAGCATTTGGGAACATGACTATGGATCTCAATGTGTTCAACTTGTCCAAGCAACCGGGGGATGATGAGGAGATGCATGAAGTCAATAGGATTGACACCTTGGTGGAGGAGCACTTAGAGTTAATGAAAACCTTCAAGTTGGCAGAGGAGGGATTTGTTGTTATGAACGAGGTTGATGAGAAAGAGGATTTGGAGAGCTTGCAAGGGGTAGACAAATGGATCCCTACATTTGAGAAGCTTCTACTTCAAGAAAAAAGATCTTTCCATCGGATGTACAAAAACCCGTGTTAGAGTTGAAGCCATTACCATCTCATCTTAAGTATGTATATCATGGGGAGGACAAGACCTTTTCGGTGGTGACTAGCTCAACCTTGGATCGAAATAAGAAAAAGATCTCTTGGAAGTGTTGAGGAGACATAAGGAGGTGATTGGTTGGACAATTGCCGACATCAAAGGTATAAGCCCCATCATTTGCACACACCGAATCTATCTTGAAGACGACTCCAAGCCGTCCCAACAACCGCAGAGAAGGTTGAACCCAATCCTGAAGGATATGGTGAGAGACGAGGTCTTAAAGCTACTTGGCATGGGCATCATCTTTCCAATTGCCGATAGTAAATAAATTAGCCCCACACAAGTAGTCCCTAAGAAGTTGGAAGTCACCGAGGTGGCAAATGAGGATAATGAGCTTATTCCAACAAGGATGATCATGCTTGGTGAAAACTGTTGTAGTATTCCTAATCTCCGGACATCGCCGTCAATATGTGTATATGGCTTATGTGTAAAAGGAGTGTCACTCTCTCTCGAATGATGTGAAAAATAGGACAACGAAATGGTGGGAATGAAATGGAGAATGAATGGAAATGAAATGTATGAGTGTGAACAAAAGTGATCCCCAAGCGCAAGGAGTCTTTTGATTGTCATGTTTTACTAGGAATGAGTATTCCAAGGTCGTCTCCTCAGGAAAGGAAGGGAGTTGTGTGAAGGTGATTTTTTCAAAGAGAGAAAAGTGTAAAATCTTTTGTTTGAGTTTTGGTGTTTGGAGTTTGTAAATGAAAATACAATAAATAAAAAGTGTTGGCTAATCCAAAAGGTTTACTCCAATGGGAATACCAAGTCAACTCGAACCCTTCCTCTAAGGGTTTATAGATGAACGATTGATTCGTGGGAAGCTAGGGACGAGATAGTGAGGATTCAAGTATAAACCGTGACCAGGCCTACAGAATATCAAAGACTCACGATCTCATCCACCCTCTACCCAATCAAACTGAACCATCTTACACTAGGAAGGAAAGAAAATGAGTTAAAATAAAAACCCCAAGAGGAGGTCGCTCTTGGAATGGCCAACTAAAAATCTAGCTACTCATGAAAGCAAGAAAGAAAAGCATAATGTAAAGAAACATAATGAAGACATGAAACTTAAACTAATGCAACAAAACTTGAACTATGAAGAAAAATATTTAATACCCATGTTAAGCTAGGAAATGAAGAAAACTTGAAAGCAACAATGGTGAAATCTAAAATGTAAGACTAAACTTGAAATGAACTTGAAATAAATAACATTAAGGTGCAAGAATTAAGGATTACAATAAGTTTAAAGTTAACTACAACTGAAATGGAAAGAAAAATGCAAAAATATAAACTTTCTATCTACTATTCATCATCTTCTTCCTAGGAACTATATAAGCTTAGGTAGCCACCCTTCAATGGTTTGTGTAATGCAGAATATATGGACTGTTAGCATTGCAATTTCGTCCATGGTGGTCCCCTAGCATGAATGTGCAGGCCTCCCATCAATGTGAGGTTGAATGATGGCTTGGACAAGCCTAGCCTGCACCCACCTAGCTACCCCCTTCTCTCTCATCCCCATTAATGCCCTTGCCTTTAAAGTCTTTAACAATGGTGTAGGAGACAGGTAGATGTGTAAGCAAAGTCAGGGAACTAGTGGGAGAATTAATGGTGGGACCCCAAAGAAAGTGGAGATGATTTACAAGCATTCTGGAATGTTTTGGGCAGAGTACCAGTATACAGTACCGGTACTCTAAGCCAACTGGAGTTCGAAGCACCGGTACTGCGTACCGGTACACTTTGTCAACTCCTTACTAGTTTTATAGAATTATCATAAATTTTGATCCAACAGTCTGATTGAGCTGAAATTTTAAAACAATACAGAAGACATCCAGAGCTACAACTTTTATGTTTTTCACTTTTTCATATTCGAAGCAGATCATGGTCCAAATGGAGGAAAATCGAGGTACTGTATCCAAATGGTGTGGGTGTTGGTGCTGCTATTCCCAATCACCAATATCTCCTTGATTTCTTCACTTTTAAGCCTTCAAATCCTCTTGTAATGTATCCATATCTTCACCACACATCCATACTTAGTTACAAGGTCCTAAAATCCATCATTTAAGTTATAATTACCTGTAACATCAAAAATTCAACATTATCCATAATTTCGGCTAACTCTAAGTACTTATATGCAAAAATTGAGTTAAAATGCATGTAATGAGACCATTAAATATGCAATATTATGTGCTCATTAGATCACCGAATTAAGAGTATGGATTAACTACCGCAAGCTCAATGCATGCACAAGAAAAGACCACTTTCCATTGTCATTCCTCGACCAAGTGTTGGAACGAATAGGGGGCATTTATTCTATTGCTTCTTAGATGGATATTCTAGCTACCATCAAATTGAGATTGCATTGGACGATCAAGAGAAGAGCACCTTCACTTGTCCCGACGGTACATTTGCCAACTGTCGCATGTCTTTTGTGCTATGTAATGCCCCAGAGACTTTTCAACATTGCATGATGAGGATCTTCAATGACATGGTGGAGAAGATAGTAGAGGTCTTTATGGATGATTTTTTAGTGTTCGGGGACTCATTTGAAGGATGTATAGGAAATTTAGAGAAAATGCTAGAGAGATACAAGGAAAAAAACTTAGTCCTCAATTGGGAGAAGCGTCATTTCATGGTGATGAAGGGAATTGCTCACGGCCATATAATTTTGGCAAGGGGTATCAAAGTTGAAAAATCAAAGGTGGAGCTCATCTCCAACCTCTCTATGCCAAGAGTCATCAAGGATATCAAGTCATTTTTGGGCCATGTTGGTTTTTACCGTCACTTCATTAAAAATTGTAGTGCATTAGTCCGACCTTTGACCCATTTATTGTCTAAAGATGTCCCATTGAGTAGTCAGATAGTTGTGAGACATCTTTTACAAAACTCAAAAGCATGCTTACCACACCTCCAATTATGCGACCCCCCAAATGGGATTTACCTTTTGAGCTTATGTGCGACGCAAGTGATTATACGGTTAGCGCAGTGCTCAGTCAAAAGAGGAGAATAGACCTTATGTAATATACTACGTTTTCAAGAAACTCATTGAAGCTCAAATGAATTATACTACCACAAAAAAAGAGTTGCTAGTTATAGTGTTTGCATTAGATAAATTTCAGTCCTACATCATAGGTTCACCGATAGTTGTCTATACTGATCACTCTGCCTTGAAATATTTGTTTTCTAAGCAGGATATCAAACCAAGACTTATCAGGTGGATCCTCCTACTCTAAGAGTTCAATCTGACAATCAAAGACAAAAAAGGAGTGAAAAACGTGGTGGCGGACCATTTGTCCCGACTTATGGTGCAGGAGGCCGATGAGAACATTCTTATCCCTGATTCCTTCCCTGGTGAACATTTAATTTCAATTCATTCTATTTTTCCTTAGTATGCTGACATATGTTGGAGCTTGAACCCAAAGTTGACAATATGCACCCCGACTGTGCGGGCACAAGACTCATCGTTCAGATGCTGCTAGTACAGTCCAGAAGTGGATATTGTTGTTTGAATGTGAGCCTAAAGATGGGAATTCTAGTAAATTTTTACTGTCTGGACGCCAATGTTGTTGTTTGGACATGCCTTTTTACAAAGTTGGTGTTAGGTCTTTTAAAGGTCCAATTTTATTGAGATATTTATCCCTTCCTATACCTTGGTTATTTTATAGAAATAGGGAACTCTCATGTGTTGAGAGATCATTATAGGATCATTATTTTCTCTTAATTTCATGCTTTCAAGACTTACATGGCTAGTGAGTAGGTATTTTTTCTTTTTTTTTACACTATAGTTAGGAGAACTGATCTTCAATTTTGGTTTTCTTATTCATGTTTTATGCAATTATTTTTCATATTCTTAATGTTTTATCTTTATGAACTTATAGATTAATTTTGATAATGGTTAAAAAAGTTTTATACTCTGTATAATTGTTTGATTGCCTATTAAAAAGATTGAGTTCTTATTATATTCAACTCTTATTATTCTCAAAGAGTTTATAAAACTAGTTCCTAAATTCTTACTTTCAAAGTAATTGCTTGATATTTTCAAAGCTAAATTTTTTGGTTGACTACACTAGCATTGTAAATGAACTGAGATAATTATAATTACATTAATATCTTTAATTAATGATCATTAAAAGATCTAGATCCAAATCCTGAAACTAAGGAGTCTTTTTTCCAATTATCAAATCCTTTTAAAATTCTTGTTTTTATTTACAATTCAATCTTCAAAATCAAATTATATATGTTCTTCTTTTTCTACCTTTGAATTTTAAATTGATCTATGTGGTTCGACCTTGGACTTCTAGAGTATTACTATTTCTTTTACCACCTGCACTTGGATTTACCAATTTTGGAGTCAAGCACCTTAATAGCTTCCACCACAACCTTAGATCCATCAATCCAAAGGCTATCAATTTGTGATTCTCCTATCTAACCTCACAACTTGGAGAAGAAGAACTTTTTGGGTGAAGACAAACCCATTCGTGTGTACAAACCGAGAGCGTTGGGTGTGAAACCTTGAAGATTACTTGAGGCCTAAATGAACCTTGCGGCGAGGATTTCAAGTGAAGCTAGTCATAACGTCGAAGGAGGGCCTTTGGTGAAGAGATCTATGAAAGGAAAGGAACATCTCGCTCTGTGGATTGGTTGAGATATAGGATTCAAATACTTGTAGATTGACTTTGGATTTAGTGGAGTAGGTTTTAGTGAACTGAGAAGGTTCACCACAATTTTTTCCAAGAATGGTTTTCCCGTCAACAAATCACTTAGGTTATTTATCGCTTTTACATATACACTTTTGATTTAGAGTACACATGTGCACTATGTATTTGATGAATTATTTGTTTAAATCTATATATCACATATAGTTGCTTGATTGGGTTTGAGTTGCCTTGGTTGGGATTACCGTGTGAGATCGAGTGTTAATTAACAAATTGAGAAAATCAACACACTATTATAATGGGTGTTTTGGGTTGTGGTATTTGAAAAGGGGTTCTCAGTCTTAATTGCAAAATATTTGTGAGAAGAGGTAATTGTGGTAGAACTAGATTTTAATTTATAATCGATTGAGCCTAAAATAGAAAAACTTATTCAACTTCCTCTAGGTCTAACGTGTGATTCCTTGTGTATAATCAAGTGGAAAGATCTTACGCGTGAAGTATTATATTTTTCCCACAAAGTGTGATGCATGAATTTAAGCTTAAAAGTAAATAGGAAGCACTGGTTCACAATCCACAACTAAAATACATGATTTAGATCACATGACTAACCATACAAAAATAAAGTGGGCTCTAACCAAACCACTATGTGTTGAGATGAGTCTAACCAAATTATATAGAAAAAAATGGGAAAAAAAAAAACAAAAGTCGGTATTCAAATATAGACTTATTGGATTGAATGACTAATGAAAATTTATTGGGCATAAGTGCACTTTGATGAAAAAAGACAAAAATCCATTCTGCAAAAGTAACTCTTGCAACAACCAGTTTTGGAAACAACTATATCACAATCCCACCCTATTTTCTCTCTTTCTCTCTATTACTCTTTCACTATCTCCTATTTTCTCACTCTCTTTCCCTATTTTCTCTCTCTTCTCTCCTCCCCCTCCCCTCTTTGTTACTCTCTCTCTCCTTATTTTATCTTTTTCTCTCTCCCATTGATAATTTATTTTCTTTTCAAATATATAAAGATTTGATTTGATTATTTTTGTTTGAAATTATAAAGTTTTTTATTTTTTGTGATACACCATTATTGGTGTATTTGTTTGATGTCTCTCTTTAGTGTATCACTTTCTTGTATCATTTTTGTGTATCAATTAGGAGTATCATTTTAGAGTTTTTGTTTTGGTGTATCTATTTGATGTATCTCTTTTATATATCACTTTCATGAATCAATTTTTTGCATCAATTAGATGTAGTATTTTAGTGTTTCTCTTTGGATTTCACTTATATCTCTTTGGTTCATCTATTTGGTGCATGTAACACCCCGCATTTTCTTTTATAAATGTATATAGTTATATGATAGATAATTATTGTGAAAATGAGGATATGTATAATGATGTAAGAATGAATCGCATAGGTTAAAACATTATAAATGAATAATTGGGAGACAAATGGATTTGGGAAGTTTAAGTTTCAAAGACGTTTGAGATTTGGAATTAGTTATTAGATAAGTTTCTAAATGTTTCTAGGTCAAGATAATGTTTCCATTGAATCCGGAAGGTCGAAAAACCTTGGGAGAGGTAATATGAGGTGCATTGGAAGCTTGAAAGTACTCTGGAATAAAAACACAAATTTCCTAACTTTCGGGTATAAAATATTTTGGATACCTCTAAGTATTTAGGCCATAAATTTTTTTCCTTATATCCAATTGATCTGAAATTTTTACAGTAGATATTAGACATCTAGGGCTACAAAAATGTATCTCATGAAAATTTTCCAATTCGACCTCAAAATGGGTCAAAACTTCCTTGGAAGTTGGAGAAAAAATCTGTCTGCAGAATAGTACCGGTACCGGGTACCGGTACCCCGTTTCCAGAAGGTTTTTGGTACCGGTACTGGGTACCGGTACCGGGTACCGATACACCCGATAAAAAGTCTAAATGTTTAATGTCGCGATCTCGGTCCGATTTTTGGGCCTATAAATACTTTAGGCCGCCTCCTTAGTCGTCCATACACCATTCTAAACCCTAGATAGCTTGGAAGAGAAAGAGAGGAGATCAAAACACTAGATCAAGATAGATTTACACCCCTTAGAAAACAAAACCGAAAATTCTCAAGAACTCCATTCTTCTCCTCTTTTCTTCTACATTTTTACTACACCTTTACCCACACCTCTTAGAACCCTAAGAGATCACAAGAAGGAGAAGGAGAAGGGAGGAAGAAGATCTTTGGAGCTAGGGTTAGCTTAAATCTCTTGGATTCAAGGTAGGGGGTTTTCTCTCATTCACTTACATTGAGGCTAGGGCCTATATATATGTAATCTTTTCACCTTAAATTATACATGTATGCTAAATAATCATTGTTTCTTAATACCTTGTGACTATTACCATGATTTTAACAATATTATTGTTTGATTAACCCTTGAATCCTTTTTCTTGCCTAAAAACC
>CM042191.1:17924024-17953681 GCA_023539305.1 Ilex asprella
ATATATATATATATATATATAAAAGACTACGTTTAAAAAATATAATAAATTTAAAAGTGATTGATTTGAGAGGAGAAATTTTTGAGACACATGAGTATGAGTATGGTAAAAAGCTCCACTTAGAACCTTCATCATTATCTTTCCATTTGAGCTATTCCACGGTCTAATAATTATGCATGTTATGGTTGGAAAAAATTTAAGTGTAATTGGGTGAACCGGCAAATTGCCCAAAATTCTGTGAAGTTACAAAATCATGGTTCTTTCGTTGGTACATAACCTTGAACCTCATCCTCCTATTACCTTATCAAATTAGTTCACCTAAAAGACAAAGACTAGATTATTCACCATCACGATGTACCAAACATGGAACTCTAGGAAACAACTATTCACTTCTTATTACCATCAAATCCCTCCAGTTATCCGAAACTCTCTTCAGTGGACCCAAAACTGCACTACCCCAATAAGTCAACCATTTCAACCGAAGGGTCCGTCAATCTTAGCCACAAATCTCATCAAATCGTACTTTGAGATAGCCTTAATCAGAGAAGCCCATACGTTGTTCGATGAAATGCCCGAAAGAGATGTAGTTGCTTGGACGGCCATGATTGCTGGTTACACCTCCTGCAACTATTACACCCGCGCATGGTCGCTGTTCTGTGAAATGATGAGGGAGTGTCCAGATCACCCAAATGATTTTACATTGTCTAGTTCATTGAAGGCTTGTAAAGGCATGAAGTCACTGTCTTGTGGTACTTTGGTCCATGGATTGGCTATTAAAGATGGTATGGACGGTCGCCTATACGTTGATAATGCTCTCTTGGACATGTATGCCATGTGTAGTGTTAGTATGGACGAAGCATGCATGGTTTTCCATAACATTACTGTAAAAAATGCGGTGTCATGGACTTCGTTGATCACCGGATACACTCACCGGGGTGATGGCTATGGCGGGCTTCAAGTTTTTAGACAAATGTTGTCGGTACGTATATAAAATGACCTGATCTTTTACTAAATGTTTTCATGTATCAATGTGAAGTCACTAGTCCCCTTAGTCTTGTTTCGATTTAAATGCAAAACCTTTTCTTCAAGTTTTACATTTCAATTCAGTTTTTTAACCTTTACATGTCAATACACATTCTGTGCAGTGGATCTAAGTATGCACATTTTTCTTGCATTTTTTTTATTTTGGTGACAGGAGGAAGCTGAACAAAACCCATTTAGCTTTTCTATTGCAGTTAGAGCTTGCGCCTCAATTGGCTCTTATACGTACGGCAAGCAAATCCATGCAGCCGTAACTAAACATGGGTTTGAATCCAATATTCCTGTAATGAATTCCATATTGGATATGTATTGTAGGTGTGGTTGCTTTTGTGAAGCCAAACAGTATTTTTATAGTATGCCGGGAAGAGATCTAATTACATGGAATACGTTAATTGCTGGATATGAGAAATTCAATCCGGATGAGTCCCTCTACTTATTTTCAAAAATGGAGTCTCAAGGTTTTAGTCCAAATTGCTTCACATTTACCAGCATTATTGCAGCCTGTGCTCAGTTAGCAGTTTTGAGTTGTGGACAACAGGTTCATGGAGGGATTGTCCAAAGAGGGCTTGTGGGCAACTTGGCATTATCAAATTCCCTTATAGACATGTATGCCAAGTGTGGAAACATAATAGATTCACACAAAATTTTTTGTGAAATGTCGAGCAGAGATTTAGTTTCTTGGACTTCCATGATGATCGGGTATGGGACCCATGGATATGGAAAAGAGGCTGTTGAATTGTTTGATGAGATGGTCAGATCCAGTATTAGACCTGATCAAATTGTATTTATGGCTGTTCTGAGTGCTTGTAGCCATGCTGGTCTCCTAGATGAAGGATTAAGGTACTTCAAATCAATGGTTGGTGATTACAGCGTTGCTCCAAATCAGGAGATCTATGGGTGCGTGGTAGATTTGCTAGGACGTGCTGGCAAGGTCAAGGAGGCTTATGAGCTTATACTGAGTATGCCCTCTAAGCCGGATGAGTCTGTTTGGGGAGCATTTCTTGGGGCTTGTAAAGCACATGGGCTTCCAGATTTTGGGAAAATGGCTGCTCGGAGTTTGTTGGATTTGAGGCCTAATATGTCAGGGACATACGTGATGCTGTCAAATATCTATGCAGCCGATGGTAGGTGGGGAGATTTTGCGAAGATGAGGAAGTTGATGAGGGGATTGGGGAACAAGAAAGAGGCTGGTAGAAGTTGGGTGGAGGTAAGAAATCAAGTTTTTAGTTTCGTTGTTGGAGATAAGGTAGGTTTGGACATAGAGTGGGTATATGGTGTCCTTCAAATGGTGAATTGGCATATGCAAGAAGCTGGATATGTTCCTGATTTAGATTGTTTGATACATGATCTAGAAGATGGGACATAAAGTTGATTAGTTAAAACACATGGATTCAAGAAATTTGATTCATTTTCTTAGAGAAACTTTATTTGGATGATGGGGGAAGGGTAGAAGAATTCAATTTGCAGGGAAATTAATTTGTTGCTGAAGAGAATTCTAATATTACTAGATTTTCAAGTGAAAATAAAATAATCAAGAGAGAGAAGTAAATTGACGCATTGCATTTATAAGGTTCGAGATAGGACTCTTCTAACGGATCCCTGAGATTGCAGAAGGAAAATTGAAGTGCACACATGGTGCGGAGAAAGGACACCATGTGTGCAGAAAGGACACACCTAATAGATCACAGAGATTGGGCAGAGGTCTCTGTTTGTATTCTGTAAGTTCAGTATACTTGTTTGTATGCGATTGTTTAGACGTTATCATTTCTAATGCAATTAACTTAAAGAGTAAATAATGCAACTTACACAAATGCTATACTTTTGGCTGCATTGAAATACACTTCTTCTAAAGTGTACCTTTGAATTTTGGTTGGTTCTATATCCAACGCGGTTCATCCAATGAAGCTTTTACTGTTTACATATAATTAATTGCTAGTGCCTAACTTCACCTGTTATTCTTGCTTGATATGCTAGTTATCTTGTTCCAGGGAGGCGGGTGGGCTGGCAGGGATACTTTTTGTTCGGATTATTAATTTCTGATCTTTGGAAACAGTACACCATTATACCCTAGAAAAATTATACTGTGCTATGATTGGCGTTCTGATTTATAAGAGTTTTACAGAGTTGTTGGGTGCCATGCCTCCATATACCATATTGAATTTGTAGCTTCCATCTGATCAAATATGTGCCAATGCACAACAATTATGGTGGCAAAGTATATTGTGAACAATTTCTCTTTTATCTGCAAATTTAGAACATAACAAGAGCATATTCACATGTGGGTCTGGGTGGCTTAATGGCTTCTAGATCAGTATTGTGTAAAGATCTTATTCTATGTATTTCAGATAAAGGATCAATAATAAACTATTGAAATCAAGTTCAGGAAGTTGACGAGGGGATTGGGGAAGAAGAAAGAGGCTGGTAGAAGTAGGGTGGAGGTAAGAAATCAAGTTTTTAGTTTTGGTGTTAGAGGTAAGGTAGGTTCTCATAGAGTGGGTGTATGGTGTACTTGAAATGGTGAATCAGTATATGCAAGAAGCTGGATATGTTCCTGATGTAGATTGCTTCATACATGAAAATGGCACATAAAGTTGATTAGTTATTGACATCCACTGGGTTCAAGAAATTTGCTTCATTTCCTTAGAGAAACTTGATTTGGAAGATGGGAAAAAAGGGAAGAAGAATTCTATTTGTGGGGAAGTTAATTTCTTGTTGACAAAAGTTTTGATCTTCCTAGACTTTCAAGTGAACCAGAAGTAATCAGCATAGAGAATTAAATTGTGGCTTTTCACATAATGTGGTTGGAGGAAGGACACTCCTAGCGGGTCACTGAAATTGTAGAAGGAAAATTGAAGTGCACACATGGTGTGGAGAAAGGGTTATTTAAAGTCGCCAAGGTTTGGTTTAAGAAGTTACTTCACCTTCTGAAATCCTTCTTTGCTTTTTGTTCTTAGTGATTCTGTTTTTCTCATCCTCGCTAGTTTGAAATTCTGCAACACTTTGTTGGGTTATTCCTTTCCAGTTCATCTACTACATATTCTTTTTTCTTTCTTGAAGGTCTTCTCTGAGATACTTAGAGCTTTTCTTAAATTCATAATCGATTGCTCTTTTTGTAAGAATCTTTGATTCTTGCTTCAATTTCCTTTAATTTTCCAGTTGGCTCTCTCCTCCTTTGTTCTACATTCATCATAGCTGTCTTTACCCTTTAACTTCTGAGGAAACTTCCTCTAATCCCATCAAGTCTTTGCTTCGGGAGGCGAACATTGCCAACGATGATCTAGAGTTCTTCTTGGAGGGTCCTTCTATTGAATTGCCTAGCTAACGAATTATATGCTCAAGGGGTAGTGTAGTAGGTGTGAAACATGAAAATTTTAATCAATTAATTAAATGGATAATACAATAATTAAGCCATTTTAAGTAAGGTTAAAAATCTGAAATTTTTATGTAACTCGGATGATGAAACAGATCTTACAGTTGGATTTGTCTTGCAAAATCCAGTTGGACATTCAATTTTTTTTTGAATTCTGAGATAATTGGGATTTTCACGCTTTAGGAAGTAAATCGGGGTTACAAGATAAAAATTCTAGCAACTAAGATTTATATGCAGGACCCGTAATGTAATTAAATGACCATTCAACTAATCTTATCCACTACGGCGCTTGACGCAATTTGATTGAGCATAGGAGATTTTCAACCAATAAGAAAGTGACACGTGGCACTTCCTACACCTAGTAAATAAAATGGTCAGAAAGGTGGAATACAATTCTTCCACTCTTTAATTTGCTTGGCTACATACATTGGAGAGAGAAATAGAGAGAGAGAAAGAGAGAGAGAGAGAAAGAGAAAGGCTTAGAGTTTTCTTCAACTTCTCCTTCTACTTCTTCCTCAAATCTTTAAAGATCCAACCATTGGATAATCAAATACTAAGAACAAAAGTTATTCTACTCGACAAAGGCTACGTGTCAATACCAATTTTGCCCATTTTTCCCAAATTTCAGAAATCATGGGTTTGGGCCTAGGGCTTTGAAGAACTTATTTGTGCATTCTAAAGGGATTTCTTCACCATTTCTCTTCTTTGCACACGCTACAAGAGGTGGGAGTTTCCTTCTATTTTGATTTTCTTTCAATTTAGGGTTTGCATATGATATGAGTTTGAGTAAATATATGTTAATCGCATGATTATATTATAACTAGTGTAGCCAGTGAGTTAATTGGAACTTGTCAGCATGTTGCCTAATTTCTACTTGAGTTGGGTTATTGAGCATATTTTATATATAGATTATGATGGGTATGGTGTTTACAATTATGCACCCTATGTGTTTGATAAAATACCTATATGTATTCAAGTATGTTGTTTGAGTTAATCAATGTATATAAAATGTTGGGTGATATGCTAGAATACTCTTATATGCTTTAATGCTATATTTGATATTGTCTTTTAATTGAAACGTTATTGTACATACATTGCACGTGCACGAGTTAAACATCACATCCATGAGACATTTAGGATTGTTTTAAGTGTTGTGCATGGATAAATCACTTATCACATAGGTGAGTGATAGGTGGGGCTTGAAAGATTGGACCAAGGGTAAATCGATTTTCATAGGAAATTGCATGGAAATATGTCGGGGCATAACAAGAAGACCTAGATTTTCCCTTGGGTATAAGACCCGGTTGATTTGGGCACATATTTTTCGATGGTGTAATAAGTACATAAAGTGTGTCAGCGAAAACTGAGCCAAATTTGGGATGTACTCAAAATTAGTTAACGGGTTGATAGTTCATTGGTGAAAGGCCATAAATTACCTGCCTCTAAAGAAAAGATAATAATTGAAATGGTCATTGAGTGTGTATAGCTCAGTGGTGAGGGCTAGGAATTGCCATGTTCATAACATAACATTACATCATGGGTATGCATGGGATCCTGAGAGTGGGTTCGTAGTCTAACATGCATTCATGAAACATCACTCATATCTCGACATGTTTAGTAACATTATTTTTATGTTACTTGTTTTGTATATGTGATTGTTGAGTTGTATGTAAATCATATCATATGCATTTTGTTTTGGAATTATTCTCTATAGGAGATACCTAACTGAGCTTAGACTTATCCCATTGTGAGAATGTTTTTCAGGTACTACGCATGCTTCCGTAGATGGCCCTCCTGGGTCCACTTTGATGGCGGAGCTGGAGAGCGGGCTTTATCTTGGATGTGTAGGTGTTAGGTCCCAAATTATAAAATTGATAGCCTTGTAGTTTTGGTTTATACAACATATGTATATTATTTTGTAAAGACATGTATATGGGTACTTAATGTAATATCTTTTTTTATTTCAATGAATGATTTATATTTGAACTTGTTATTGTTGTCTAATACATTGATTCGATTAGATGTGTATGTTAGACATTGGAAGGTCAATATGAATTGTTATTGACTTAGGTTGTGTTTTGGGTGGAACTCCCCGTAAAAAGGAGACTCAGTCTGTAACACCCTGCATTCTCTTTAATATATGTATATAACTATATAGAAACTACTTGTGGTAAAAGTGTGGATATGTGTAGTGATGTGTGTTTTAATTTGATAGGTTGGAAAAGAAGGAATTTCGAATGTCAGTGGGAATCATAGTTAAAGCTAGTTTAGCTAGTGAATGGATGACATAAATTATAAAAGAACCTCTAGCAACTATGTTTGGGGTACCAAGGTATGTTGTGAAAGTTTGAGTTGGTTTTGGAAGGGTTTAGGATGGATTGGAAATGAAAAATGGAGGAAAAGACAAAACTGGGCAAAACCCTACCGGTACAAACTACCGGTAGAGTATTGTACCGGTACAGTCTACCGGTACACTTTGGTCCAGAGAGCTCGAGCTACCGGTACAGCCTACCAGTAGAGTATTGTACCGGTAGAGCCGAAAGAATTCTGAAACTTAAATGTTGCGATCTTGATCCGATTTTAGCCTTATAAATACCCAAGGTCGCCTATTTTGACGCCATTTTCAACCCTCCAACCTTAGAAACCCTAAGATAGAAAGAAAGGAAGAGAAGAGAGGAAGAAAGAAAGAGAAAAACAAGAGTTTGAAGGGGTTATCCAAGATCAAAATCTAACTTTTCAAGAACCAAAGGTAGGGGTTTTCTTCCTATTCTCTTACATTGAGGCTAGGTTTATTTATATGTAATCTTTGACTCTAAATGTTATATATATATGCTATCTAATATGCAATTCTTGATACCCTTGCACATCTCATCTTGTCTTGAACAATGTTAGACTCGGGTAACCATTAAACCTCCCTTCTTGTTTTCAAACCCTAGCTTTCAAGGGGAATGTTCTTTCTCTTGATTTCTCCTTGGTTCTAGATTCTCAACCTTAAATATTAAGGTGTTTTACCTATGTTGTGCTTGGGTAATCAATAATTCTCTTGTTATGCCTTAAAAACCCTAGTTTTCAAGGGAAATATGGTTTCTTTTGATTTATCCTTGGTTATTGATTTCAAGCTTAATATTCGTTTGTTATTGATTCTAACCCTTGTGATTCATACCTTTTGATTTCAAGACTTGACATTCAATTGCTCTTGATTTCAACCCTGGAGTTCTCTTTTATTCTTGACATCAATACTTGATATTCTTTATCCTTGATTCCAAGACTTGATGGTTCTCTTGTTCGTGGTCCCTAAACTTAATAATCCGTTGTTAGTGAATTCAAACCTTGATTGTTCCATTATTCTTGACTTCTCATTTGCTCATGACTTTTAAGCTAGATACGCCTTGATTTTATATTTCCAAGCTTCATATTTATTTGTAACGATTCCAAAACTTGATTACTCATGTGTTCTTGACTTCAAAACTTTAGTACTTTATAATGAACAATTAAAATAGTGTTATTGGATGATCTCATGTACTTTTTAAACTGTTCTATTGGAATGTTACATGTGGATTTGGTCATTTATGAAATTGTTGTTATTTGAGAAAGTTGTTGGTATTGAGAATAAAAAAACTTTGAGGCAGAGGTTGCTTGTATGCATGCTGTCAAGGCAGAGGTTGCTTGTATGCATGCTGCCAAGGCAGAGGTTGCTTGTATGCATGCTGCCAAAGAGAACTACTGAGAAACAAATCCTTGAGGGTGAGAGGTTTCTTGTATGAATGCTCACCCCAAAAAGGACAATACTAGACCATATGAGATACGAATACTGTGTGAGTTATTGTTCATTCTACCAGATACAGCTTCCACAAGAGTCTTGGGGTAGTATGGAATGCCACAAGAACTTGTTAGAAGTGGTTTATGGTGGAAATGCATTATAAATTATATATGAATTATGTTGTGGACATTTGTTGTCAACTCGACTTGGTTTCACTTCTTTATTTATCCAGTTCAATTACCGTTGCTATTTAAACTTGAGATCTCTTTTAAAATGCCCCTGTTTTATTTCAAAGGTTATATATGTTACTTGTAAGATGAGACCGATCCGTTTTGACATGTTTTCTAAACCTTGTTTGAGTTTAGGAGGATTTTCCTACAGAGCTTAGTGCTCACCCCCTACAGTTGAACCTTTTTTTCAGATGTTGGGCCAGAGAATTTACTCGGTGCTAACGACCCGTACCTTGGGAGGCTGCACTAGAGGGATACTTGAATCCCGAGTGGGACATCTAGAGATGTCGTTTACTTTTGTTCTAGACTGGAATACTATTTTGGGAACACTGTATGTCTAGATTTCTTTTGTAATTTCCGCTGCACTATAATAATAAGTTTTTATTAGGAATGTAAAGGCCAAAGATGGCATATTCTTTTGGGATACTGATGTAAATGTTATGGATTACTTTTCGGAAGTCTTTTTATTGATGATTTATCTTAGTGCTCTCATGGTATGAATGGTTATTGAATGTAATACCGTCCAGGGTGTATTTTGGGGTGTTACACAGTCGGAATTCTGTTGGGATCAATACCTTGGGTTAATTAATGGGGCTTAATGGGCATTAAGGACCCCCAGGGATTCGAGCGTTACAACTTTGTATGAGAGCCAAGGCTTTAGATCTTGCATGTGTCTCATGGGGTGTGAATCCATTATTTTTTGTTACGGGAAGATTTAGGTTTGGACATTACATTTATGAATATATATATGCTTGAACATGAGAAAAGCGAAAACCTAGGTAAAAATATAGCCTTAAGGTTGGAAAAAAGAAGGAAAGAAAACATAGATGGATTGGTAGGAATTAGTACATGACCTACAGGTAGGTTAGCTTTTGGGCTTGACCTACCGGTAGATCGGCATGAACGAACTAGTAGGAAGCCTACCAGTAAACTTACCGGTAGCCCAACTCTTTGTTTTGAAACCTACCAGTAAAACAATCTTTTGTTTTGAACCTACTGGTAGAATGGACATCAACCTACCGGTACAACATCATTCTGTTTTGAACCTACCAGTAGCTGGACATCGACCTATCGGTAGAACAACACTGTGTTTTGAATCTATCGGTAGAAAATCGGTAGGTTAGAAAACATTACATTTTCCTATAATTTTGAACGGTCATAACTTTTGCTACTGAAGTCGGAACTACACAAATAAGCTATTGTTGGAAAGCTTACGAGGTCAACTTTCAAATGGGTTACATTTCAGCTCCCAAATTATTAGTATCCTAAGAATTATGATAAAAAAGAGTAAGAGTGTGTCATGACATTAACTTGAAACTAACTTGCATGTTTTTTTACAGCATTATGGTATTGTCTTGGCATATTCTATGATGCTTTGATGTTGCTAATGGTCTATGACACTAAATTAGGTCTATTTCTATCTTGTGTGTTTTAGATGACAATTATAGGACGAGGACGTCGACCTAGTCGAGGGGGTGGTCGGAACAACCAACTACCATCACCACCCATCTACAATCAAGAGGCATTCATGAATGTCATGACTACCATGGTGGCTACTTTCATACAAGCTAGCACTAACATGGGTCAAGGAGGCTTGAGCAACTTCCAGAAGTTCAAGGCACACAAGCCACCTAGCACCAACCATTGGTTCGAAAAGGTGGATAAGAATTTTTAGGCAATGGAAATCACGCCGGACACCACAAATATTAGACTTACCATTTTTCAACTCGAAAGGGAAGCCCATCAATGGTGGACATGGGACTTGGTGGCCATGATGTGGGCTGAGTTCAAAAAGTTATTTATGATTAAGTACTTCCTTTCTGCACTCAGATTAGTAAAAGCCCGAGAGTTCTTGGACCTCAAGCGTGACTAAATTCACCGGGTTAGCCTATTTGGTTGATGATTATGTTGTGGCCACTGACATGACAAAGGTGAGAATGTTCGAAGATGGTCTAAAATTGGTCATACGGGGAAAAATTGTAAGCCACAAATTGGAAGACTTGGATTCTTTAGTCAAGATAGACATGGCCATTGGGAGAGATAGATGACACTAGGAGCATTTGGGAGGCCGAAGATAAAGGCATGAAGAAGGAGGGTCAATCCTCCAACACAAGTTTGGGCAAGAAGCAGAAGACTTTTACACTACAAGGGTCTCAGGAACAAAGCCATGGTCATCAAGGCCAAGGCTAGAGTTGAGCTTCCCAAGGGGGAAGAACTTTAAGGGTATATATTAGGGAGGCCAAAAGTCATTTTACTTGTGTTATCAGCCGGGCCACCTAAAAAGAGATTGCCCTTTCTTGCAAGGATCCCAAAGTTATGGGGCTTCTTAGTCCCAATCATCAGTGGGACTTTCTCAAACATTCTACATTCCTCCCTACCCTACCACAAGCCAACAAAATCAATATTAGCCTTAAGGCACTGGTCAAGTTCTAGCCACTTCACGTGCAGGGACTCTGTAATCAGGCTAGATGGGTCAAGGTGTAGGCCGAAGTTGGGGACAAGGCTATCAGGTCAATACTTTAAGGACCTAGGGTCGAGTTTATGCCATCACTACTTAGATTAAGCTAGTGCACCAGTCGGTGATATATGGTACATTTATACTCTCTCGCTTATGGGCACGAATATTGTTTGATTCTAGTGTATTTCATTCATTCATATCTACATCTTATATGAAAGATTTTGGCTTAGAGATTGAGACCTAAGAGGAGTCTTTGTATCTGAATTCTCGCCTAGGATTTTGGGTTTGTATTAACAAGATATGTCGGAGTTGTGAATTGGAGATTAGTGGGATTCAACTCACGGTTGACCTTAGGGTCATAGACATGTCAGAGTTCGATGTCATCTTTGGGATGGATTGGTTATCGTCACATCAGGTAGTTATTGATTGTGATCGGAAGAGACTCACCACTTATATTTTTGAGGGAGTTTATTTCATATTCAAAGGAGATAAGCATAATGCTTTTCCCTAGGCCGTGTATGACTCTATTGGCATGGACAGTTGATGAGTTGGCTTGCCAGTCTTACCCTTGAGGACGAGGTGACACAAAAGTTGGGTCTACCCAGGGTTGTTTGTGAGTATGCATGTCTTCCTAGGTGAGTTATCAAGATTGCCTCCTCATCGGGAAGTCGACCTTTTCATTAAGTTGCAGCCTGGTATATTCCCTATCTCTATGACGCCACATAGGATGACACTAGTAGAGTTACAAGAACTTAAGGCCCATTGGCAAGAATTATTGGACAAGGACTTTATTAGACCGAGTACCTCACCTTGGAACGCTTTGGTACTATTTGCCAAGAAGAAGGATGGGGCCCTTAGGCCTTATATAGATTACATACAGTTGAATCGAGTCACCATAAAGAACAAGTATGGATTACTGCGCATAGATGACCTATTTGACCAGTTGAGAGGGTGCTCGAGTCTACTTTAAGATAGACTTGCGCACGAGGTACTGTCAGTTGAAGATACAGGAGGCAAACATTCCTAAGACGGTATTTAGGACTCGATATGAGCACTTTGAGTTCACGGTCATGCCATTCAAGTTGACGAATGCTCTAGCGACATTCATGGACCTCATGCATAATGTGACACCCCAAAAATCCAAGGGTCCCTTATCAACCGTTGACCAACCGTCAACCCGCGAAAAATAAAATTTCTTGTCCCAATCCCGGACCTTCAGTTCAAACAATCCTCTTTAATCGGGACCTTAACACATGTGTAAACCCCGTGTTCTTTTTGATCATTTAATTCATCGGAGGTGTTATGTGTCTCAAAATAGTTTATTTAGTGTCCTTTTGCATCATTTGAATCAAGGAAAACGAGATCCAAAAGCGTAAGAAAACTCATATTAAATTTCAAAATGTTTTAGCAGTACCGATACACAGTACCGGTACATCGAACTCTCTGGACCGAAGTGTACCGGTATACCGTACCGGTATAGTCTACCCAGATTTTTGACTTTTCTTCCATTTTTCGATTCTAATTCATTCAAAACCTTACTTAAGTCAACCCAACACATACACAGCATGTAATTGAGCATTTCACATAGATTATACAAAATGTATTACAACATTTGAATGTAATCTCATTTAATTACATGCCAAAAATAATTATTCGTTTCAATTTTACAATTTTTGTCAAAATGAGCCATATTCCGGCTTCTTCATCCTTGAGGCTCAAAGTGAGAGCCATCCATCGGCACGAACCCCGCACCTGAAATTTTTTCCCACAAAGAGTGAGCTACGCTCAATAGAGAACTTCCTAGATAGGTTACTCTCCAACCCAAATGCACATGAAATGTTCATATGCAACCAATCCACCTTTCACATATTCCCAACATATATATGTTATCAATGTTAGAAATTTACAATGCAATGCTATGGAATGAGATGAGACTCACTACCAATAACCAACTCGGGCCCTTCCCGGCCCTTCAACACATGAAAGTTACAATCGTGCAATTGCCCGTCATCCTTGATCCCAAGCCCTTCCCGGCTCTCCAACACATGCAATTTCCCATGTGTATCTATCTGTCATTTATGTTACACATCAAATGACATTTTCAATCCGGGGTCTAGTATGGGGTGAGTGTTTATGGACTTACACCAACGATACCTAACCAACACGGGATTTATGGACTTTCACCAACGGTCCCGCGTACACCGATACACTTTATGGACTAATACCAACGGTAGTGCGTATCCAATCACCGGGTCTTGCACCCGAGGGATCTTCTAGCCCTTCTTGCTAACCCCGACCCTCACATCATTTAAACTGTGCGACTCGGCTAAGTTATCGACTTAGCTTACTCGAGCCCACTCGTCATCCACCCACGTGGTATATGACTACTTTCATGCACAACCACCCATTTTATGCAATGTTCCCGTGCATACACAATGTAATGCCTCATTGCAACACTATTACAATGTTCAATATGCAATATATGTCATATGAACCATTTCATACCCAATTCAAATAATCCATGTCAATTATATCCAAAGCATATAATTTTCATAATTCTCAATGTCAATAAAACAATATGCATCTATCAACATTATATTCCAAACCCAAGCCCAAGCATGTTATTTCATGTCAAGCAATAACACACTTCCAAAAATCAAGACATTATGTAAACACATAACATGCCCATAATTTCACATAATTCAAGAAATTACTCTAAACAATTTCTATATGCTCAATTCAAGATAGAGTGTATTTTATCTAATTTCAATACCCATTTCACCAAGTCATAATTTAAGCACACAATATGCCCATATAACACCAATTCCCATGGAATTTCCTAAAATAAATTACAATATTTCAATTCCAAGCTGGGAATTTGTCGTAATCTACTTCTATTCTCATTTTCACACCCATTTCATTAATTTCCTTTCACTAGGCAAGTCATATATATCTATATTAACCTACCCATTTCATACAACATTTAAAGTTGTGAATAAAACCCAAGTAGGACAATTTCCTACCTCTTGAAGCGTGAGGGAGCGACCGTAGGAGTTTTAAGGCTTCGACCCAAGCTCAAAATCCCTCTCTTCAAATTTTTGATTTTCTCACCTTCGGTGAAAGCCCTCCTTTTTGGTGTGTAAGCATAGCCCTCGTCGAGGAGATCAACTTTCCCTCTTGGCATGAGCGGATTCGAGCTCTCTAGCTCTGTAGATCGTAGAGAGAAGTTGAAGATTTCTTCCTCTCTTCTCTTTCTTTCTATTGGATGAACAAGGCGGACTAATGGGGGAAAAATCTGATTTTTTTCCCTATTTATAATTTTAGAACACTTGGCCCACAATACGCCACACGTCCCTTTTAATTCCGGGTCTGTTTTTATCCCGAAATGATTAAATTTCGTTTCGGTTCAAGTTCAAAATATTTTTTTGTCTTATCTTCATTTATTTTAACAATCTCACAATTTTCTCAAAAAATTCGTATTTGGGTCTCCCGAGGCTCGACCGCCTCGTAAAACGTGAAAAATCTAACTATCTCGGAATTCGATGAAATTTGACATGGTCACTAAAATTCGCGAGACGAATCCAACGGTGAAGTCCGTTTCATCATCCGAGTACTAAAAAATTTCAATTTTATAACTTAAACTATTGTGACAATTTACCGTTTTGCCTTTTGTTCTTAAAAGTTTAAATTTATCCTAGTTTTTACACATAAGGTATTTAAACCCTACCTGGATCAGTTTTTCATAGTATTGGTACATGACATTCTTGTGTACTCCAAGATGGAGGAGGAGCATGAACATCACTTAAGGATTGTTTTACAAGCCTTGAAAGATTATCAACTACATGCCAAATTCAGCAAGTGTGAGTTTTGGCTGATGAAGGTCAAATTTTTGGGTCACGTTGTATCCGCTACGGTGTGTCAATTTACCCGAAAAAGGTTAAGGTGGTAATGAATTAGGAGAGACTAAAGTCAGTCTTCAAGATATGTAGTTTCTTGGGATTGGCAGGGTATTACAAGAGGTTCATTGAGGACTTCCCCCTCTTAGCAGCACCTATGATACGACTGACTAGAAAGGATGTCATATTTCAGTGGGATGACTCTTGTGAAAAGGCATTCTAGGAGTTGAAAAGGAGGTTGACTTCAGCTCCTATTCTGATAGTTCCGGAGTGGGGACAAAGGTACACATTTTACTGTGTTGATTCAAATGAGGGATATGGATGCATCTTGGTACAATCCAGTAGGGTAGTTTCTTATGGTTTCCATCAACTCAAGAACCAGGAGAAGAACTATTCAACGCACGACATGGAGTTGGCGGCTATTGTTTTTGCATTGAAGCCATGATGTCACTATCTATATGAAGAGTAGTTTGAAGTGTATTCAGACTACAAGAGTTTGAAGTACATCTTCACTCTGCGAGATCTTGACTTGAGACATCACTGATAGATGGAATACTTAGAGGATTATGACTTCAGTTTGTACTATCATCCTAGTAAGGCAAACGTGGTGACTAAGACTCTTAGTCGGAAGTCACGAGGAGTTGTACCTAGTATGGGCAGATGCTGAGACTGTGGCACAGTTTGGATTGCACAATTAGGATTAGGCTCAGGTTATTATGGACAGTTTGATTGCTACTCCGTCTCAACTCAACAGAGTGATTGAGGCTCAAGGTCAGGATTCCAAAGTATTGTCCATCAGGGACAAAGTACAGTCTGGATCGGGTGAAGAGGGTTGGGCTATCAATTCAGATAGTAGTCTATGATATAGAAGTAGAGTTCTTGTTCCTCATTCCAATGACTTAAGGGAGGAGATAATCCAGGAGTTCCATTGCTCTCGTTTTGTGATTTATCTTGGTGGCACAAAGATGTATCAGAATCTTCGCTACCAGTACTAGTGGAATGGGACTAAGAACCACGTTGTGGAATTTGTGAGTAGGAGTTTGACTTGTCAAAAAGTCAAGGTTGAGCACCAGAGATCGACTGGGTTGCTCTAGCCAGTAAAGGTATCTGAGTAAAATAGGAACATATGACGCTGGACTTTGTTAATCATTTTCCATGATCTAATCGGGGACATTACACAATTTGGGTTATAGTGGATCAGCTTACCAAGTTGGCTCATTTATTACTTGTATGTATGAACTTCACATTGTGTCGGATCGAGATCCACGATTTGCAACTCAATTTTGGGAGAACTTTCAAAGGGGTATGTGTACATAGTTGATGTTGAGCACAAATTTTCATCCACAGACTGACAGCTAGTCAGAGATGATGATACAGATCTTTGAGGACATGCTTCGGGCATGCATCTTTGATTTCAAGGGAAGTTGGAAGGATCACTTGCCTTTAATGGAGTTTGCCTATAACAATAATTATCAGGTAAGCATTCAGATGTCACCCTATGAGACTTTGTATAGGAGATCACTACATTCTCTGATATGTTGGACGGAGGTGGGAGAAGAACCTTCCACGGGTGCAGACATGATTAGGAATACCTATGAGAAGGTGGCTATTATAGGGAAACGTCTTCTTATACCTCAAAGTCGACACAGAGCTATATTGAGCAAAGGTGAAGATCTCTTAAGTTTGAGGTGGGTGATTATGTCTTCTTAAAGGTTATGCCGAAGAGAAAAATGTCCTGTTTGGGAAAAGAGGCAAGTTGTCACCGAGATAAATTGGGCATTTTGAAGTACTTGAGAGGATTGGGGCACTTCCTTATCAATTATGGTTACCGTTAAATCTATCAATGTGTTGGATTGGTGTGAACTAATGGTTGATGCGGATGGAACCTTCGAGGATGGGCCAGTTTGTATTTAGGATAGTCAAGATCAGGTTCTGCGGGTAAGAATATAAGGCTGGTTAAGTTGATGTGGCAGCATCGGGGTGTCAAGGAGGCTACATGGGAACATGAAAACACTATGCGAGCTACCTATCCATTTCGATTTGAAGATGGAGGTACAATTTAATTTTCATGTGACATGATTCCATGTGCATTCAATTCATATGTTGCATATGTTGTAATTTCAAGGACAATTTTTTTTAAGAGGGAAAGAATGTGAAACTAGGAAAATTTAATAAATCAATCAATTGGGTAAAACGGAAATTAAGTCGTTTTAAGCAAGATTAAAAATTTTAAATTTTTATGTAACTCAGATGACAAAACAAACCTTACCATTGGATTCATCTCGAAAAATCAAGTTGGGCATTCAATTTTCACTGAATTCTAAGATAGTCAGGATTTTTATGCTTTACGAGATGAATCGGGGTCACATGATAAAAATTCTAGCAACTAATCTTATCCACCACTATGACACATGGCACGATTTGATTGGACATGGGAGATTTCCAATCAATAAGAAGGGGACACGTGGCAGTTCCTACACCTTGTCTTCCACTCTTTCAAATGCTTGGTGAAAAACATTGGAGAGAGAGAGAGACTCAAAGTTTTCTTCAACTTCTCCTTCCTTCTTCCTCAAATCAATTAAGATCCCACCATTGGATCATCAAAAACCAAGACCAAAAATTGTTCTACTCGATGAGGGCTATGCGTGAAGGGTGGTCCTCCACTCCTTTCTTGAATTTCAAGGCATCCTCTACATTCATATGGCTCTCTAGAAAGGAGCTATGCCATACAAGTAGGTGGAGCCTTAGAAAGTAAAAATAGCAATTTGGAGGGCTGAATTCCTCCCGTGAAGGAAGTTAAGGCTACCTTGTCATCAACATTGTCAATTTGTAAAGAACCTTTTGTGAATCTTGCCACAAACTATCGAAATGATTCTCCCTTCGTTTGCTTGATATTCAAGAGGTAGGTGGCAAGCTTCTTATATGTTCTTCCTCCAATAAAATGATAAAGAGATGATTTTCTAAGTTTCACAAAAGACCCAACAAACCCCGGGGGAGTCTATTGAACCGAAAGAGAGTTATTCCCTTTAGAGTAGTAGGGAATCTTCTACACATAACTTGATTTGGAGCATTGTGGAGTAGTATAAAAGATTTATACATTTCCTAATGATCATTTTTCCATCAAAACTATCTATTGAAGGAAATTTGAATTTTGATTGAAGTGGATAGTGTGGGACATCATGTGAAAATGGGGATTCAAGGTGTTAGACCTGAGTTTCCATAGCTTCTAGAGCTCTAGCTTTGACAATGTTCAGAACATTGCCAATTCAAATGCTAACTTCCTTGAATTTCTAGTCCAAAGATGCCTTCCCCTCTTGCTGGTGAAGACTATCATTCTAGCTATGTTTGTCCTCTTCATCCCTTTTTGGGTTGCGTAAAGTCTTTTCTAAATGAGAGGCTTGTTGTAGTTACTACTGATGTTGGCTAGCAAGGGCTTAAATGATTTGCTGAGTCAAGCTTTCAATGGTTAGGTTAAGTCTATCGTAATTCCTCTCCAAGTAGGGTACTCTTTGAGCCTCTTGTAGTCTATTGGCTTGTAGGGGTTCTCTGTCATGGTTGTCTCCTTCATTTATTCCTTGCGAAGTTTTCTCTCTTGGGGGATAATCTCTGGTTAAATCCATTGATCTGGTTATCACCATCAGTAAATTTTCTTTTAGTGAATCATAAAAATGCCGAAGATGTCCAATCATTTTCCGCAAATGGTGCCAAACTATTGGTGCAAAAATATGCCCAACCTTTATGCGAGTTGATGAGCTGGTCTCCTTACTCCTTGCCACCCTTCTAAGTGGTTTGAATAGATCAGCATAGTATTGGTTCAGTTCTCTAGAACTTCAAGTAATGGTTCTATAAGCAGGAAAACCTAAAAGGGAAGTCAAAGATTAGAGGGGGAGCTCCAGGAGCTGACCCTTCGATTCTTAAGTTAGTATTTGTTGGAAGGGATTTCAAGGTATTTGCTAGGAAAGTTGTTGTGTACCTTTGGTCTTTACCCAGGCTCCATTTTATAGTGTTTTAGATGAATATTGGGTGAGGAGTGGACTTTAGGCTCCTTTATTTGTTTTGGGAGGTTAAGTCTCGATTCTTTTGAGGAGACTAACCTCCTTATCTTTTGTAGGACTCTCTTTTTGGTTGGAGTCTTTTCGAAAGGCAAGAAGGACTCCTCCTCATGGGGGAGTCTTTTGAATTCTAAGTTTTTTGCAATTAAAGTATACCCAAGTGTGCTTAAGAATTTATTCAAGATACTTCTATTGCTAATGAATTTGATTATATAATTCTATGGATGCTTCCAAAAATAAACCCTTAATTTACCCACTAAATCGATAAATATTATGTAGACCATTTGACCCTTGCATCGGTTTATGGTAATTTCAATTGATTTTTTCCCTAGCAATCACCGATTAACATATCCTTCTACTTAAACCTTCTTACTAACTAATTGAAAGTGCGGTTGTTATAATTCACTCTCCATAAAGAAAGTTTCATCTTCGAAACTTGTAATGTTCTACTTGCATCACACACCTTGATACCTTCCTCAATCCAATTTTTTTTGCATCATGTCCAACTTAGCTACTTATGTAGCGAAGATGTAGCTAATACACTCTCCAGTACACTAATTGCTTCCACTATGCACTCTAATAAACTACTAGCTATAGAAAATCACTCCTTCCATAACCCGCAGGTTGTCATCCTAAGTAGCTAAACTTAGGACAATCTACAGAATCAATAACCTAATGCTATGATACCAAAATTGTAACACTCAGGTTCTCCTTGGAATGTCATCTATAACGTTCCGCATCGCACAAGCTTGTTATTTGAAAGCTCTAACTAATACCAAGTTATAACGAATACTTCAACGCTGCATGATTAAATACTTCAACTAATCTTTTTTGTGAGTAAATACTTCAACGCTGCATGATTAGTAATAATACGATGTCACACAACATGAATACAGTTAAGGGGGTCGATATGAACCATAAATGTTGAGCGAAAACAGTTAAGTTAAAAACAATAATACGATCACAACATGAATACAATGTCACACCGGATAGTAGGGTCGATATGAACCATATGAACCAATCATTTATGGGGGCACCCTAAGAAAGATACTCTCCCTAATTCAATATGATCCAATTCGGTACCCAAGTCTAAGTCTAACCGGGCCACCCAGACATGTATGAACTCAATGAAATCCTCTATGGTCTCAACTTACAACGTAAACCCTATACCACTTGATCCTATTTGCACTTACATTTCATATAAAAGGATCCTAAAGTTTCAGTTTCATACAATCAATATGAACCATCACACAAAACACACATCAAAACCCTGACTGGGTCTAGAGTTGCAAAACAGTTCGAACCATATAATCATAATTCATATTGCATGTTAAACATCATAAATAATATATTTCATAAGTTTGAAAGGAGTTTTAAAAATATTGCCCAATCCGATATTGAGAAACCCTACCATATATCCAAGTTTGAGCACCACGTATGCCATGCTTGCTAAACGAGAATTCAAACCTACACCAAACCATAATTAAAATCCTTCATTCCATTTCTATTATATTCTTTTTCTCTTTACCTCTCTTCATTCCATATCTCTTAATCATAATTAATATCACATGTAGGGTTCATTTACATATTAATTCAATTCAAACCCTACTTGTGTAGCACTTTTATACATTCTATTGGTAACCTTCATGGATTAAAACCACTGCAACTCAAGTTATATAACTCCAATTATCACAAAAACCTATGGGAGATGACAATAGACTCATGGGCTTCACTCCCACAAAAAGATCACTATTTTGGGATACCAAATACATGTTCAAAGTAACTCCTAAAATTGAGCATAGGCTATAGAATAGTGATTTTACGAAATTCTTGAGAAATTTTAGATTCTTGCTGGTCATAGTCATCTTAAGAAATTCATCATAATTTGTTTTTAACATATTTTTACATGAAACCAAAGGGGAAAGGATAAATAACTAACATATTTTAAACTTTCAAAATTTTAGAATCAAAACCTTACTATAACATAAGAGTATTAACCCTAAATCACTTGTCATTCAAAACTTCCATAACTTTTTCAGCATGTTAGGGTTAAATTTAGAAATTCACCAAAAATAAAATTTTCATCCTTTGTGCGTGAAACCAAAGAAAAAATAACCCTTTATGAATCTATTTCAAACCCAAAAATTTCAAGATTCATAAACCAATTGTAGCTCATATAAACAGTCATGAAACCACATGTTGTCCAGATTTTCCAAAACTATTGTTGTAGGCTAGGGTTAACTTCCAAAAATCACCAAAAATAGTATTTACATCTTTTTTAATTGAAACCAAAACTAAGAGAATATTTTTTTAGTCTATTTTACGGCCTCAAATTTTCAGAATCAATAAATAATTGACGCTTATGAAATGAATAAGAAACTCACCTGCTGTCCAGAATTTGCACTATGATTTCATCTTCTTTCTATCCTTTCTTCTCCATATCTTTTAATTCTTGCTGCCCCTTCTTTCCTTATTCTTCATTATTTTTCTTCACCTTCTCTTTCTTGTTTTTCCTTTGGTACAGTAGCAACCCACTTCTTTCTTCTTCTTCTTTCATCTTTTTCCTCTTTATCTTCTTGGATGCCTGAACCCTTTCTCCTCTAGATACCTAGCACCACATCAACACCTAGATGCTCTTCTCCTTCTCCATTTATTCTCCTCTTATTATTTTTAGATTCTAGGCAGCCACCCCATCCTTTTACTACACAAGCACCTCATGTGCCTAATAACTATGCACATGCACAAGTGTTCATACCTTATTCGATTTAAACCCATCCTTTATCTCTTTCGTTCTTCTTTATTTTATTTTTTTTGCTTTTGTAGTTACTCTTGTTCCATTCTTTATGCAAGCAACATTTGTTTTTAATCTTGTTTTTTTTTTTGCTTTTGTGCTTTCATTTTTTTTTAGCAAGCACCTCTTTCTGTACACAAGCAACTTTTTGAAAACAAAACAATGGTGGTTTGATTATCTAGTCTAATCTTTTAATTAGGCCAAACTCGATTATGTTAAGTTAATCCATATGATTATATTCATTAATAAAGTTAATTAACTATAATTTAAGTATACCTAAGTATGTTTGAAAAATTTATTCAAGATACTTCTAATGCTAGTGAATTAGCTTATTAAATTCTATGGATGCTTCCCAAAATAAAATCCTTAACTTACCCAGTGAATCGATAAATATTCAATAGACCATTTTACCTTTGCATCAATTTTTGGTAATTTCAATTGATTATTCCCAAAGCAATCACCGATCAATATATCCTTCTACTTAAGCCTTCTTACTAGCTAATTGGAAGTGCAGTTGTTACAACAAGGAGCAAAGAGACTAGCTCATCAACTTGCATAAAGGTTGGGGTAGATTTTTGCACAACCTTAGCCAATTTGACCAGCATCTTAAAGAACTCCCAAAAGCTCATTTAAGGAAGTAGAAATCGCTGTCGTAGCTGTTTTTCAAAAATCAAATGAGTCTATGCGGTTCGACATAGGTTACTGGGATCCTAGCTTTGAGGAGTTTTGTCGCTAGGCTCAAGCAATGTATCCTGATCTTGACCTTTATGTAATCAAGATGGATGATGAAGAGACTTCCCCTAGGCATGTTCTAGACGAAGAAAAGAGCTCTACTAGTGTTCAGGCTGCCCCAGCCAAGGAAGGCGGGGATTAAGTGTAGTTTGTCAAGAGTTTGTTCTCCTATAATTTTGTACTCTTGTAAATACAACTCATTTTTTACTTAGATGCAATTAAAATTTCTTTATTGGAGCTCTCCCATTTCTCTTTGTGCAGTTTTTTTTTAAACTTTTAGCATAATATTGGGCTTCAGAGCCTTGCTCTCATTATTGAGGTTTTTGGTCTTGGTTTGAAGGTTTACTTCCTAGGTTTTCATCCTAAGCAGTGTTCCTCTCTACTCTTTGAAGAGTATTTCATTGAGTTCTTAGTAATGTCAACTACATTTTTTGGTGGTTACCTAAGTTGATCCCCAACAAGCCTAGATGGGGCTAGATCTTTTTCTAGTGAGAAGAAGATCCCAAGCTTTTCCTATCCTTTTATGAGCTAGGTGCCTTACTATTTAAGATACCATCAATGCAATAACTAAAATTTACCAAATGCATTAATAAGAGAATTATTGCAAAAACATCCAAAAACTAGCATAAACCATTCAAAATATCCCAAGATTCAAAACAAAACACTAAATTGTATAAGGATACGAAAATACAAGGTAAATCAAAAGGGAAATGGAAACAGTCACTACCAACTCAAGAGCCCGAAGGTCCAGTTGCTCCACCACCCAAATGACGCAGGATCTCATCTTGCTTTGCCTCGATGCTAAGCATGATCTCCCATAGATTCCTCCTATCATTTGTCTTAGCGTGGTTCTGCTATGCCTTTCTCTCCCTCTTGGCATCCAAAGTATCTTGCACCACACTAGTGCCATATCCAGGTGGTCTTTCCTCTCTTGTCGCTTGTCCTCCAGTGTGGCCTTGGCTCCTCCGGAATGACTCCTTGGTCAAGAGTCTAATTGGCATTTGCACCCCCTAGCCCAACTTGATCCTCACCTCCCCATCCATGCAAATCTCCATCACTAAAGTCACGAAGGGGAGTGAAACCCCAGTCAACTCTGCTCCTACCACATCTATGTTCACCTTCTTCCTTGGAGGATAGGTAGGTCTAGGCAATCAAGGCACTAGCCTCAACTCCAAAATCACATATGTGTCCACGTTAATACTAATCCCCCTCACATATGTCTAAATAGTTCCATTTACTACCTTGGCATTGAAGTAAAACTCACTTACCACTTTTTTCACAACCTCCCCTCCTTTAATCAAATAATTCACCCAACCCCTTCCTTCCATTATCACTAGCAAGCTCAATTCCCCAAAATAATTCAAATTAATATACTGTTCACAAACAATGGATTGATTTTGGAAGCAAGTTTCATACCTTTCGACCTTGAGTGCATTTGAAAAAGGAGTACAATCGTATCGACGGATGAGTGGTGCCCTTCCTTCCCTTCCCTCCTCGACTACTTCTTCTACAGAGTTTGGTTGTTCACTTATTGTGTTCATGTTCCATCTAGGGAGCTTTTTCATTATTGGAGGAATTTCGGATTTGGGGATTTTTGGGCAAAATGGAAGGGTTTTGATTGGTAAAAAGTGAGGAAATTGGATGGAAAAAGGTTTGGATGGATGGATTTGATTGAAACAAGGTTGGGGATGAGTTTCTAAGGCTTAGGTAGAAGTTTATGGTGCTAGGATTTCGATTTTGAAGCTTGGAGGTCCAGATTTGAAGTGGAGAAGACAATCTACATTCGAATGTGATTGGCGTTTGAATGTCAATTCAAAATTTTTACCCTAATGTTTGAACGTTACTTGTATTCGAACTAGAGGACCTCCCGTATGTCAATTTTATGAAACCTAAGATGCTATAAGCTTCTCAAGTTTGATTGTGGAATTGGCATTCGAACGCAAACCTAAATTTTTTTTTTCAAAAGCATTTTCATTTTTACAGTAAGTGGTTTGGACCATTGACCTTCATTCCCTTCGAACGTGTTCACATAGCAAAGAAAAATATTTTAATCTGATTCTTGTCCTATCTCCATTTTGTTTGAAGAATGAGTGACCCTACCAACGTCTTGCCACATATAATGTGTAAGAACAAGACTGGAATAAAATGGCATGTTAGAAAAATCATGATTCTACCCATAAAATATCCAATCTAAACGATCGAGTGCGTGACCAGAAATTGGTTTAAAACACTGATTATATTCTCTCATGTGAAAGAGTCTACCACAATAATTGCATGCACCAAGTCATTTGGCTCATCGAATTTTAGCATAAGCGTTTTTTCCACACAATGGTTACGCTTGTTCTTCTTGGATTTCAAATTTCTTACCACTCTTGATTTTTTCATTATTACAGAATGCACATCATATGGAAATGGGCAAAAAACACTCAAATTGAACCAAAAATTTTTAACATTCATGGTTAATAAAACCTTAAGACACTCAATTTGGTTCTTTAACGTTTTCCAGTCACAAAGACGATTGAAGCTGCTGCAAAAAAAAATTAGACACATGAAAAGTTTTAAAATGTATATCTACGGTAAAATAAAAAATAAAAATACAAAATACCAACACTTCTCACACCCTAACCTAAACTCAACATTGTCCTCAATGTTTTGAATTTACCAATATGTGCAAAGTGAATTTAGGGTTGAAAGAGAGATTTTTACATATGTCGAAGTCCTACAAACAAAATACATAATTTTATTACATTAATCAGCTTTACAAAAACCAGCGTTTTGATCAACATCGAGACCATGATATGTAAATGCATAAAGAAGAATGAAATTCATGAGTAAATAGAGAATTAAAATTCAAAATATAAAACATAATATGACATTCGTTGAATGTGAAGTCATTGAGATTGCAGAGGATGAACTTCAAGGGTAGAGAGGGAGAAAAGGAGTGACAGAGCTTTTAGAGAGAGTGTGAAGTGTGAAAAGTGATGTGCATTAGGGTTTTGATGCTTTTATAAAGACTATTCGAGGGGGTCGGGTTCTTGAGATGGATTTTCTCACACCCCAAACCAACTGTGTCTGAACACCAAAAATTTTGAAAAATTCATTCAAGATAATCTTGACCCATTAGACAATGGATTCCACATTCTTAACAAACCCTTCATAAAACGGTTTTAGACATTGGCTATTAACTGTAAAAATGTTACCATTTGAAGGATTCTCTACCTCCACTACTCCATGTCCAAACACTTGTATTACAATATAAGGACCGATCCACCTTGACCTCAACTTACCAGGAAACAAGAGGAGCCTTGAATTGTATAGGAGCATCAGAACCGGACCAGACTGGCCAGTCAGACTAGTTTAACCGTGAACCGGGACCTTGACCGGTCAGGTTCTGTTGTTGGACAGCTTAAGGAAGAAAATCGACTAAAAACTGGAAAACTGGGCAGTTCTTTAAAAAAATCGTAAACTGGCAGGTTTATAAAAATCGGCCGGTTTAATGTCAAGTTAAAAATTAAATTACATAAAATTAAAAACTCAGGCTTTTGGATATTTTTATTGCCCTAAATCATAGAACAATCCAGAACTAGACGACTTCTGGCGAACTGCAACTGTAATCGACCATCCACTGCGAACAGGCAAACTCAGGCAAGATGGTCTTGATTTGGGTTTAATCTAGAAAGATTTTAAATTTAATATTGAGTTTTTTTGTGGGCTATGTGATTTTCTTTTAAAGTAGAGTGGTTTGATTTTCTTTGTTCACCTCCATAATTCATGTGATGTTTTCCCAATGTAGCACTTCATCAAGTTTGTAAATTTGCTTGTCGATATCTTTTTCTATTTGGATTCTAGAATAAACATGAAGAATTGTGCTTGAAGCTTTGATTTTGACATCAGCTGTGGTTACATCTCTGACTAGATACACTTTTTGGGCTTCTAAGAAGGGCAAGGACTTCAACTATCTAAGACCAATCTTGTTCACCAGGCTCGTGTTGCTCTTCTTGATAGGGTTTATTCAGGTTATATTCCCCTTTTTTCCCTTATTCTTTTTTACTATGATTATTCAGTTGGTTCTTACTTTTATAATTGTTTGAAAAAACACTTCATTCATGTTGTTTGAATTGTATATGTGGGAACTAATTAAATTGGGATTTTTATCATTGTTCATCTGTTAAATTGGGATTTTTGTTGTCATTGTTGATTTTATGCTTTTAGTTTTTTTCCTCTAGCAAAATTTCATCTTTTGGGACACCAAATGAATCTACCCCAACCCCAACTAGTTCTACAGTTACACCAAAATCTTCCTCTACACAAGCTACAGTTAGAGGAAAAACTGATCCTGCATGGGAACATTTTCGGGAAGAAGTTGTTCCTTAAAAAAAGAGGAGGAATTTGATTTCTTTGTATTTCCAAAAGGTTATAAAAGGTGGTGGTATCAACAGATTTAAACAACATTTGGAGGGGATTAAAGGAGCAGTAGAACAATGTACTAGATGCCCTCCCGATGTGAGTCTTAAGATGAAATTGCTCCTAAAAGTGTTGGTAACAAGAAAAGAAAGACACAAGATGATTACAAAGAATTAAATCAATATGGACCGGAGTTTAGACAATATGAAAAGGAGAAGTACATGCAAAAGAATGATGATGTTCAAGAACTTCCATCCTCTTTTAAGGGAAAGGGCATTTCCATTGATGGAAGTCGAGGTAAACCAAGACCTAAAATGGATGGAGGAAGAAAGGGTCAAACAATTGGCTCTTTCTTTGTGCCAAAGACTATTCCAGGTGCTCAAGCCTACTATTAAAAATGTGTTACAAAGTAAGGAGGCAACAGAAAGGTGTGATCTTGCTGTTTCTAAATGAATGATTGATGCTTGCATTCCCTTTAATGCTATGAATTCCAAGTATTATCAACTTGTGCTTAATGCAGTAACAGGTTATGGTGGTGGTTATAAAGGCCCTAACTTTCATGACATTCGTGGTTATTTGTTGAACAAGAATGTGGAAGAAGTTAAAAATTTTCTCCATAGTTTTAAAACCACATGGAAGGAGACTGGTTGCATTATCATGGCTGACGGGTGGACAGATCAATGTAGGAGAACTTTCATTATTTTCTTGGGCTATTGTCCTAGAGGAACAGTGTTTCTAAAGTCAGTTTGATGCTTCTGATGCTTCAAAGACAACTGATATGTTATTTAAATTATTTAACGAGGTGGTGCTACTTGTTGGTGTAGAAAATGTGGTGCACATAGTAACTAACAATGATGCAAATTATGTTGATGTAGGGAGGTTATTGGAGCAAGAGTTTCCTACAATATCTTGGTCACCATGTGCAACTCATTGCTTGAACTTGAATTTGCAAGACATTAAAAAGTTGGATGAGGTAAATGATGTTGTGTCCCATGCTTCAAAGATTACAAAATACATATACAATCATTGTTTTCCTTTGCATTTAATGAGGAAACATACTGGTGGAAGAGAAATACTAAGACATGCTCATACATGCTTTGCAACCAATTTTATTGTATTGCAAAGTATTTTGGCACAAAAGGATGCTTTACGAGCTATGGTTACATCAAGAGAATGGACTGGGTTGGCATATGCCAAAGAAAGTAAGGGAAAAAAATTTGTTGATTGTGTGTTGGATTCTAGGTTTTGGAAAGAATGTGTTATTATTGTCCAACTCACAGAGCCTCTTGTTCGAGAGCTACGGATTGTTGATAGTGATGATAGACCTTCAATGGGTTATTTGTACATGGCTATGCATATAGCTAGGGAGGAACTATTAAAAAGATTTCAAAAAAAAAGAAAATAGTAGATGTTTACTCGAAAACCATTGATTCTCGTTGGGATAGACAGCTTCACAAAAATTTGCATGTCGTCAGTTATTGGTTAAATCCAAGTAACCAATATAACACTGTTGAAATGGAAAAGCACAGGCAGACTATCTTAGGGCTCTTGGATGTGATTGAGAGTTATGCTTATGGAAATCCCAATTTAAGAAAAAAGTTGACAAATGAGATGAAACTGTTCAGAAATGCAGTGGGAGACTTTGGGAAGGTGACTACTATTAGTGATCGACATAAGATGCTTCCTGGTACTTAGAATCTTTTGATTTAGACTAATTCAATTCAAGTAGTGTGTTTAGTTTATTTTAAATTTTATAATTTGATTATGATGCATCAAATGCAGATGAATGGTGGTTGTGTTATGGAAGTAGTGCACCAAATTTACAAAAATTAGCCATGCGTGTCTTAAGCCAAACATGTAGTTCTTCGGGTTGTGAACGAAATTGAAGTGCATTTGAACACATTCATTCAAAGAAAATGAGCATCAAAGGCTTAATGACATTGTTTATGTTCATTACAACTTAAGATTACAACAAAGGTATGAAATCTATGTTATTAAAAAATGAATGATTTTTATTATATTTCATTGATTGCATATTTCAGACATTTTCATCAAGTAAATGACAATAGACAAGAATTACTTGAGGGGTAGAAATTCTTATCCTATTGACTTTGAAGATTTCACAAGTAATGCCTCATGGATTTTAGAGGATGAGCCTCCAAGTTTAACTACAGATGAAGTAGAAAGTTTTTGTGGTGAATTAGCTGCATGCAATATCCAGCCAAACCTTAACACTGGTATGTTTCATTCTTCTTGTATTGTCTTTATCACTAAAAGTATATATCTACAATCATTATTTGATACATCAATAAATAATTCCTCTTTTGGATATAATGTAGATGAAATTTTGAACTTTGAATTGAATGACGACGATGATGATCTTGAAAATGAAGAGGGTAATGGGAGTGGAGGTTTTGGGAATACAACTACTGTTGAAAATATTAATTGCATTGGAGCGGAGAACCCCGAGTTTGACATGGATTAGAGTTCATGGAGTAGGAGTACTCGTTGGGATAATGAGAATCAGTAGAGAATGTACTTTGTGTAACTTTTGTCTAGTATTTGAGGAGTTGTACTTTTATTTTGCATGGCCATTGTGATATTGTGTTTGAGATTTGCCACTTATGTTTACTTATCATTTGGATGACGTGTTCTTATGTAAAATTTTAACTTCAATAGGGATTGTGGTTTGGACTTGGAATGATTTTTCTGTTATGTACTTGGATTGGAGCTTTAAAGTTCAACTTTGATATTTGGCACAAGTGTTTCTTTTAATTAACTTCATTAATTTTATGACAAATTGTATGTATTTTAGACATATTTTATATTTTTTAGCTAAATTATTATGTTTTATAATTATTATATATATATATATATTTTTTAATTATATGGCCAGTCCGGCGAGTAACCCACCCGGTTGAAC
>CM042191.1:17953781-17976695 GCA_023539305.1 Ilex asprella
TTTTTTAATTATATGGCCAGTCCGGCGAGTAACCCACCCGGTTGAACCAGTGAATCATTGACCCAGTCCCCTAGCCGGTTCGATGACCGGTCCGGTTCTAATAACATTGTATAGGAGAAATTCTGGGAAGGGACAAAATATTTTCTCACTTTGTTTTTATCATGAAAAATTTGCATATGTTCTTTTGCAATTGTAGCATTCTCATAAGCCTCATTCCTTAACTCTTTCAACTCACTACTTTGAAGTTTTCTTGATATTCCTGCCTTGTCCAAACCAAAATTCATGGTTTTAATAGCCCAATATGCTGTGTTTTAATTCAATAGGGAAGGGACAAGGCTTTCCATATACTAGCCAATAGAGAGACATGCCCAAAATTATTTTAAAGGTAGTGCGATATGCCCAAAGCACATTAGTTTGTTATAATGAGTAATCTTTGCAGTATGAGTTTATCATCTTTTCCAAAATCATTTTAATCTCTCGATTAGCCAATTCAGCCTATCCACTAGTTTGTGGATGATAAGTGCTTACAACCTTATGAGAAATCAAATATTTTTTCATCATGTTTTCAAAAGGATGATTGCAAAAATGAGCACCCCCATCACTTATGATGGATCTGGGAACTCTAAATTGGGACAAAATATTTTTTTTAAAAAAATTAATCATTGTGCATTGATCATTATTTTGGCATGGAATTGATTCAACCCATTTTGACACATAATCGACAACCACCAAGATGTATAGATAACCAAAGGAAGGGGGAATGGTTTCATGAAATTGATGTCCCAATGATCAAAAATTTTAATTACCAGTATGGGTTCAAGGGCATCATATTTCTTTTAGAAATACTCGCCAATCTTTGTCATCTATCACATACTAGACAAAATTTATGCACATCCTTGAAAAGTGTGAGCCAATAAATCTCACACAACAAGATTTTTGCATCAGTTTTCTTTGACAAAAAATGTCTAACACGTGTTGCAGAATGACAAAAATAAATTACCTGTCTGATCTCATGATTGGGTACACAACACCTTAAGATTTGATCCTTGCAATTTTTAAACACGTATGCGTCTCAAAAGTAATTATGCACTTCTCTTAAAAACTTCTTTTTATCTGTGATGGTAAAGGAAGAGGGGAGTGTACCAATGGCTAGGAAGTTTGCTAAATTAGAATACCATGGTAACTCCAAGACGTGAATAGTTACTAATCTGGAAAATTCTCATTGATTGTAAATTGTTCTCATGGAATTCATATGATAGCATTAATAGATGATCTGCCACTACATTTTTTACTCTTTTTTTGTCCTTGATGATTAGGTCAAACTCTTGCAATAAGAGTATTCATCTTAATAGTTGTGGCTTGGCGTCCTTTTTTGTGAGTAAATACTTCAACGCTGCATGATTAGTAAACACAATGACTGAAGAACCAACCATATAAGAACAAATTTTTCTAAGCAAAAACTACAACAAGAAACTTTTTTTTAACTGTGAAATAATTCATTTAACCATCAGTAAGAGTCTTGCTCGCATAATAGATCACATAAGGCTTTTTATCCTTTCTTTGTCCCAACACTACTCCTATAGCATAATCATTTGTATCGCACATCAGTTCAAAGGGCAGGGTCCAGTGAGGGGATTGCATTATTGGAGCGGAAATTAGCATACCCTTAAGCATATCAAATGCTTGTTGGCATGCCTCATTCCACATGAAAGATACATCCTAACTCAGGAGATAATACATGGGTTTTGATATGGTATTGAAATATTTGATGAATCTCCTATAGACCCCAACATGCCCTATAAATAATCGGACATCTTTAACAATTTTAGGAGCAGGTAAATTGCATATCAGATCTATTTTTGCTTTGTTAACTTTTATACCTTCATATGAAACAATGTGACCTATAACAAAGTCTTATGTTACCAAGAAATGACATTTCTTCCAATTAAGTACAAGATTGGTCTCCTTACATCTTATCAAAACTTTTTCCAGAAATAATTCAAATGAATCGTCATACACAGAAAAATCATCCATAAATACTTTCAAAAATCTCTCAACCATATCACTAAATAGACTAAGTATGCATCTTTGAAATTTTGAAGGAGCGTTACACAATTCAAACGTCATCTTCCTATATGCAAAGCACCAAATGGGCATGTGAACGTTATTTTCTCTTGATTATGAAGTGCTATCTCGATTTGATTGTACCTAGAGTAACCATCTAGGAAGCAAGAAAATATATGACCTACAATCCTCTCTAAGACTTGATCAAGAAAGGGAAGAGGAAAGTGGTCCTTCCTAATTACAAAATTAAGTTTCCAATAGTCTATGCACATACGTCATCCTATAACAACTAACAGTTTGAGCACCTCAGTCTACACAACCTCTTTCATGTGGGGGTTCGATCGTTGCTACATTTGACGAGAGGGTTTTGCACATTTCTTAAGGTATGTAGCATGATTACAAATTAATAGACTTATACCTTTAAAGTAAGCAATGGTCCACCCAGTGGCACTCTTATGACGTGTAAGGACTTCTATCAACTTAGACTCTTTTGCAAGCTTAGATGAAATGACCACTGGATAAGACTCATCCTCCCTTAAAAATGCATATTTTAAATAGGATGAGAGAATTTTCAATTCAGGCTTTGGTGGTTTAACACTAGATAAGAGTGACTTCGTACCACTCGGGGTCAACTCTTCAGATTTGGGTACCCATGTCCCGATAGCATGAGTTGGTAAACCTTTAGTCTCTTGACTATATTATGACAATCATCTTTCAACTCAAATAAGATAGAGTCTAGTAAACAAGATTCCAGTGAGTTTTCACAAAATTTTTTGTTCAGATGTTCATGTGCCAAAGACTCGATCAAATTCACTCCTCTTACTTCTTTTTCCTCACCTGGGTGTTTAGCAATGTCAAAAATATTCAGCTCAAGAGTCGTATTCCCAAAATTTAATTTCATGACCCCATTCCTGCAATTGATTAAAGCATTTGTAGTTTCTAGGAAGAGTTGACTAAGGGTGATGGGAATTTGATCCCCCAAATGCATTGTTGACTAAGTATCCAAGACAATGAAGTCGATAAAAAAACAGAAGTTGTACACTTGAACAAGGACTTCCTCAACAATACCCCAAAACTTTGATAGACCAATCTGCCAACTGAAGTGTGATGCATGCAGGTTTGAGTTCACCAAAACTTAGTTATTAGTAGACTAAGAAAGAGAGTAAGTTGACACTGGTTCCAAGATCAAGCAATGTTTGTTCAATCCTGAAATTCCCAATGACACATAATAATGTAGGACACCCCGGGTCCTTGTATTTTAGAGGGGTTTTGTGTTGGAGCATAACACTAACTTATTCAGTTAAGAAGGCCTTTTTTTGAAAATTTTGAATTCTTTTGATTATGCATAAATCCTTTAGAAACTTGGCATAAGAAGGAACTTGCTTAATGGCATCTAGAAGTGGTATATTGATTTTACTTGCTTAAAAAGCTCGTAAATTTTTGCATGGTTGTTCAAATTCTGTGTTTTCTTGAGTCGTTGGGGAAAAAGAGAAAGAATGGGACATAGTGGTCATGGCTCATTATCTTCCCTAGACTTAGTCTCATCTGGAGAGACTTGTGCAGGTTGCACCACTAGTGTGGTCTCAAAAGTGGATATGGTTTAATGATTTTGTCAATGACTTTGCCACTTCTAAGAGTGATGATGGCTTGAACATGCTCTTATGGAGATTCTATGGTAGAAGGGTTACCCATCTAGTATTGACCATGTGGTTGTTTAGGGAGGGTAGGAAACTTTTCCTTCTCATGTGTGGTTATTGACTATGTCAACTTCTAGATATGAATTTTAAGATCCTCGAAGGAATGGGTGGTTTGGGTTTTGAAATCATTGAAAGCCTGAGTGGAATGATTATTGCAGTTCAGTTGGCTTTACATTAATTGGTTTAGTGTGTCCTCAATACTTTTTTTGTGTGATGGTCAGTATGTTTGATAAGTAAGAGGGCCTTGAGGTGGTGGTGGTGACACTTGTTATGGATTTACAGGTTGTTGTGTGTTCCTCCAACTGAAATTCAAGTGATTCAGCCACCATGGATTGTAGGTCTCAAAATAAGGGTTGGAATAAGGCTTGTTAAAATTGGAGATTGATTGATCTGTTCCAACAAAACCCTCTTAAATGTAGGAATGATAAGACACTCCCCAGTCAGGTGTCCTAGCAAAGCACAAATCCCATACACTTGTTTTGTGTGTGGTCCAACAACAACTTGGTTTACCTTTTTCATCTCTAGAACTTCAAGTTTTTGAGATAAGGTAGTCATTTTGGCCCTAAGGTCATCATCTTCTTCTAAAACATATTTTTGCCCTTGGGAAGTGGATGGTTTGGCTTCAATAGTGGTAAGAGAGGCCAAGTCCCACATTTGGCAGCTCTTGGATATGGTATCAAAAAATTCAAATGCCTCTAGACTTTTTCCCATGAAATCCCCTTAAGCTATCATCTCAACAAACTGATGTAGTCGAGTGGGGAGAGAATCATAGAAAAATTCTACCAAAGTCCAATTCTCAAATACATGGTGTGGGCAAGTGTGGAGAAGATCCTTGAATCTCTTCCAACTTTGGTAAAAAGTTTCTCCCTCTTTAACCAAAAAGTTCATGATTTGCCTTTTAAGTGCATTGGTATGGTGCAAAGGAAAAAAAATCATGAAAACTTATTTTGTAATGCCTGTCAATTTGGTATCAAATAGGCTTTTAAAGAATTTAACCATTGTTTAGCTTTGTCCTTTAAATAGAAAGGAATTTTTTTTAACTTGGATAGTTCAAAATTATCTTAAAATGACACACATACCTCCTTGAATGGGTTTTCTGATTCAAGTCCATAAAAT
This sequence comes from Ilex asprella, assembly GCA_023539305.1. Taxonomy (NCBI): domain Eukaryota; kingdom Viridiplantae; phylum Streptophyta; class Magnoliopsida; order Aquifoliales; family Aquifoliaceae; genus Ilex; species Ilex asprella. The sequence goes on from CM042191.1 coordinate 17,958,659, forward strand.
TGAGGTAATAACTGCACTATTCCCGACTTCATATTGAAGTTGGATGCATTTGCAGGAAACACAAAACAAGAAGGGATACTGTTTCATGTGGAATGCAAATACTCCCTTAGATTTCAAACATTTGGAATTTCTACTTCTCTCTCATTATTGGCTATGGTGTTATCAAATGAGTCTACTACTAATTGAGGTGAAGAAGGTTCAGATTGATTTACAGACCCGAATATCTAACAAATTTTGAAAGAGAGCACGTCATCAGACACAAAAAATAAGAATTATATACAGTAAAATAAAAGTATACATACAACAAATAAATGTCTTTTTACTTTTTACTTTAAAACACTATTAGCTCCCCGACAATGGCGCCAAAAACTTGACTTGATCCAAAATGTGTATTGATGCATAGTTAAATTTAACATTTTACTATGCACTTACAAGACTAATTATGTTTTGATGGAGTTTAAATGATGACATTTTAGAAAAAGATTGTACAAGGGCCTAAATTCAATAAACATCAAACTTTCATGCAACACCCACGTGTTCTAGAAGAAAATTGGAGGAAGAACAAGCAAAGCATTCACGTTCGAACACCCATCTTGAAATAATTGAGGGTCCCCAGAAGAGTGCTAGGGTGATGGCATACGACGTGTTGTAGCTATTCCCTGAGAAGAAGAACAAAGAGCTACTTGAGTACCACGTTTGAATGCCAAGCCACATTCGAACGCTATCTTGAATTATTTGAGGACCTCCAATAGATTGCTAGGGTGATGACACGTGACATGTTTGCAGCTCTTCACTGTGGAAGACAAAATCCACTTGAGTATTACGTTCAAACTCTAGTCAGCGTCCAAACGCCCATCACAAAAGACAAGATTCAACATTCGAACATCGTCCCACGTTCAAACGTACTCCCCAGACAGTATACAGAATGGTTGATTTTTCATCCGGATCTTGGGGCATTCACTTGGACTTTGAGCACCTTGAACTATTATTTTACTCTTCTTTACCCCTACTCCTTGCCTATAAATACCTCCTCTTTGCACTTGTAAAGGGAAAATATAGAGATCTTTCGGAAGAGGAAGAAACCCTCCAAAAGTAACTAGATTTCTTCTAGTTTTATTAGCTTCTATTGCAAAAGCTTCTTTCTCCACTTAGAGGAGTAAAACTCTTACACCTTTCTAGCCCTCTTGTAGTCTTGAAGGGTGAAAAGTAATTCACTCATTATTCGTTGAAGATAGGCTCATTGTGTAGTTTATTTTATGTTGTAACTCCTCTACTTGGAGGGATGAGAATCACTCACTTTTCTAGCTTTCTCAAAGCCATGAAGAGTGAGTAGTTCCTCATTCACTCTTTAGTAAGAGGTCATGGACATGTATGAATCATTTGGAAGTTATATTCATGAATGTTGTTTATGCTTAATTCTTATGTTTTGATTGCTTATTGAATGCATCTAACAAAACTAAGGTACTTTGTACAACCATGAGTCCTTTCTAAGACAAGATGACTCTTGGCATAGGAGGATTCATTGATTCTTTGAAAGTACTCCAACTAGATCTACATGACTACATTTCAATCTTCACCATTGTTGTGCTTCAACTAAGAATGGAATACTTAAACAGCGGTTGGATGACTTGTAGAATTACTTGCTTGTTTATAGATGGGTTGAGTCTAGGCACTAACAATTCTTGTAAATCTCTCCAAATACATAAGAATCATGCTCTTAATTCTCACACTCCAGCTTTATCCTCCAATTAACTTGTTGTTGACACAGGGGTTAATTGAGTTCCCAAACACAAATATAAGAATCGGATGATTAACTAGATGTCCAGATCCTCGAGCTAAAGGGCGACTTTTACATTTTAGAGAATATTATATTTTGTCTAGAAAATCCCTTTTGAGAGAATCCTATATTCTATCCAAGAAATTCCACAAACATCATAACTTCAAATCTCAAGGGTTTCAGTCACTTTGGTCTCTATTATTATTTACTCCAAAACACCAACACTAGTTCCCTCTGGATTCAACTCTGGACTTAAGCGGATTATAACTACAACTTGACCGTCTGTACTTGAGTGTACACATTTCAAATCGAGTCATCTGCCCCCAAATGCAAGCTGTCAATTTGTAGCTATAATCCAGTTAAGTCTAGAATCGAATCCATAGGGAACTAATGTTAGCATTTTGAAGTCAAAAGTGATAGAGACCAAAGTGATTACAACCCTTGAGATTTGAAGTTATGATGATGATAGAATTTTCTAGAAAAAAATATAAGATTTTCTTAAATGGAAATAAAAGTCATCCTTTAATTTGAGGATCTGGACATGTACTTATTCATCTAGTCATTATATTTGTGCATTTTAGATGACCCAGTTAACCCCTAAGTCAACAGTAGGTTAATTAGAGGATAAAGATGGAATGTGTGAATAAAGAGTACGGTTTTGATATCTTTGTAGAGATTAAAAAGGATTGTTTATGTTGGGACTTAATCCATCTATAAACAAGCAAAAATTTTATTAATCATCCATCAATTGTTAAGTTATGCTATCATTAGTTAAAACATAATGTAAATGACAATTGAAAATTTTTCATGAAGATCTAACCTAGGTACTTGCAGGAAATCAATGAAATCAAGACAACACTTGTCTATAGGTGATCCATGATTATACAAAACACTTTAACTTTGCTAGATGCATTCAAATATAACTTTCGAGCAATAATTTACATGTCAATCACCTCTTGCTAAAGAGTGAATGAGAAAATACTTACTCTTCAAAGCTTTGAGTAAGCTAGAAAAGTGACTGAATCTCATCCCTCCTAGTAGAGGAACTTAGAATTATAAGTTAGAGATTACCAAAATGATGTGCTTATCTCCGAAAAAGAATGAGTGAAACACTACTAACTTTTCAAAGGCACAAGAGAGCTAGAGTGGTGAGAAAGGTTCACTCCTCTAAGTGAAGGACAAAAATTTACAACGGAAACTAATGAAACTAATACTAAAAGTATAAGAAATGTAGTTACTTTTAGAGGGATATTTGCACTTACAAAAGAGATGTCCTTAAGCAATTGCCAAGGGGTGGTATTTATAAGCAAAGGAGGAAGGTAAAGGACAGACTTAGGTGCTTAAAGTCCAAGCCTAGGCTAGAAAATCTGGATGGAAATAAAATTTGCAGTCGTTCTGTCTTAGATTAGCGTTCAAACGTTATGACTTTCCTCTCTGAAGTGGGTTCAAACACTATTGGAGTTCAAACGTGGTCATTAATGTAGCTGATTCACTCTATTTTGTGTTCTAAATTATATTATACACCCAAGTTTAAGTGGTCGAATTATAATTTTCTCGGTTTAAGTCCAAGTATCGATCCCATGAAGAGTTTTAGTAATTAGTATTTAAAATAAATAAAACAAATAGTAAAGTTATTGTTTAAAACAGTATAACGTTTGATAGCTTGTGATATGAGTTTAGATTGATAACTAGTATAATTAAATAAAGTGAGGAGATAATCTTGTTAATGACAAAATAATAAAGATACCCTTTAGTTTAAGGATCTCATATGCTTTATATTGGTTAAGTACTGGAAATGTTACCTTACAGCAATTAACTTCCATGTTACTGACAAGTCAACCGGTAGGTCTAATGTATATAAATCATCACACCATAACTTCTTAGGTTAGCTGGTGATATCCATGACAATTGATTAATCCAAGCAGATCAGGAGGACAAGTCATTCATGAAGAATATTTGAATTATTCAATTGATCATTTGTGACATATATATACCAGTTAAACATCCTCAGCGTTTCGAAGGAGGAAAAGTCGTACCGATAGGAACGCCATAGATATTTAACTGGTAGGTTGATGATGAACCGATGACATAATTCTAGGCACAACACCAAAATTACGTATATCAATGTATCATGCATGACACGTAAAATACACACACACACACACACATATATATATATATATATATATGAATAAAACATCAGCATTCTATAATCTAACCAATACTATAAATATGTTCATCCTTTACTAAAGGGTATAAGTGACTACTCACGCTCCATTGCAACAAACAAGCCGAGGAGTGTGGGTAGGTTTTATTGCAACAATAAATAAAAGACTGACGCTTCTTTTGCAATGAACATGTAAAACCCGGGTAAATTTGAACTTTCTATGAAAAAAATGCAAAATTGGTTATTTGCCATTATAAAGTGGATTTAAAATACATATTTCTCTAGAGTGCAGATGACGAAATGGACCTCATCATTGGATTCGTCTTGCGAAATCTAATTTTTCTGTCAATTTTCGTCGAATTCTGAGATAGTCAGATTTTTCACGTTTTACGAGACGATTGTGTCGAATGACCTCACAAAGGTCCCCAAAATTGGAAATTATAAAATTTTCTTACAATTGAATTAAACTTCAAATAAAAATAATGAACTTAAATCGGGATGAAATTAATCGTTTCGGGGCGAAAACGGACCCGGACAAGGGGGCATGTGGCACGACGTGTACCATGTGTTAAAGGTTATAAATATGAAAAAATATTTGATTTTTAGGCATAATACTCTGCATTTACCAGTGGGCAAAGCGTGTGGAGGAGGGGAGAGGGAAAGGAGAGAAAAAAGAAAGTTTTCAAGGCTTCTCACTATGATTTACGCCTCTCTATCGCTCGAATCAACTTGAGTCAGAATCAAAGTTGATATCCTCAACGAGGGCTAACTTACATACCAAGAACAAAGGATTTCACAAAAAAAAAAAAAAAAAAACAAAGGAAAGATTTTGAGAAAATCAAAGGTTTGAGGTTGGTGTTGGTGTTCTTGAAGTTCTACACTTCATTTTATGCTCCAAGAGATAGGGTTCCCTCCTACTTTGGTTTCTTTCTAACCTATCGGTCCATATGAAATGGGTAGGTATATGAAACTATACATGTCACTTGCATCTTGTTATGGAAATGAGAAGTTGGGTATAGAAATGGCTTAGACCAACTTCTAGCTTAAATTTGTATGTGGAAGCTATTGGTGTAAACTCTTGGAAATTGGGTTTATGTGGGCTATTTTGTGTATTTTAAAACTTTCCTATTATAGTTGGGTTAATGGAAAAAGGGTAGGTATATAGAACTATGTATTTCACTTGCCAATGGTTATAGTGTAGGTGTAGAAATGATTTAATCAATTTCTAGTTTGAAATTGATATGTGAAGTTCCATGTGAAAATTCTTGGAGCTTGGTATTGTGTGGGCATCCTATCTGTTATATTGTGCCTTGTGAAAGAAATGAGTTATTCACATAGGTTATGTGATAACATGATTGGTGCCTTGAAGGTATTTTGCTAACTGCCTATTGATGAGCACATAATATTGCACATTTAATTCCTTCATTACATTCATTATAACTCAACTTTTGCATTTAATTACTTAGTATTAGCCTAATTTATGAATAATGTGGAATTCTCGATGTTGCATGTTTTGATAGCTTAAATGTTGGATTTTAGGACCTTGCAACTATGTTGGATGTGTGGTAATGACATGGACACAATACATGAAGAATTGGAGGCTTAAAAGTGAAGAAATCAATGAAGTATTGGTGTTTTGGAACAAAGGCACCAGCTGCCACATCACTAGGAAGCACTGCCTCTGTTATCCCCCATTTTGACCGTGATCTACTCAGAATCTGGAAAAGTTCAAAACATGAAAGTTGTAGATCTGGATGTTTTATGTATCGTGTCAAAATTTCAGCTCAATCCAACGGTTAGATCAAGAGTTATTCCATTTCTACCGAAGGTGGTCCAGTGCAGAAAAACAGTACCGGTACCCGGTACCGGTACCATATGGTACCGGTACCTAGTACCGGTACCACAAACCTTCTGGCCGAAAAAATAGCCTGTAACTCAACTTTGAGGCTTGGGGGTCCCACCTATACTTCTCCCACTCGCCCCCCAACATTTCCTTACACAAGAGCATGCCTCCCTTACACGTTGGAAAGATTTTGAAGGCTTAGCATAAATGAGGATGTGAGAGAAGTGGGCAGGCATGTGACTTGCAGGCTAGCTCTGTCCTAGCCTGTGTAACCCATCCAAATCACCTGCCATTGGTGGGAGGTCTGCTCTCACAGCTAGGGGACCACCTTGCACGAAAATGAAAGGCTCACACACCATTATATTCAGCATTCTACAAGTTCTTCAAAGAGAGTTGGCTACCTAAGCTTAGGAGTAGTTTTAGTTTAGCTCCAAGGAGGAAGAAGATGAATAGTGACGTTTTTGCATTTTCTTCTCCATTCAAGTTGTAGAAAGCTTGTTAATCTCTTGTAAGGATCTTCTAAGTTTAATTTATTGTCTTTAATCTCATTCCTTTCAAGTTATTGCAAGTTTAGTTCCATGTTCTAGCTTTCACCATTTATGTTTTCAAGTTTTCTTCATTTCTTAGTTTAAAATGGGTATTGTTGATTTCTCTTCTTAGTTTAAGATTTCTTGCATTTAGTTAAGTTTTAATCTCCATTTTCATTCTTGTCTCTTTACATTATGAATGTCTTTGCTTTTAATATGAATAGCTAGTTTTAAGTTGGTTACTCCAAGGGTGATTTCTCTTGGGGATTTCATTTCAACTCTTTTTCATTCCTCCCTTTAGGGTCAAATGGTTCGGTTTGACGGGGTTGAGAGTGGATGAGTTGGTGAGCCTTTGACATTCCGTAGGCCTAGTCACGGTTTATACTTAGATACTCATTAATCTCGTCCCTAGCTTCCCCCGAATCAATCGTTCATTCATGCTCAATCGGAGGAAGGCTTTGAGTTGATTGGGTATTCCCATTGGAATGAACCCTTTGGATTAGCCAACACTTGTTTTCTTGCATTTTCATTTACAAACCAAACACAAAACTCAAATACAAGATTTTACACTTTCTTTTCACTTTTTACAAAATCACTTTCGCAAAACTCCCTTTCCTTCCCTGAGGAGACGACCTTGGAATACTTTCCAAGTAAAACACCGACAACGAAAGACTCCTTGCGATTGGGGAGCACTTTTGTGCACATTCCACATTTTATTTCACACATATTTTGTTCATCCATTTTCCACCATTCACATTCCGTTGTTTCCTATCTCTTGTATCATCCCGAGGGAGAGTGACACTCCCTTCACACATAAGCCATACACATTTGAGGGTGGTGTTGAGAGGTAAGGAACAACGACACTATTTTCAATCAATCACCTATATGAGAATTAAGCTCGTTATGGCATAATTTATGTATGCCATGCTTGAGAAAAAGGTAATTTATATATGTTGTTAATATATTAGCAACATTGTGAATTGTGGTAATTATGTGCATTAGATATAAATTAAAATAACATATGTTGAAGTATGTGGTTAAATTGATTCATAAGGCATTCATTACATATGGGACTTGGCATTGACATGCAATGGTTCATTATTTTGCATTTGCACAGAGACATCGCATTAGGTGGGTGTGTGTGCATGGTGTGATCAAACACCACACTTGGTGATTGATGGGTGGACTCGAGAAAGTCGGTTTAAAAATCCAACTGAGTTTCATGGTTGCATGAATATGGGGTTGGGGTCGGGGTTTGCAAGAAGGGCTATAAAATCCCTCGGGTTAGAGACCCGGTAACTTGGATACGCACTCCAGTGGTATACGAATCCATAAAGTGTGTCGGTGTATGCAAAACCATTGGTGGATGTCCATGAATTTTGTGTCGGTTGGGTGTCGTTGGTGTAAGTCCATATATACTAACCCTACAAAAGACCCAAAGATTTTAAAAGGTTCATTGGATGAAATTCATAAATGACAGATTTTCTAAACATTGGCATTGCATTATGTTGAGGGAGTCAGTGAGGGCTTGGGTTAAAATGAGTGATTGAGTCTCATCTCATTTCATGATATGACATGGTAAAAGAATTCCAACATTGAATGACATGTTCTAGTTTAGAATGGTTGTTGATTGTTATATATGCACATTCATATGCATCTAAGGTGGAGAGTAGCCTCTGTAGGAGATACTCTATTGAGCGTTGCTCACCCTATACGGGAAAATATTTCAGGTGCGGGAAACACACAGGTGGACGACTCTCATTTGGAGCCTCAAGGTTAAAGAAAGGCGGAATTGTGGCCTTTAACCTTGGTTTTTGTAAATTTTTTGTTAAAACGATGTTTTGGGCATATAATATATGTAAAATAATTGTAATCGAACTTATATGGACAATTTTTAATATAACTTTGCATGTTTTTATATGAGTATGGATAAATGGACCTATTGTGGTCAATATTTACTCATAAATGGATCCGGTGCGGTCAATATTGTATATTGGACCTCGGATGGGTCATTTTTGATTGTATATTGTACAAGTTGTGTTTAGGGTAGAGCTTTTAGTATAAAAAAAATTCTGCCCGAATTTCGTTAAATTATGGACCCCGATAAATGGGGCATAATGGTGTGATATCGAGTTACATGATATCCACGGATATTCCACAGGTTAATAGGTGATCAACGGTCCCCCGTATTTTAGGGTGTCACAACTTGGTATCAGAGCATAGGTATACGAATTACCTAGGGCTTGATTGGGCATGGGTCTAGACCATTGCATTCATTGTGTATTTCATGTTATGTGCTCTAATATGCTACATGATTATGTGCTACATGTTATGTGAACAATATGCATGGTAGAATGCATATGGAAATGGAAACACTAGGGTTAGAAAACCTAACCTTGGGGTTCAGAGAAAGGGATGAACGGTATAGTTCAATGTCTAGATATCTACTAGTAGGAGGCACAAACACTACTAATGAGACAAGGAGAGAAATCTTAAAGTTTAAACTTGATCCCTATTTTGGGATACTATGTGAGTGTTCTATTGTTATTTGACATGTGTGTAGATGGCATACAGAAGAAGAGGATGCCGAGGCGGTGGGTGGAACAACCAATCACCACCGACCTTTGACCAACAAGCCTTTGTGGAGGCTATTGGTGTTGCGACTGCTTCTATTGCACATACCAATGCTACAACTACTACTATTGCACAGACTAGTGCAAACAGGGGCCAAGGAGGCTTAAGTAACTTCCAGAAGTTCAAGGCACACTAGCCTTCGACCTTAATGGGTGGGCCGAATCTGATGGTGGCTGACCATTAGTTCCGACAAGTTGACAAGATCTTAGGAGCTATGGAGATCACCTCTGATGCCACTAAGATAATGCTAGCTACATTCCAGCTAGAGGGAGAATCCCAATTATGGTGGGATTGGGTAAAGGACTCCAAGAACTTAGACGCGAAGACATGGGGAGAGTTCTGAGAGCTCTTCACGGGCAAATTTTTTCAGTGTCTACTGATTAGCACAAAATATTGAATATTTAAAGGTCTCATTACATGCATTTTAACTCAACTTTTGCATAGAAGTACTTAGAGTTAGCCGAAATTATGAATAATGTTGAATTTTTTATGTTGCAAGTAATTATAGCTTAAATGGTGGATTTTAGGACCTTGCAACTAGTATGGGTGTGTGGTGACGGCATGGACACATTACATGAAGATTTGGAGGCTTAAAAGTGAAGAAAATAATGAGGTATTGGTGCTTGGGAACAAAGGCACCAACAACCACACCATCTGGTGGAAGGGCCTCGGTTTTCCTCTATTTTTACCATGATCCACTTCGAATCTGCAAAAGTTAAAAACATAAAAGTTGTAGGTATGGATGTCTTCTATATTATGTCAAAATTTAAGCTCAATCCAACGGTTGGATCAAAAGTTATTCCGATTAAACAAAAGGTGGTTTGGAGCTGAAAAAGTGTACTGGTACGCGTACCAATACGCCGAACTCCAATAGCTTTAATATACCAGTACGCGTACCGGTATGCTATCCAGAACAGCCCAAAAGCCTGCACATCTTCTCCACTTGCTTGGGGGATCCCACCTACACTTCTCCCATTCCTACCCTGACATATTCTACCTACAACCATGCCTCCTACACCCTTGTTGAAAACTTTGGAGGCTTGACATTCAATGAAGAGGAGAGAGAAGGGGTGAAGCCTGGGGAGTGCAGGCCAGGCTTGTCCTAGCCTGCCAAGCTTTCAACTCAGCCCCCTATTGAAGGGTGGCCTTTCACACAGACCCTAGGGATCCCCATGGACAAAAATGAAGAGATATATTCAGCATTCTTCAGCATTGCAAAGTAGTGGCTACCTAAGCTAGGAGTAGTTTTAGTGAAGAAGATGATGAATAGTGCTTAAGTTCTTGCATTTTTCCTTCCATTTGAATTGTTGTAAGCTTTAAATTTCTTGTAATCCTTAATTCTTGAATTTTAATCTCATCTATTTCAAGTATATTTCAATTTAATTACATGTTCTTGAATCTACCATTGTTGCTCTCAAGTTCTTCATTTCCTAGATTTAAAATGGGTGTTGCATATTTTTCTTCTCAGATTAAGTTTTCTTGCATTAAGTTATGTTCTATGCTTCATGTTTTCATTATATCTCTTTACATTATGCATTACTTTCCTTTATTTATGAGTAGCTAGATTTTAGTTGGCTAATCCAAGGGAGATCTCCCTTTGAGGATTCCATTTCAACTCTTCTTTTATCCTCCACTCAGTGTACGGTGGTTCAGTTTGACTGGATTGAGAGTGGATGTGGTTGTGAGTCTTTGATAATCTGTAGGCCTAGTCACATTTCATGCTTGGAATCTCACCATCTCGTCCCTAGCTTCCCACGAATCAATCGTTCATCTATGCACCATTGGAGGAAGGTTTCAAGTTGAGTTGGGATTCCCATTGGAGTGAACCTTTTGGGTTAGCCAACACTTGTTTCTTGCATTTTCATTTACAAACTTCAAACACCAAAACACAAACAAAAGATTTTACACTTTCTCGACAAAATCACCTTCCTTGAGGAGACGACCTTGGAATAATCTTCCAAGTAAAATACGACCCACGAAAGTCTCCTTGCAATTGGGGAGCATTTTTGTGCATTCATATCTCATATTTCAACCATCTTATTTTTCTTTCACCTTGCCCTTTCTTTTGACACTATCCCAATGGAAAGTGACACTCCCCTTCATCCATACACTATACATATTCTAAGGTATTGTATTTAGGGGTTAAAGGAAAGCAAGGTTTTTAAACAATCATCTGTCCGGCAAGCTAAGGCTCAGGAGTTCCTGAATTTGAGGCAAGGAACTATGATGGTATTAGAATACGTGGCTAAGTTCATGGAATTAGCTCGTTTCACTAATGATTATGTGGCCACAGACATGGCCAAGGTGAGGAAGTTTGAGGATGGCTTGAAATTGTCCATCCGAAAAAAAATTATGGGCCTCTGCCTATAAGACTTGAACTCGATGGTCAAGGCATCTATGGTCATTGATAGAGAGATATATGATGCATGGAACATCCGAGAAGCGAGTGTTAAAGACAAGAAGAAGGAGGGCCAATCCTTTTCTTCTAGCTCGGGAAACAGGCAGAAGACTTTCACTCCTCAGAGACAACCAGGACAGGGCCGTGGATATCAAGGCCAAGGCCAAGGTCGATCCTCCCAAGGCAGGGGAAACCTTGGGACAACATATTAGGTAGGTTAGAGGACTTGTTTCCATTGCCACCAGCGGAGTCACATAAAGTGGGATTGTCCTCGAAGGCAGGGATCCCATAGTTATGGGCGTCTTAGTCCCAGTCATCGGTGGGACACTCGCAGACTCACTTTATTCTTACCTACCCCACCATGGTCTAGATATGTGACACCCTAAAATTCGGGGGTCAGTTGATTACCCATCAACCCGCGAAATACCCGTGGATACAGAGTAACTCGATTTTACGTCGTTATGTCCCCTTTATCGTGGTTCTTAATTTAACAAAAATTGGGTAGAGCCTCCTTTGTACGGAAAAATCTACCCAAAACACAACTTATGCAATATACATTCACATGACCCATCTGAGGCCCAATATTAAATAATGACCACATCAGATCCATTTACGAGTAAACATGGACCACACTGTGTCCATTTATCCATACTCATATAAATACATGCAAGGTTAGATTAAAAATAGTCCATAAATATGGAGTTTTGAGAAAACCTACCCAAACTCATATCAAACTCATACATCAGGAAAATTACATTCAAAACAATCCATGTGGGTCCCATTACGACTATTTCCAAATATTTACATGCTCAAAAATCATAATTTTCACAATGATTTTACAAGAACTCAAAATAAAGCCATATCTCGGCTTTTCCTCCTCCTGCCGTCCGTCGGCGTATATCCCGCACCTGAAATATTTTTTCGTATAAGGTGAGCAATGTTCAATAAAGTATCTCCTACAGAGCCTACTCCCCCTAGTGCATATGTAATGTTTACATACAACATTCATACATAATGGCATTCCAATGAAGAATGTGCAACTCTATGTTGGAATTTCACCATGTCATGCTATGAAATGAGATGAGACTCACTCATGCACTTTAACTCGAGTCCCCATCGACCCCCACAACACAGTGCAATGCACTTGTGCAATGAAACCGTCAATTGACGAAAAATTCATCAAATGATCGTTTGAAATAAAATTCACGTGTTTATAAAACCATATCATTGTTGGATGTTACTGATTGAATGAGTATTTTTATAAATCAAATTCTTGTAACTTGTTGGGCAACAGATTTTGAAAGTTCACCGCCGGCTTCGTATGCCTAATTCACTTTTTTTGGACTTGCACTGACGAAACTGAATAAACCAATAATCGGATTTTGCACCCGAGGGAGAGTCTAGCCCTACTTGTTATACCCGATAAAAGTTTTTCTTGCATGTAACCGTGCGACTCAGTAGGAACTTCAATCCCACTTTCCCGAGCCCACCCTTCAACCACCAAGTATAATGTTTGAATTAACCATGCCCATGCCCATACACACCCATACTCATGTCTAAGCCCATAAATGGTATGCCTTCGTGCAAATGCATTGTAATGTACCATCGCATATCAATGTCATGTCTTATATGTAATCAATGTCACATGGACAACTTAAATCACACATTTCATCATGTATCATGGAAAATTATATTATATACATATAACCTCCAAAAACTCATCACAATGTTAATATATTAATATACATTTATCAACATTTCTTTCCAACACCATCCCTAAACATGTTACTACATAATCAAGCAATAACACACTTAATTCTCAAGGCATAATGTGAACATATAACATGCCCACAAAATAACCCAAAATACATCCCCAAAATTGTTTGTATAATAGCCCCCAAACAACCCATATAATAGCCCCAAAATAGCCCATAAAATAGTCCGTATAACAGTCCATAAAATAGGCCCTAAACAAGACACATAGCAGCCCCAAAATAGGCCACAAATAGCCTCTAAATAGGCCATAAAATAGTCCAAAATTTCAACACCAAGGGATAGAAAAAAAACCAAAATAAGAAGAACCCTAACTCTTGGAGCTTGGAGATTAAATCGAAGAGTAGAGCTTGCAAGAACACCAATACAACCTCCAAAACTTAATTTCTCCAAAATCTCCCCTTGAATCTTCGATGAAATCACTCCTTCTTGGTGTGGTTGCATAGCCCTTGTCACGGTGATCGACTTTAACTCTTGGTCTTAGTCGATCCGAGCGACGAAACATCGAAGATCTTGGATTGAAAGCTTGAAGATCAAGGTTTTCTTTTATCTTTCCGCTCTCTCTCTCTTTGGTCGGGCAAGGGTGCTGAAGAATGAGATATTTCTCTCAAAATTTAGATATTTGGTCGATATTTATAGTTGCAAATGTGCGATCCACATCGCACCGCATATTTTCTACTTTCGGATCCATTTTTCGTCCCGAAATGATACATTACATCCCGATTTAAGTTCAAATTAATTTTATTTAAACTTTAATTTAATTATGAGAAAATTTAATAAAATTTATTTTTGGGGACCTTTGTGAGGTCAACAGTCACCCAATCGCCTCGAACGACGTACAAAAATCTAACTATCTCAGAATTCGATAAAATTTGATAAGAATCCAATGGAGAAGTTTGTTGTGTCATCCGAGCCCTAGAACATGACTATTTTAAATATGCATTATAGTCATAAATTACCATTTTGCTATTTTTCAAAAAAAAAATTAAAATTTACCCAAATTTTACAAGGAAAATCAGTACCAGTTCCAGGGTACTGCATTCGGCCCTACTACTTCACGTGTGGGGATCCTGCAATCAGGCTAGATGGGCCAGAACATGGGTCGGGGTCGGGGTCGAGGTCGAGGCCAAGGCTCACAAGCCAGAACTTGAGGGACCGAGGGTCGCGACTATGTCATTGTGCCTGAGATTGAGCCAGCAAATTAGTTGGTTATCTAGATTACATTTCTACTCTCTCACTTATGGGCAAGGGTATTATTTAACTCTGGTGCATCTCATTCTTTTATTGTTGCATCTTGTGTGAAAGACTTGGACTTTGAGGTTGAAACCTGGGAAAAGCCATTGCATATGAGTTCTCCCCTAGGAGCTAGGGTGAGCGTTGATCAAATATGTCAAGGTTGTGAACTAGAGATATCAAGGATTCTACTCATCATGGACCTTAGGGTCATGGACTTGCTAGAGTTTGATGTCATCCTTTGTATGGATTGGTTGACGGCATACCAAGTCGTCATTGATTGTGATCGTAAGAGGGTCACCGTATACACGGCAGAGGGTGTTTGTTTCAAGTTTTATGGGAAAAAGCATAACACTTTACCCCAAGTAGTGTATGACTCTCATTGGCACGGTCAATTGGTGGGTTGACTAACAAGCCTTACACCCTAGAGGACGAGGTGAGACTAGAGTTGGGTCTACCTCGGGTGGTTTGTGAGTATGAGGATATTTTTTTTGATGAAATACTGAGATTACCTCCACATAGGGACATAGACTTCACCATTGAGTTACGCCCGGTACATTGCCCATTTATATGACTCCACATAGGATAGCACCTACTGAGTTACAAGAGCTCAAAGTCCAATTGTAAGAATTGATGGACAAGGGGTTCATTAGGCTGAGCACCTCACCTTGGGGCATTCCGGTGTTGTTTGCCAAGAAGAAGGAAAAGACCCTTTGGTTATGCATAGACTATCGGAAGTTGAATAGGGTTACTATCAAGAATAGATACCCTTTGCTGTGGATTGATAATTTGTTTGATCAATTGAGAGGAGCACGGGTCTACTCTAAGATAGATCTCTGCACTAGTTACCATCAGTTGAGGGTTAAAGAGACCGATATCCCTAAGATGGCGTTTAGGACGTGATATGGGCATTTTGAGTTCATAGTGATTCCATTCAAGATGACGAATACCCCGGTGGCATTCATGGATCTCATGCACAGGGTGTTCCATCCCTACCTAGATCAGTTTTTCATGGTCTTTGTTGACTACATCTTGATCTACTTCAAGTCTGAAGAGGAGCATGAGAGTCACTTGAGGGTTGTTCTCCAGACCTTGAGAGACCATCAGTTGTACGTCAAATTCAGAAAGTGTGAATTTTGGCTTACTGGGGTAAAATTTTTGGGACATGTGGTTTCGGATTCGGGTGTATCCATGGACCCGAAAAAGGTTGAGACAGACATGAATTGGGAGAGGCTGAAGTCAGTCTTCGAGATACATAGTTTTGGGATTGGCAAGATATTACAGGAGGTTCATTGAAGACTTCTCTTGACTAGCTTCACATATGACGAGATTGACCCGAAAAGAGGTCAAATTTGAGTGGAATGACTCGTGTAAGAAGGCATTCCAGGATTTGAAGAGGAGGCTTACTTCAGCTCATATTCTGAAAGTCCCAGAAAAGGGATAGAGGTACACAATGTATTGTGATGCTTCTAACGACAGACTTGGATGCATTTTTATATAGTCCGGGAAGGTAGTGGCTTATGATTCTCAGTAGTTAAAGAACCACAAGAAAAATTACCCCACACATGACATGGAGTTGGCGGCCATAGTCTTTGCCTTGAAGGCTTTGCACTACTACTTATACTATGACCAGTTTGAGATGTTTACGAACCACAAAAGTTTGAAGTACATCTTCACTCAGTGGAACCTTAACATGAGGTAACACAGATGGATGAAGTATCTAGAAGACTATGACTTCACTTTGTATTATCATCCCGGTAAGGCAAATGTGGTAGCTGAGTATTGGCTAGTGTGGCTTCTCGAGGGTGACAGATGCTCGAGATTGGGGGACAATTCGGGCTACGCTATATGAGGTAGGTTCAGGGTACTTTAAGAAGTTTGGGGGCTATGTCTTCCCAACTGAATAGGGTGATTGAGTCCCAAGGACAAGATCTAGAGATATTATCCATTAAGGACTGAGTACGGTCGGGTACAAGAGATGAGGGCTGGACCATTCATATGAATGGTAGTCTTTGATTTAGGGAAAGGATTGTGGTTCCCCAGTCTACGGAGCTGAGAGAGGAGATCCTTATAGAGTTCATTTGCTCCTGTTTTGCTGTACACCCGGATGTATCAAGATCTTCTTCGCTAGTATTGTAACACCCTAAAATACTCTCTGGACGGCATTACATTCAATCACCATTCATACCATGAGAGCACTAAGATAAACCATCAATAATAATAATAATAAAAGACTTCCTAACAGTAATCCATAACATTTACAACAATAACCCAAAAGAATATGCCATCTTTGGCCTTTACATTCCCAATGAAAATTTACTATTATAGCGCAGCGAAAATTACAAAAAAAATCTAGACTATACAGTGTTTCCAAAATAGTATTCTAGTCTAGAACAAAAAGTAAATGACATCTCTAGATGTCCCACTCGGAATCCAAGTATCCCTCTAGTGAAGCCTCCCCAAGGTACGGCTCGTTAGCACCGAGTACATCCTCTGCCCAACACCTGAAAAAGGTTTAACTATAGGGGGTGAGCACTAAACTCTGTAGGAAAATCCTCCCAAACTCAAACAAGGTTTAGAAAACATGTCAAAACGGGTCGGTCTCATTTCAAAAAATATCATATATAGCTTTTAAAATAAAATCGGGACATCTATACAGATCTCAAGTTTAAATAGCAACGGTAATTGAAATGGATAAATAAAGAAGTGAAACCAAGTAGAGTGGACAACACATTTTCAAAACATAATTCATTCCACCATACACCATTTTCACAAGTTCTTGTGGCATCCCATACTACCCCAAGACTCTTGTGAAAACCGTATCTGGTAGAATAAACAATGACTCGCACAGTATTCGTATCTCATATGGTATAGTATTGTCCTCTTTGGCGTGAGCATTCATACAAGAAACCTCTCACCCTCAAGGATTTGTTTCTCAGTAGTTCTCTTTGGCAGCATGCATACAAGCAACCTCTGCCTCAAGGTTTTGTTCTCAATACCAACAACTCTCTCAAATAACGACAATTTCATAAATGACCAAATTCACATGTAACATTCCAATAGAACAATTTAAGAAAAGTACATGAGATCATCCAATAACACTATTTTATTGTTCATTATAAAGCACTAAAGTTTTGAAGTCAAGAACACATGAGTAATCAAGTTTTGGAATCATTACAAATAAATATGAAGCTTGGAAATATAAAATAAAGGCGTAACAAGCTTAAAAGTCATGAACAAAGGAGAAGTCAAGAATAACGGAATAATCAAGGTTTGAATTCACTAACAACGGATTTTTAAGTTTAGGAACCACGAACAAGAGAACCATCAAGTCTTGGAATCAAGAATAAAGAATATCAAGTATTGATGTCAAGAATAAAAGAGAACTCAAGGGTTGAAATCAAGAGCAATTGAATGTCGAGTCTTGAAATCAAAAGGTATGAATCACAAGGGTTAGAATCAATAACAAACGAATATCAAATTTAAATAGCAAGAACAAATGAAGAAATCAAGAGAAAATACAATTCCCTTGGAAACTAGGGTTTCGAAGGCATACAATGAGATTTAGTGGTTACTGATGAGCATATAATATTGCACATTTCATGGCCTCATTACATTCATTATAACTCAACTTTTGTATTTAATTACTTAGTGTTAGCCTATTTTATGAATAATGTTGAATTCT
>CM042191.1:17981695-17992054 GCA_023539305.1 Ilex asprella
ATTTTGATAGCTTAAATGTTAGCTTTTAGGACCTTGCAACTATTTTGGATGTGTGGTAATGGCATGGACACAATACATGAAGAATTGGAGGCTTAAAATTGAAGAAATCAATGAGGTATTGGTGTTTTGGAACAAAGGCACCAGCTGCCACATCACTGGGAAGCACTGCCTCGGTTGTCCTCCATTTTGACCATGATCTAATCAGAATCTGGAAAAGTTCAAAACATGAAAGTTGTATATCTGGATGTCTTCTATATCGTGTCAAAATTTCAGCTCAATCCAACAGTTAGATCAAGAGTTCTGTCATTTCTACCGAAGGTGGTCCAGTGCAGAAAAAACAGTACCGGTACCTAGTACCGGTACCACGAACATTCTGGCTGAAAAACAGCCTATAACTCAACTTTGAGGCTTAGGGGTCCCACCTACACTTCTCCCACTTGCCCCCCAACATTTCCTGACACAAGAGCACGTCTCTCTTACACATTTGGAAGACTTGGAAGGCTTGGCATTAATGAAGCATGGGAGAGGAATGGGCAGGCATGTGGGCTCCTAGGCTAGGCTTGCCCTAGCCTGTGCAATGCATCATTTCAGTCCCCTCTTAATAGGAGCTAGAGCAGACAGCTAGGGAGGACCCTCATGGACGTTTTTTGCAAGGCATACACTCCATATATCTCAACAATATTCAGCATTTTTTGAGAGTTGGCTACCTAAGCTTAGGAGTAGATATAGAGAGAGAGTTCCAAGGTTGAAGATGATGAATCATTTTTTGCATTTTCTTCTCCCATTTCACTTGCTATTGTTGTAGTAAGCTTTCATACTCTTGTAATCTTCATTTTATTACCTTAATGTCATTTACTTCAAGTCTATTTCAAGTTTACTTGTGTAACTTAGATTTCACCATTTATGCTTTCAAGTTCTTCATTTCTTAGTTTAAAATGGGTATTGTTGATTTCTCTTCCTAGTTTAAGATTTCTTGCATGTAGTTAAGTTTTAATCTCCATTTCATCCTTGTCTCTTTACATTATGAATGTCTCGCTTTTAATATGAGTAGTTAGGATTTAAGTTGATTAATCCAAGGGAAGACCTCCTCTTGGGGATTCCATTTCAACTTTTCTTCATTCCTCCCTTTTGAGTCAAATGGTTCGGTTTGACGGGGTTGAGAGTGGAAGAGTTGGTGAGCCTTTGATATCCCGTAGGCCTAGTCACGGGTTATGCTTAGATACTCACCAATCTCGTCCCTAGCTTCCCCCGAATCAATCGTTCATTCATGCTCAATCGGAGGAAGGCTTTGAGTTGATTGGGTATTCCCATTGGAATGAACCCTTTGGATTAGCCAACACTTGTTTTCTTGCATTTTCATTTACAAACCAAACACAAAACTCAAATACAAGATTTTACACTTTCTTTTCACTTTTGCAAAATCACTTTCACAAAACTCCCTTTCCTTCCCTGAGGAGACGACCTTGGAATACTCTTCCAAGTAAAACACCGACCACGAAAGACTCCTTGCGATTGGGGAGCACTTTTGTGCACATTCCACATTTCATTTTACACATATTTTGTTCATCCATTTTTCACCATTCACATTCCGTTGTTTCCTATCTCTTGCATCATCCCGAGGGAGAGGGACACTCCCTTCACACATAAGTCATACACATTTGAGGGTGGTGTTGAGAGGTCGGGAACAACGACACTATTTTCAATCAATCAGTTACCCACCCATAACCTAGCTTAGAACAAGTAATATTTATGTTTGAAAACCAATAATGAAGGAGGAATCAAGAGAATCACACATCTCTTTTGTAACTAAGGTTCGAAATGAAGAAAAGAGGATTAGTGGTTGCTCAAGCATAATACGGTTTACAACAAGGAAAATATATTCAAGAGTGACAAGAAATGATGATTTATAGCCAATGGATATGATTTAGAGTCAAAGGAAATACATATGTAATAACCCTAATCTCAATGTAAGAGAATGGAAGAAAACACCTACCTTGAATCCAAGAGTTTTAAGCTAACCCAAGCTCTAAAGATCTCCTTCTTGTCTTCTCTTAGGGTTCCAAGAGGTGTGGGTAAAGGTGTAGTAAAGGTGTAGAAGAAGAGAGGAGAAGAATGGTGTTCTTGAGAAATTTCGATTTTGATTTCTATAAGGGGTGAAGCTATCTTGATCTTGGTGTTTTTTCCTTTTTTTATCTCCTCCTAGGGCTCTAGGATGTTTGTGGTGAGAATGAGATGAAGAATGGGGCAAATAGGGCTTAGAATGGGGTTTTAAAACTCAAAATCTCGACTTTTTAACTGTTCGGAAGGCTTCAGAGAAGCGGTACCGGTACTGGGTACCGGTACCGTTTAGCTACTGGTTTCGGGGTACCGGTACCGTTTGACTGCCTCGACTTCCAGGGAAGTTTTGACCCTTTTTGAGGTCGAATTAGAAAATTTTCATGATATACACTTTTGTAGCCCTAGATGTCTAATATCTACTGTAAAAATTTCAGATCAATTTGACATAAGGATAAAAATTTATGGCCAAAATTCTAAGAGGTGTCCAAAATATTTTATACCCGACATTTACGTAAGGTGTGTTTTTATTCCGGAGTACTTCCAAGCTTCCAAGGCACCTCATATTACCTCTCGCAAGGTTTTTCGACCTTCCGGATTCAATGGAGACCTTAGTTTGACCTAAAAATATTTAGAAACTTATCTCATCATCCTTTCTAAGTTTAAACGTCTTCGAACTTAAACTTTAAAACTCAAATTGCCTCCCTAGTATTTATTCCTACTATTACCATCCATATGGTTCATTCTCACCTCATTATGTTTATATATGAATCACCAAAATAATTATATCACTATATATCTATATACATATATTAAAGAGAATGTCGGATGTTACAAGTATTATTAGAGTGGGATGAAAAAACACGTTGGAGATTTTGTTAGTCGATGTCTCACATGTTAACAAATGAAAGCTGAGCACTAAAGACCAGTAGGGTTACTTCAGCCTTTAGAGATAGCTGAGTGGAAGTGAGAGCATATCACGATGAATTTTGTGACCCATTTACCACGAACATCGCGAGGGCACGATGCGGTGTGGGTGATAGTGGACCGACTTACAAAGTCGGCACACTTTTTGACGGTGTGGCTGACCTTCCTAGTGGAGGAATTCTACAAGTTTTATATACAAGAGATTGTCCGGTTGCATGGGGTGCCCATATCTATAGTATTGGATCAGGATCCCAAGTTTATGGTTCATTTTTGGAGAGTTTTCAGCGAGCCATGGGGACACAGTTGATGATGAGCATTATTTTTCATCCCCATTTGGACGATCAGTCGGAGAGGACCATCCAAAATTTAGAGGACATGCTATAAACATGCATCCTAGATCTCAAGGGTAGCTGGAAAGATCGCCTACCCTTAGTGGAGTTCGCCTACAACAACAGTTATCAGAAGAGCATACAGATGGCACCCTATGAGGTACTATATGGGAGGTCTTGTCGTTCTCTAGTTTGTTAGACAGAGGTAGGAGAGAGACCCTCTACGGGTCCAAAATTGGTTAGAGACACCTTGGAGAAGGTGGACTTGATACGAAAATGTCTTCTCGTGGCTCAGAGCTGGCACAAGAGCTACGATGACAAACGACGGCAACCTCTAAAGTTTGAGGTGGAAGATCATGTCTTCCTGAATGTGATGCCTAAAAGAGGAGTGGTCAAGTTCGGCAAGCAGAGAAAGCTGTCGCCGAGGTATATCGGGCCATTCAAGATACTCAAAAGGGTGGGTACAGTTACTTACCGATTAGATTTACCGCTAAATCTATCGAGTGTTCACGCGGTGTTCCTTGTCTCTATGCTCCGGAAGTATACTCCAGATCCGACACATGTGGTAGTTTTGGGTGAGTTGATTGTTGATGGGACCTTTGAGGAGGGACCGATACATATCATGGATAGCCAGGATCAGATTTGGCGAGACAAGACCGTGAGGCTAGTGAAGGTGTTGTGGCATTACCGAGGAGTGGAGGAAGCAACATGGGAGCGTAAGAACAACATACGTACCAGCTATCCTTTCTTATTCGAGCATGGATGTACATTATTATAGTCATCTAGTATTAAATGATTGTTGCAAACGCATGTGGTTGAATGTGTATGTGTGTGTGAATTTCAGGGACAAAATCCTTTTAAGGGGGGAAGAATGTAAAACTCAGGTAAATTTGAACTTTTTTTGAAAAAGGATAAAATTGGTATTTTTCCACTATAATATGGATTTAAAATACGTATTTCTCTAGAGAGCGGATGACGAAACGGACTTCGCTGTTGGATTCGTCTCTTGAAATCTAGTTGCTCTGTCAATTTTTGAGATTGTCAAATTTTTTATGTTTTACGAGACAACTATGTCGAATAACCTCACAAAGGTCCCCAAAAATAGAAATTATAAAATTTTATTATAATTGAATTAAAGTTTAAATAAAAATAATTTTTGAACTTAAACCGAGATGAAATTAATCGTTTCGAGGCGAAAGACAAGGGGGCGTGTGGCGTGACGTGGACCAAATGTTAAGGGTTATAAATATGAACAAATATCTAATTTTTAGGAAGAATACTCTGCATTTTTTAGTGGGCAAAACGTGTGGAGGAAGGGAGAGGGAAAGGAGAGAAAAATAGAAAGTTTTCAAGGCTTCTCGCTATGATTTCTGCCTCTCCATCACTCGAATCAACTCAAGACAAGAATCAAAGTTGATCTCCTTGATGAGGACTACACTTATCTACCAAAAACGAAGGATTTCACCAAAGATCCAAAGATTAGATTTTGGAAAAATCAAAGATTTGAGGTTGGTGTTGGTGTTGTTGAAGTTCTACACTTCATTTTATGCTCCAAGAGCTAGAGTTCCCTCCTACTTTGGTTTCTTTCTAACCTGTGGGTCCATATGAAATGGGTAGGTATATGAAACTATATATGTCACTTGCCTCTTGTTATGGAAGTGAGGAATTGGGTATAGAAATGGCTTAGACCAACTTCTAGCTTAAATTTGATATGTGGAAGCTATTAGTGTAAACTCTTGGAATTTGGGTTTATGTGGGCTGTTTTGTGTATTTTAAAACTGTCCTATTATAGTTGGGTTAATGGAAAAAGGTTAGGTATATAGAAATATGTATTTCACTTGCCTATGGTTATGGCGTAGGTGTAGAAATGATTTAATCAATTTCTAGTTTGAAATTGATATGTGAAGTTCTATGTGAAAATTCTTGGAGCTTGGTATTGTGTGGGCATGCTATGTGTCATACTGTGCCATGTGAAAGAAATGAGTTATTTACATAGGTTGTGTGATAACATGATTGGTTCCTTGAAGGTGTTTTGCTAAATGCCTATGTGAGAATTAAGCTTGTTATGGATAATTTATGTATGACATGCTTGAGAAAAAAATAACTGATATATGTTGTTAATATATTAGCATCATGGTGAATTGTGGTAATTATGTGCATTAGATATAAATTACAATAGCATATGTTGAAGTATGTGGTTAAATTGATCCATATGGCATTCATTACATATGAGACTTGACATTGACATTTAATAGTTCATTACTTTGTATTTGCACGGAGACATCGCATTAAGTGGGTGTATGTGCATGATGTGATCAAACACCACACTTGGTGATTGATGGGTGGGCTCGGAAAAGTCTGGTTATGAGCCAAGTCTTTAAAATTATAAATAGGGTTAAAAATCAGATATTTGGCACAAAATATCTCTGCATTTGTTGGTCTTCAACGTTGGGGAGAAAGAGGGAGAGAAAAGAGAGAAAACTAATTTTCTTTCGTCGATTCTCAGAGTTCTGTCTGTCAAAATCCGTCGAGCCAAGAGTTAAAGTCGATCTCCTCAACTAGGGCTACGCAACCATACCAATAACGAAGAATTTCACTGAAGATCCAAGAGGTGACTTTGAAAAAATCAAGAATCTTGGGGCTTTGTTGGTGTTTTTGAAGTTCTACTCTTTGATTCACACTTCAAAAGGTAGGGTTCCCTCCTACTCCGGTTCATTCCTAGCCTAGAATTTCCATAAGGGATGGTTAGGGGTATGTGGTTATATATAATTTTCCTATTGATATGAAAATGAGAAAGTGAGTACAATGGCTTAGACTAATGTCTGGCTTGATTTTGGTGCATGGAAGTTACCTGTGTAAATTCTTGTAACTTAGTGAAATTTTGGTCATTATACGTGTTTAACATGATTGGTGCCTTGAAATTATTTGATAAAATGCCTTGAGTGATTGAAATTTTCTTGTTGATGTAATTGAAGTAGCATGCTTAGGCATTGTTGTTGACATGTGGACATATGCTTTATGATATAGGATATATTAGCACGGTGATGAGTTTTGGTAATTATATGCATATGACATAACTTGCCATGAGATATGATTTTATCCGGTTGAATTACTCATCTCGCATTCATTGCATTTGAGCATGTGGTTTCATCCCATTCAAGAGCACAAAGCATGAGTGTGGGTGTGTGTGTATGCATGGTTGATTAAACACCAAATTTGGTGATTGATGTGTAAACTCGGTAAGTTGGGGTTGAAGGTCCCATTGAGTCACATGGTTGCATGAAAAACTTGTGTCGGGTATAGCAAGAAGGGCTAGAAGATTCCTTAGGTGCAAGACCCAATTACTGGTTCGTTAGTGCAAGTCAAAAAAAGTGAATTAGGCGTACGGAACCAACGGTGCAATTCCAAAATCCGTTGCTCAACAAAGACACAAGAGTTTGCTAAAAATTTTGATTTTTGAACGTACTCTGGATGTGCAACATTCAACAATGCTTGATTTTATAAACACGTGATTTTTATGGAAAATAAGCATTGGATGTACTTCATCAATGATGAGTGTTTTACTTCACAAATGCATTGTATTGTGTGGTGGGAGTCGGTGAGGACTCGGGTTAAAATGCATGAGTGAGTGTCATCTCATATCTTGACATAGCAAGGTACATGAAATTACATATTCATGTTGAGATGGATAAATGTTGTTCATTATTGCATGTATGCATTCTATATGCACCTAGGTGGGGAGTAGCCTCTGTAGGAGATACTCTATTGAGAGTAGCTCACCCTATACGAGAAATAATTTCAGGTGTGGGTTACACGTCGGTAGACGACCCTCATCCGGGCCATCTAGGTTGAAGAAAAGCCAAGATATGGCATTATTTAGAGTTTTTGTAAAAACTATTATGAAAGCTTGATTATGGCATGTAAACTTCTGTAACTGAATGTAATAGAACTTGTATGGATCAAGTTTTATATAAGGAATGATGTTACACATATTGGATAGATGTTGAGGGGTTTGAAATGGATTGGAAATGAAAAACAAGCCAAATAGGTGAAATAAGCAAAAACTGGACACAGAGTACCGGTACGCTGCTGTCTAGTGGGAAGCCGTACCGGTACGCGTACCGGTACACTTTTCAAAAATTTTAAATTTTAAATTTTAAATCTGTTTGTCATGCTCTCGGCCTATGTTTTTCTTCCCTCCAATTATATAAATGGACCATAATGAAGTATAAATTATGGTATATTGGACCTTGGTTGGATCCAATGAATAACTGAAACCGGATTACATTTATGGGTTACGATCCCGGTTAGGGGATGCTATCACGTTGTGTCGAGTTATGCGGCATTCACGAGTATTTTCGCTGGTTAATGGGTTATCAACGGTTAATAAAAGAACCCCAAATTTTGGGGTGTCACAAAAGTACAATGCTAAAAAAAATTCTTGATTTGCTTATAATGCTACTCGACCAAAGTCAAAATTTTATTTAAATAAGAAATGGACTGCTCTTTGTATGTATTATTATTCTGAGTCATCAAGCATCCAATAGATTCGTGCATGGTTGATAAGTACAATCGTAGCAACCTACCTTTTATAAGGGGCATGAGGATTGGTGGACTGGGCAAGTGCTCTTTGATTTGGTGGAAGGCTTCTTGATGTTGTGTCTCCCACTTGAAGTCCTTTACACCTTTCAAGTTTAGGAGCGACAAGAACATCTGCATCTTCCTTATGTCGTTGACGATGAATCGTTGGAGACAATTTACTTGACCTATTAGGCGTAGTAGCTTTGCCTTGGTCCTTGAAGGCGCGACCTCTAGATGACCTTCACCATATTCTTGTCTACCTTAATTCCCTTATTTTACACCAAAAATCCCAACAATTTCCTTCTTGTGACCCCGAATTCACATTTCAACAGATTCATCTTTAGCTAATGAATACACATCCTTTCAAAGACAACTCTCAGATTGCTAAGGTGTCTTTCTATATCTTGTGTCATGACTATAGTGTCATTATTGTACACCTCCATAAACTTGTTGATCAAGTCATGAAAGATGGTGTTCATGGCTCTCTGGTATGTTACCTTTCAATTCTTCAATTCAAAT
Source organism: Ilex asprella (assembly GCA_023539305.1). Classification (NCBI taxonomy): domain Eukaryota; kingdom Viridiplantae; phylum Streptophyta; class Magnoliopsida; order Aquifoliales; family Aquifoliaceae; genus Ilex; species Ilex asprella. The sequence continues at coordinate 17,990,107 of CM042191.1, forward strand.
GGTATGACCCTACATTCAAACATCCCTATTGATCCAGGACATCGGAAGACAGTTTTGTGTTCCTCATTAATGAAGTGCAATGCCCAAATATCCACCTTGGAAGGCATCATCTCTACAACATTCAATCATGAGAGCATACTAAATTTTCATTCAATAAATAAAATCATTCATCATCCAACTTCTAACTAGATAAATCCCAAAAGAAAACATAAATAAATCCTTAAATTACTTCCAAAATCAAAACACTAATTTTCCTAGTAACAAATAAAAGAAATATTCCAAAACATTGTCTAATAGTTGAACTTCAGAAATTTAAACTAGAAAGGCACTCTCTAAGTCTCAACATCTAGATCCAATTCTAGATATGTTGCCACCTCAACGTCAACCTGCTCATCTAAGGTTATATCTTCATCTAGTCCAAAATTTGAAAAATGTTACGGTAGAGTGAACAGAAAGCTTAGTAGGAAAAACTTCTCAAACCCAAATAAGGTTTAAAAATCATTGAAACAGGTAAGTCGAGGTTTTTAAAAATATATTTGTAATTTTGAAGTAAAATACTGAATTTTAATAAGATCTCAAGTGTACGATACAAAATAGTAAAGTTGAATAAGAACTAAAACTCATTTTCAAAACAATAGAAGATAACAACAAGTATATATCATGTACGCAAGTGGACTAGCATGAAACTACAACACGAACATATCTGAACCATCCACACCACAACACAATCACAAACCTTACAATCAATCCCCTTAAGGCCATCAAATTTTAGGAAAAGCGTATACTGAACCATCAGCAGTGATGAATTCTTCCTATGACTAGTAAACAAATCTCCAGCCTCGATCACCATGAATAAATAGTGGTTGGTCCTCGCAAGGAACCAACCCCACTATGAGTAATAGGAAACCTTCAAACTCTGCTAGTTAAAAAAAATATCTAAACACTCTATGATATAGATTTGAGTGCAATTCAAGTTCATTGCACCTACCCATACAAGAGATAATTTTCACAATTTTTTCATAAAATCCACTAGAATCAGGAATCATGGCTCCATAACTTTCTCAAATGAATAATTCAAGAAATCAACCAAGCAATCCCTAAAAAAAATCTTTGAATTGATATTAATCAAGAACTGGAGTTTTGCAATCAAGAATATATGGTTTTTAGATGTAAAACGTGTATTTAGATATAAATCATGTGTTTATTCAATAATTGAAATATATATTTAAAAAAGATTGCAAAAATATTATCGATACATCACATATATAGAATATGAGTCAAGAACCAGGTTTTTAAATGAAGAACATATAATCTTGTAAGCAAATCATGTATTTTGTTCAAGAAATGAATCATGGATTCAAACATATGTAAAAATATTATAGATAAATTATTTATATCATAATAAGGATGAAAAATATATTTGTAAAACTCTAATCATCAATGAATAAATTTAAGAAAGAACCCCTACCTTGATACCTTAGATCTTGATCCTAACTTGTTTTGTGCCGATTACCACGCGTTAATTGAATTGATCCAAAATGTGTACACCCAAGTGCAATCGGTCGAGTTATAGTAATAATCCGGTTTGAGTTCAGAGTCAAATCCACAGGGAACTTGTTGTGTTGGTATTTCAAAGTAAGTAGTGGTGGAGACCAATTGATTGTAACCTTTAAAATTTGTGATTATGAGATTGAGAGGTTTTTCCTGAATTAAATATGAAATTCTTTCCAAGAATATTTTCTCGACAAAATATAAGATTAATTTAAATGGAAGAAAAGTCACTCTTAGTTCGAGGATCAGGACATGTAATCAATTATCCGATTTATTATATTTATGTTTAATAACTCAATTAACTCCCGTGTCAACATCAAGTTAATCGGAAGGTAAAGATGGACTGTGAGAATTAAGACCATGGTTCCAATGTCTTTTTAGAAGTTTACAAGAATTG
>CM042191.1:17997054-18013529 GCA_023539305.1 Ilex asprella
GTTATATATATTACTTGTGAAATGAGACCGACCGTTTTCTATGTTTTTAAACCTTGTTTGAGTTTAGGAGAAATGTGGCTACAGAGCTTCGTGCTCACCCCCTACAAATTATATTTTTCAGATTTGGTGCTAGAGGAGGATCTAGGCATCGATGAGCCGGGACATTGGGAGGCTCCACTAGAGGGAAACCTAGATCCCGAGGTGGATACGTAGAGTTATAGCTTCTTTTGTACTAGACTAGGACATTCTTTTGGAACATTGTGTAGTCTAGTTTATTTTGTATTTCCGCTGCAAGATTTACTTTGATATTTTTTTGGGGATGTAAATGCCGTTGTTAGGCATATTCTTTTGGATGTTATTGTATATGCCTGAATGATGAAGTAAATTCTTTTTGGATATGAAGTTATGTAGTTGCTCTCATGATTGTAAATGGTCTTTAAATAGTAATACTGCCAAGGTGTATTTTGGGGTGTTACAACAATAATGGAAATGATCAAAGGGTAGTCATGAAGATCTAGCCGTGGTACTGGCCTTGAACCGATGAGTTTTTCCATGCAAGAGTCATCTACGTCATAGAAAGATTCTCGATTATACAAAGTACCTTAGCTTTGCTACATACAATCAATCATCCAATACACAAGGGGATAAATATTTAAGCATTAGAACTGTACATAAATATAATTTTGGGATAATCAATGCATGCCCTTCACCTCTTACTAAAGAATGAATGAGAAACTACTCACTCTTCATAGCATTGATAAAACTAAAAAAGTGAGTGATGTTCATCCCTCTAAGTAGAAGACGTTGCAAAATAAAAGCACAATAACAAATAACTAATCTTCAATAAAGAATGAATGAATCACGTTTCACACTTCACGGCTTTTGCAAATGCAAAGCTCTAGAAAAGTGGAAGAGTTTCATTCCTCTAAGAAAGAAGGGAGCTCAAACAATAGAAGTTGCAAAACATAAATAAAGACATGTATGTAATAACATAAATGTAAAAACTAGAAGTAAATAGCAAAACTACACTTCTAAATAAATGCAATTGTAAACATTAATGTAAAGAAAGGAATGGGAGTCTAAACTTCCCAATTCTCTAGCAAAGAAGAAAATTAAGACAATAGGAAAGGGAGAGTTCCTGAAGTGCTGCCCTTAATTCTCTTTAGTGTTGGCCCCCTTTGCTCTCCAAAAAATGGGTGTATTTATAGGCAAGGAGAAGGAAAAAAAGGGAGGTGAAGGAATAGTTCTCATTGCCGAAGTCAAAGTGAAAACCCACCCACTCTATAGGCTGTCTGTCGAGGACGTTCGAACGGTATCTGGCATTCGAACGTCTTTGTTGTTTTTGTTCTAAGGGCGTTCGAACGGTGGGTAACGTTCGAACGTGTCTTCTGTCTTTGTTCTAAGTGCGTTCGAACACCTGATGGGATCTGTACATATCATTCAGACGTCAAATGGCATGTGGTCCTCTGTGAAAATCTCCTGCCACACTCCATGCAGAACTTGTCATAGATTGGCGGCAACACCCCATATCTTCAGTCAATCTGGTCTCGTTAGTGCCTCAGTGGACGTTCGAACGTTAGGTGACGTTTGAACGTAGTACTTAATTCTCCAGGGTTTTAGTTCTTGGTTGCAACACATCTTGTCTCAGCAGTCTGGTCTTTGCCTGGTTCAAGTGGACGTTCGAACGGTATGTAGTGTTCGAACGATACTGCTATGTTCCAAGCTTCTCAATTTTGTTCTCCAATGTATTGGAATTACATTCAAATGAACTTTTTGTCACCCTTGAACATTTTTTCACTTTAGAACAAGAAATATCATCATTTAAACTCCATCAAAGTATAATTAGTCCAAAAGAGGGCATAATAATATTTTATATTTTAGTACTGATCACACCCTCTGACCTAGATATTGCTAGTCCCTTGTAATATAACAATAATTACATATAAATCTATTTCTAACGCCTTTTTTGTAGGTTATCCGGTTGCATTTTGCTTATGCAACAAGTCATTAAACCCCTAAGTTTACCCTAGTGGACGAGTGTTGTCTCGTGGGAGTTTTCAGTGAAGTTACCCCCAAACTTCGGTCGATCAAATGTATATGTGAGATTGTTGATCAAAGTAAATTAGCATCATGGTCTTTGAGACATCCAACCCTCAATTTCGACTATTTATTCCACGTGATCGTCTTTCATTGGTACTTACTCTATGCAAAAGTTAGCACTTGTCACATTTGCATTTGAAATTTCCTGAGTAGTAGGACCGTCATTCTAGAAACAAGAATTGGTATATAACAATCATCCCCCTTTACCACCTTCTATGGATAGCTTTGATTACACAAATCTCTCTTAGGAATGCCTTCAGCAAAAGATTCGCTTCGAATATGGTGACTTGTCTATCACAGGGCATGTAATCAAAAGATGACAATCAGAAATTACGTGCACAATGTAATAAAGGAGTGAAACTTTTTAGAATATAGACTAATCATGTTCTTGGCTTAATCTCATAGAAGAATATTGAAGCAATTTAAAGAAATACTATTTAACATACCCCAACTTTTGATTGACAACATGCATATGCATCAAACTTGCGAACAATTAGAGCTTTTCATAGGTTGTAATGTGGCCAGATGTTAGTGGCTAACGAAATGCCGTCAATGGAGTTCAAAAGCCATCTTTTTTATGCATTTTAGCACACCTCTGTTTGGCTTTTTGAAATTTTTGTCTGGGAATGGGGTTTCTTTCTTTCATTTTCCCATTTTTCACTTTCTTGGCAATTTCCTGTCTTTTTATTTCTTTTTCGGTTGTTTCCACTAATCTTTTCTTTTATTGAACAGTAGCTGACATAGCCTTTCTCCCTTCTCGTTTATTTCTATAACACACTGATTTATAAGAGGGTGTAAGAAAATTAGATAGCAAAGGTATGTCGAGCATATTTTCCTTGTGGCTCGGTTTTCATATGAGCTTTTTGAAAAGAAATTCATTCATTTGAGGGCTCAAGCAGGGTTAACTAGGAATATCATTTTGAAAGAAAAAATAGCTAAGGCTCAAAGTCAAATCAAAAGATGGCCTAAAATGATTTCTCAAGTATGTGCATATGTATGTGTGGTATGCTTGTATTTCCTATGGGATGTGTCAATAGATCACTTTAGTTGCATCAATCAAAGCAAAATTAATGAGATTATTCAAAGATAGATAGTGGAAAAATCTTCTTGAGTAAATGTTGATATTCTCTCTGAAGCATCGTAAGGCTCAAAACTTACCATGGTATCATTTGTAATCTCCGCTGGTTACGTCGGGTTTTCCAGGGAATGTCGGTTATATACCGATTCCATTTTTGAGTCCAACCATCTTGTACCTTAAGAATAACAAAAACTAATGTACATTTGATAATTTAAGCATAGCGATAATACCATTCTCAAAGAGATTTGGTTTTAAGTCTTGATTTGTTAGGTTGAGATGTCAAACCGATTATGTGCTGAGTCATTTGAACACGTAATCCTAACATCCACATCTATTTCTTCATTAAAGCTAAATCTATACATACATTTAAAACAAAAAAAAAAGTGATAAACTGAGTCATTCATTTCCACAAAAATCATCATTCATCATTTAACACCAATGATTCAGTTCATCCATAAAGGACATAGCAACACAAAAACAAAACAAAAACTTTAAACATTACTACAAACCATAAAAGAAAAATCATCCTAGGAAGAAACAAACAAAACATAACACCCAAGAACAGAAATATCCTCTCAATCTCCTCCATCTCCACCATCAACAGCTCCACCACCCCTCAAAAGCCTAAAGATCTCATCCTACTTAGCTTCGATGCTAAGCATGATGTCCTATAAAGAACATTGGGGCATACTAGGGCATGTCTTCTCCTGGGTCTGTATGTACTCTCTCTCAAGCTCCCTCTCTTCCTCTCGATCTAGCTCTTCCTACACCTCATCTCCTCCTTGTGCTGGTGGCACCTCTCAACTTGCCGCTAGGCCACCACTATGTCCTTGGCTCCTCTTGAAAGAGCCCTTTTTAAGTGGGCTCATTGGTTTTTGGATCTCCATCTCGGCCCTCAGCTTGACCCCATTCTCCATGCATATATCAGTCACTAGGGTGCCAAAGGGCAGTGCACTCTTTTTTGCATCGCACCCTTTTTTCATTTCTCCTAATATGAGGGAGGGAAGATCAATACTCTGGCTTTTTCCAATTGCATAGAGTAGTCGAGCCATTTCAGGCAAGACCTCATTCATTCGTCTTATGGGAGCCAAGTTTGCCACCATAATTAGGTTGAACATTTTGTATTTGTCAGTGAGTTCCCCTTGTTTCAAAAATTTCCTATTCCCCCATGAAAAAATGGATACCCCGATCAACTCCTTCCCCACCACATTCTTTGGTGCATCTTTCTTGGGAGGGTAAGGGGGTTTGTTTACCTGAGGCACTTCTTGCCTTATCTCTGTGATAGATGCCTCGTCCACATCGATGTGGATTCCCTTCATATAGGTACGAATCGCGTCATTGATAATCTCAGCGTTGGAGTAAAACTCCCTCACCAAGTCAACGGCAGCCTCCTGTCCATTCCTTAAGTACCACACCCAATTTCTCCTTTCCATTTCTTCCAACAACCCAATCTTAGCAAAATCAAAAAGCTCAATGTCTCTTTCACAGACAATTGCATGCTTATTGAAGAAATCTTCGTACCTTTCGGCCTTTAAGGAACTTGAAAATCGAGTTCGATCGTATCTCTTGGTCCTTTGCTTCCCCTCTCTCTCTCTACTATCACCTCTTCAACAAAATGTGGCTATTGGCTTACTGATGGAGAATGCCTAGCAAGTAGTTTCATTCTCGGCATTTTGTTCGAACGTGGGTCGTCTTGGGGGGGTGCTGTCAAGCTGCTGAAACTCAAGATTCTTGGTGTGGGATTGAAGGTTTTGATGTGGAGAAGGGTTAGGGAGGGTCGATTTTGGGTATATTTGAAGAATAAGGGTAAATCAAGGTTTGTGGAATGAAAAGGGAACCTAGGGTTTTGAAGATTCAATAGTGATTTGGGGATTTTGAACTAAAGAAGACGCTTCAGGATTTTATAGTCTGAGTCGCACCATTCGAATGTCATTGTCGTTCGAACGTGAACTAAATAAATTTAAGATATCATTTGAACGTTTTGTGCGTTCGAACGTTGCTAGCTCCCAATACTTTTGTGTTTTCATCAGAGACCAAATTATTGTGAGCTCTCTACGTTCGATCGAGCTATTGGCGTTCGAATTTTAATACTCGTTCGAACGATTTATTGGTAATTTAACGTGTTTAGGTCTTAGTAATTTTTGGTTTTATCAGAGAGTTCTTCAAGGAAAAGTACTGTAATCAACTTCCGTTTGAACGGAACTTGTCGTTAGAATGTTGAATCAAATAAGAAAATTTTACACTGCATTATATACAATCAGAGAAAGCTTATTAACAACAATTTGAAACAAAAAATCATGGCGTCTCAGGTTAAGTCCCTACCCACGCTTAAGGTTGGTATTTTGGGACATTCCTTACTCGGCCCATGTTTTCAAAAGAGTATGTACAAAACAAAAAAAAAATTCACACTATTTACAAGAAATCGGATTGTTGGCTTTCATTCCCAAAACAAAATTTTCCACAGTTTTAAAAATAGTCTAATCCAAGTCATCCTCTGTTTCTATGTCTCTTGATCTATCAGTGACTCTTCTAATTTCCTGTCGTAAAAACCAGTTAAGCAAAGTACCGGAATAGGATGGCGTGTCAGGATAATCCTTACTCTACCCATTCACTATCCAGTCTAATCGATCGAGTGAACGACCGAAAATTAGTTTAGAACACTGATTATATATCTTCTCATGAAAGACTCTGCCGCACTGTTTACAGGTACCAAGTCTTTTGGCACGACGACGTTTAGCAAAAGTGCTTCTGCCACAGAGGAGTTTTGCTTGCTGTTCTCGGATCTCATTTTTCCTCACCTGTCTTGTTTTTCTCATGAGCACAGTATGCACATCTGATGAAAAAGTTTGTAGAACTGTCAGACTAAACCAAAAAAAATTGGCATCCATACTTCCTACACTTTAAGACTCACTATCTGGTTTTTTAACGTCTATCAGTCATCAAGACAGTTTAAACTGAGCCACATACACATAATAAACAAGACAAGGTATACAATATAATCAGAACAACAACAACATAAATTTTAAAATTTTACGGAATAGTTTACTTTGTCTTCAATGTTTCGAATTTACCAGTATAAAGGTTGTTAATGAGATTGAGAGGTAGTGATCCGTGCTTCTGCAGATACCTTTTACATTAAAACACTTTTACCAAGGTTCCCCAACAACGGCGCCAAAAACTTGACTTGATCCGAAATGTGTAAAACCAAGTGTAGATGGTCAAGTTATAGTAATAATCCGGTTTGAGTCCAGAGTCGAATCCACAGGGAACTTGTTGTGTTGGTGTTTCAAAGTAAGCAGTGGTGGAGACCAATTGATTGTAACCTTTGAAATTTGTGATTATGAGATTGGGAGGTTTTTCCTGAATTAAGTATGAAATTCTTTCCAAGAATGTTTTCTAGACAAAATATAAGATTAATTTAAATAGAAGAAAAGTCACTCTTTAGTTCGAGGATTATGACATGTAGTCAATTATCCGGTTTGTTATATTTATGCTTAATAACTCAATTAACTCCCGTGTCAACAGCAAGTTAATCGGAAGGTAAAGAATGACTGTGAGAATTAAGATCATGGTTCCAATGTCTTTTTAGAAGTTTACAAGAATTGTTTGTGCAGAGACTTCACCCGTCTACAAACAAACAAGAGATTCTACAAGACATCCAACCCTAGTTTTAATATTCCATTCTTTGAATGAAGCACAATAATGGGGATGATCAACGGGTAGTCATGAAGATCTAGCCATGATACTTGCCTTGAAATGAGGAGTCTTTCCATGCAAGAGTCATCTATGTCATAGAAAGACTCTCGAATATACAAAGTACCTTAGCTTTGCTAGATACAATCAATCATCCAATACATAAGGAGATAAACATTTAAGCATTAGAACTGTACATAAATATAATTTTCGGATAATCAATACATGCCCTTCACCTCTTACTAAAGAATGAATGAGAAACTACTCACTCTTCATAGCTTTGGTAAAACTAGAAAAGTGAGTGATGTTCATCCCTCTAAGTAGAGGACATTGCAAAATAAAAGCACAATAACAAAGAGCTAATCTTCAATAAAGAATGAGTGAATCACGTTCTACCCTTCACGGCTTTTGTAAAGCTCTAGAAAAGTGGAAGAGTTTCACTTCTCTAAGAAAGAAGGGAGCTCAAATAATAGAAGTTGCAAGACATAAATAAAGACATGTATGTAATAACATAAATGTAAAGACTAGAAGTAAATAACAAAACTACACTTCGTAAATAAATGCAAATGTAAACATTAATGTAAAGAAAGGAATGGGAGTCTAAACTTCCCAATTCTCTAGCAAAGAAGAAAATTAAGAAAATAAGAAAGGGAGAGTTCCTAAAGTGCTGCCCTTAATTCTCTCTAGTGCTGGCCCCCTTTGCTCTCCAAAAAATGGGTGTATTTATAGGCAAGGGAAGGCAAAAAAGGGAGGTGAAGGAATAGTTCTCGTTGCTGAAGTTAAAGTGAAAACCCACCCACTCTATAGGCAGTCTGTCGAGGACTTTCGAACTGTATCTGGCGTTCGAATGTCTTTGTTGTTTTTGTTCTAAGGTTATTCGAACGGTGGGTGACATTCGAACGTGTCTTCTATCTTTGCTCTAAGTGCGTTCGAACGCCAGATAGGATCTATACATATCACTCAAACGTCAAATGGCATGTGGTCCTCTGTGGAAATCTTCTGTCACACTCCATGCAGAACTTGTCATAGATTGGCTACAACACCCCATATCTTCAGTCAATTTGGTCTCGTCAGTGCTTCATTGGATGTTCAAACGTTAAGTGACGTTCTAACGTAGTACTTAATTCTCTAGGGTTTTGGTTCTTGGCTGCAACACATCTTGTCTTAGCAGTCTGGTCTTTGCCTAGTTCAAGTGGACGTTCGAACGATACTACTCAGTTCCAAGCGTTTCAATTTTGTTCCCCAATGTGTTGAAATTACATTCAAATGTACTTTTTGTCGCCCTTGAACCTTTTTTCACTTTAGAACCCAAAAAGTCATCATTTAAACTCCATCAAAGTATAATTAGTCCAAAATAGGGCATAATAATATGCTATATTTGAGTACTGATCATTAATCGTTAAAGATTTAGCCCATTCTTTCTCCTTTTATTCTCCTCAAACTTTCCTAGGATTCTTGGAATTGAAAAATAGCTAAAGACACTTTAGATCATGGCCTTGGGATATTTATGTTCGGAAAAATAGAGAATTCCCTTTCGGAAGCAGGTGGCAATTTGTCCCCGACTTCCAACTCGATTTTGACATTTTAAGAGACCAATTCACAAAATTTTTGTGAAATACACTTTTGTAGTCCTTAAAGTATATTTTCTATTATCCAAAAATAAAATCAATTTGAGATCAGGATAGAAATTTATAGCTAAAATATTAAAATAGTGTCAAATTTCTTACTACACAAATCCTCTCTAAAATTGGTTTTAACTCCAAAATACTTTCAAACCTCTAGTGTACCTCATATAGCATTGAACAAGGTTTCTTGAACTTTTGGATCCAATAGAAACCTTATTTTTACCTAAAAACATTTAAAAACTTACATATACACACTTCTTAACCTTTAATGGCTCCGAAGCTAAATTCGACATGAAAGTCAGTACGCGTGAAACTAAAACTTTGTAATCAATCCTTCAACAATGCTTCGAAGTTCCTACCCTCATTTTATTTATTTTAGGAGAACCATTAAGATAATATTTTATTTATTTAATTACAATCCAACCCCTAAACGAAAGTTTCAATCTTGAAACTTAATCGTCGATGTAGTATATTTAATGCCAATTGACCACAAGGTCTCGGCGCATATTAATCATGTAAACCTCAAATCCAACATCACAATAGATTTCTCATATTCTAAAATTTAAATTTATACCCTAAACTTGTATCATCATTGCAGTTATTAAAAGTCACCAAGATTATCTTTATTAATTAGAATTTTTTTGTCATATTCACTCTCAACTTTCGACTATCCTTTATACTCAATAATTCTATACAATTGTCTGAAATAATTTCATATCATGCATAACTACTTGATTATAAACTTAATGGTCTACTCATAAAATATCTATTCTCTTTTGAATTCACCAATCCTTTCAGTAAACCTCATGTTTGTTTCTTATACGTAGATTATCCATAAACCTATCAAAACAACTCAAATTCAATTTTGCTAATAGGGCTACTCATCTTTCCTATACTAACATCATGGTGTAAAACAAAATTTTGTAATGAAATTACGGTAAGATTTATCTCAATTCATGACATAGATATAACATTCTCAATGACTTTATCTCTCACTATACTAGAGAAAATCTCAATCTTTGAAATCTAACAACTATTTCAATTCCCAACTACACACTCCCACATAAGTCAAAATTCTATGATCAATTCTTAGGTTGCACACCCATTTGCAATTTCTTGTGATACTTTTTACCTACACCATTGTAGTCATAACTCAATGGGGTCTACAATGAATTTTAGCAAATTATGTCAATAAATTAGATCTCAATAGCCTTGATCAAATTATAATCCACCAATTCACAAATTGAAAAACTAGCCACAAGATAAGAATTTTATAGGTTTGAAAGTTTTGAGAAGATATGTCAGATTCCACCAAAGTGTACAATTGAACCTAACCATACATGCCCTCATATTATATCTTTCAAAATGTGTACAATAACTATCCATCTTTATCCTCCAAATGGAATGTGATGCCTCAAAATCTGGGAGTCTTTTCTCAACTCGTTGATCATCCATCAACCTGTGAAAAATATCCTTGAATACCGTATAACCTAATATCACGTCATTACATCCCATTCACCAGGATCATAACCAAAAAAGAATTTGGGCAGTCTCTTTTGTACGAGAGCATTACCTAGCACATAACCTGTACATATATTGGCCACCTGACCATTCCAAGGTCCACAACCAAAAATATAAACATATTATTATTATCCATTTACATCATTCATCAAAAAGTGAATGTCTCTTAGTATTACATTTTAAAATTTTAAATTTTGAGAAGAGGTACCAGTACCTCACATAAGTGGTATCGATACCTGGACCTCATGTTTGCTAGGTACCGATACCTATATGACTTGGAACTGGTCCCTTAGCCTACTATTTGCGAGGTATCGATACCTATGTGTCTAGATCCTAGTACCTTAACCCACTTTCCCACTTTCCATCGGCGTACCAGTACCGGAGGCATAAGTACTGATTAGTCGTTAAAGTTAACATATTACTATGCCCTTTTAAGATTAATTATAATTTGATGGAGTTTTAATGATGACATTTCAAAGCATAAATTGTATAAGGGACCAAAGGCGATGAACATCAAATTTTCATACACAACCAGTATATTTTAGAGCAAAATTGAAAAATCTTGGACCAAGGTAAGAACGTTCAAACGCCAATCAACGTTCGAACGTTACCTTAAATCCTAAAAGGATCAGAATGATGAGACATGGCGTGCTGCAACCACGAAGGAAGACCTGAGGTACTTGAGTACCACGTTCGAATGTCAACCAATGTTTGAACGTCCCCTGGAATTATTTGAGGACCATGATGCTGCATGGAGTGTGGAAATGAATTTCACAGAAGACTATATGCCACTGGAGTGGAAAGTCAACTTGATCATCTAAAGTTTGAACGCCCATCAAGCAAAGATAGAAACAACGTTTGAACGCCAGATGATGATCACATAATATTGCACATTTCATGGCCTCATTACATTCATTATAACTCAACTATTGCATTTAATTACTTAGTGTTAGCCTATTTTATGAATAATGTTGAATTCTCGATGTTGCATGTTTTGATAGCTTAAATGTTGGATTTTAGGACCTAGCAACTATGTTGGATATGTGGTAATGGCATGGACACAATACATGAAGAATTGGAGGCTTAAAATTGAAGAAATCAAGGAGGTATTGGTGTTTTGGAACAAAGGCACCAGCTGCCACATCACTGGGAAGCACTGCCTCGGTTGTCCTCCATTTTGACCATGATCTACTCAGAATATGGAAAAGTTCAAAACATGAAAGTTGTAGATCTGGATGTCTTCTGTATCGTTTCAAAATTTCAGCCCAATCCAATGGTTAGATCAAGATTTATGTCATTTCCACCGAAGGTGGTCCAGTGCAGAAAAAACAGTACCGGTACTTGGTACCGGTACCATATGGTACCGGTACCTAGTACCGGTACCACGAACATTCTGGCTGAAAAACAGCCTGTAACTCAACTTTGAGGCTTAGGGGTCCCACCTACACTTCTCCCACTTGCCCCCCAACATTTTCTGACACAAGAGCACGCCTCCCTTACACATTTGGAAGACTTGGAAGGCTTGACATTAATGAAGCATGGGAGAGGAATGGGCAGGCATGTGGGCTGCCAGGCTAGGCTTGTCCTAGCCTGTGCAATGCATCATTTCAGCCCTCTCTTGATAGGAGCTGGAGCAGACAGCTAGGAAGGACCCTCATGGACGTTTTTGGCAAGGCATACACTCCATATATACAACATTATTCAGTAAGAGAGGTAGTGGCTACCTAAGCTTAGGAGTAGTTTTAGTTTAGCTCCAAGGAGAAAGAAGATGAATAGTAATATTTTTGCATTTTCTTCTCCATTCAAGTTGTAGAAAGCTTGTTAATCTCTTGTAAGGATCTTCTAAGTTTAATTTATTGTCTTTAATCTCATTTCTTTCAAGTTATTGCAAGTTTAGTTCCATGTTCTAGCTTTCACCATTTATGTTTTCAAGTTTTCTTCAATTCTTAGTTTAAAATGGGTATTGTTGATTTCTCCTCTTAGTTTAAGATCTCTTGCATTTAGTTAAGTTTTAATCTCCATTTTATCCTTGTCTCTTTACATTATGAATGTCTTGCTTTTAATATGAGTAGTTAGGATTTAAGTTGGTTAATCCAAGGGAAGGCCTCCTCTTGGGGATTCCATTTCAACTCTTCTTCATTCCTCCCTTTTGAGTCAAATGGTTCGGTTTGACGGGGTTGAGAGTAGAGGAGTTGGTGAGCCTTTGATATCCCGTAGGCCTAGTCACTGGTTATGCTTAGATACTCACCAATCTCGTCCCTAGCTTACGCTGAATCAATCGTCCATTCATGCTCAATCGGAGGAAGGCTTTGAGTTGATTTGGTATTCCCATTGGAATGAATCCTTTGGATTAGCCAACACTTTTTTTCTTGCATTTTCATTTACAAACCAAACACAAAACTCAAATACAAGATTTTACACTTTCTTTTCACTTTTGCAAAATCACTTTCACAAAACTCCCTTTCCTTCCCTGAGGAGACGACCTTGGAATACTTTCCAAGTAAAACACCGACCACGAAAGACTCCTTGCGATTGGGGAGCGCTTTTGTGCACATTCCATATTTTCATTTCACACATATTTTGTTCATCCATTTTCCACAATTCACACCCGTCGTTTCCTATCTTTTGCATCATCCCGAGGGAGAGTGACACTCCCTTCACTCATAAGCCATACACATTTGAGGGTGGTGTTGAGAGGTAGGGAACGACACCGTTATCAATCAATCACCAGACAACGTTCGAACGTTGTTTGTAGACTGGCTGCAGACTGGTTGGATTTTCACTTAGAGTTGGGTGACATACACTATTCCTTCACCCCCTCTTGTCTCCCCCTCCTTGCCTATAAATGCTCCCATTTTGGGAGAATAGAGGGACTTGGTAGAGAGGTTGATGGAGGCTTTGAATCCCACTCATGTAACTAGTTTTAGAATTATATTTTCTTGTATCAAGGGAGATAGTTCATCTTTTAGTTGAGGAAGCAACCCTCTATCTCTTGGTTGAGAAAGCAGCCCTCCAAATGTGACTAACTTTCTTCTACTTTTATTGTTTATGTATTTCATTTCCATTGCTTGAGCTTCTTTCTTTCTTTCTTAGAAGAGTGAAACTCTTTCACTTTTCTAGAGCTTTACCAAAGCCGTTAAGGGTGGAACATGATTAACCCATTCTTCATTGAAGATCAGCTCTTTGTTTAGTGTGTTTCACTTTGTAACTCCTCTACTTTGAGGGATGAGTATCACTCACTTTTCTAGCTTTATCAAATCTATGAAGAGTGATTAGTTCCTCATTCATTCTTTAGTAAGAGGTCATGAACATGTATTGATTATCCGGAAGTTAGATGTGTGCATTTCTTTTTGTTTTAATGCTTTATATTTCATTTGCTTATTGAATGATTGAATGCATCTAGCAAAGCTAAGGTACTTTTTATAACCGTGAGTTCTTTTCTATGTCGTGGATGACTCTTGCATAGAAAGACCATTTAGTTCAAGGCAAGTACCCCAGCTAGATCTTCATGACAACTTTTCAATCTTCACCATTATTGTGCTTTATCTAAAGAATGGAACATTAATGTAATGGTTGAATGCCTTGTAGAAACACTTGCTTGTTTGTAGACGGGTTGAGTCTCAGTACAAATAATTTTTGTAAACTTCTAGAAAGACATTAGAACCATGTGTTTAATTCTCACAGTCCATCTTTATCTTTCGATTAACTTGTTGACACGGGAGTTAATTGAGTTATAAAGCACAAGTATAATAAACCAGAAGATTAAATACATGTTATGATCCTCGAACTAAAGGATGGTTGTTACATTTAATAATTTATCTTATATTTTTTCTAGAAAAACTCATTGGAAAGAATCTTATATTCTATCCAGAAAATCCTTTAACTTCAAACTCTCAAGGTTTTCAGTTACTTGGTCTCTATCACTGCTTACTTCAAAACACTAATCATAGTTACCTGTGGATTCGACTCCAGACTTAATCGGATTATTACTACAACTTGACCGCCTGCACTTAGGTGTACACATTTCGGATCAGGTCAAGTACCAGTACCTAGGGTCATCCGATACTGTGGTACTGGTACCTGTGAACCTAGGTACTAATAATATCTGAGCCTAAATTCATCTTCATCCCAACTCATACCATATTCATCCATTCATTAATTTTCATCAAATCATTCTCCAAAGGAGTTCATCACATGCTCTATTATCAATATACTAGTTCAAACGAATTTACATATTTGATTTCCAAAATGCAATTCAAAAGCCACATTTCGGCTTTGTTATCAACAAGGACCCAATAGAGGGTTGTCCACCAGTGCTTGTCCAACACCTGAAATATATTCCCATAATGGGTGAGCCACACTCAATAAATTAACTCCTAAGGAGGTCATTCCCCAACTCAACTGCATATGAAATGTCACATGTAATTCAACAATTCAAGCATCCATTCTAATAAATTAATTTCTTCAAGGAATGCTACCAATCCATGTCATGCCTTGCGATGAAACTCACGCATGCAATACAAACCCGAGCCCACCACCGACTCCCATAACACATGTCATGTCATGTTATGCGTATGCATCCAGACATTACAAGCCCCCACCATTGATTTTACACATCCAATGACCATTTTATAAAATCATTGTGTCTTTCTTGGGGTGGATATTTATGGACTTCCACCAACGAGTACCCAACCGACACAACATCTATGGACTTCCATCAACGGCTCTGTATACTCCAACACACTTTATGGACTTAATACCTATGAGAGTGCATATTCGAAATCACCAGTTCTTACACCTGAGGGAGAATCTAGCCTTTCTTGCTAACCTCGACACATATTTTCAATGCAACTCATTCAAATCAATCAAACCTAGGTCCAACCTTTCTGAACCCACATATTATCCTAGTAAGGATGGTGTTTGATCAAAATCATGCACCCACACCCACACTCATATCAAATGCCCACGAATACGATACTACCTATGCATATACAAATGTAGTGTATAGTTATAATTACAATATCATGTTCATCATATCATAAGCATATTATGAACATATTAAATGTATGCCAACATTCCCAATTTCTCAAATGTCAATTATATCGTAAAGCATATAATTATATTCCACAACATCATCAAGTATGTTATAGCATGTTCAATACACTTAAACACTTAATCAACCATAAGCATTTTATCAAACACCTACAAGGCACAAATATTATTTAAGCATATAGCATGCCCAAAACATCACTTTCTTCATGAAATTCAAAGCCAAGCAATTTTATCATACCAAATCATATAACAATTGATTTTGAACATACTTTTATACCCATTTTCATATTCTAATAATCCTAGGTATGGGTTATACATTAGATTTGATCCCTAACACTCTACCCAGTTCATATTTCAACCCTATGTTAGAATTAAACCAAGTTAGGAAATGAACCCTACCTCTTGTAGCATGTATTCGCATAGAAGACGTCTTAACGATCTCAAATCAAGCTTTCAAAACTCAATCCTAAAAAACCCCATCCTTGAGATTTTGGAGAAACTCATGATTCTTGGTATATACACGATGTAGGGTTCTTGGCTCGAAGAGATGAGGGTCAGATCGTCGTAGATCGGAGGTAGTAGATGGAGAGCCCTTAACTTTTCTTTCTCTTCTTTATCTCTCTCTTTTCTAGTAGAATGCAGGTGTAAAATGAGGGGAATATCTTATTTTCTCCCCTATTTATACCCTCCAATTATTGGCTCTCATTAAGTCATATGTCCTATCTTTTTCTGATTTGATTTTATTATGAATCAATTAAATCTCGTCAAATTTTAGGTTCAGTACATTTTTATTGAACTAACTTTAAATTATGTTCAAGGTTTCGTAAAAAATTGTGATTGCTTTCATTTTAGTTGCACGACACCCAATTATCTTGTAAAATATGAAAATTTTGACTATCTCATAATTCGACGAAAATGGACTGGAAAGTTAGATTTTGAGACACTAATTCAACGGTGAGGCCCATTTTGTCATCCAAGTTCTAAAAAAATTGGGTTTACAACCCGTATTGTAACGGCTAAGTACTTTAAATTTGTAACACCCCGTATTTTCCTTTATATAATGTATAGATATATGTAATAAAATATTTTGTGAAAATAAGGATATGGATAATGATGTAAGAATGAATCACATAGTTTAAAACATTAGAAAAGAAGGATTGGGAGACAAATGGACTTGGGGAGTTAAGTTCAAAGACGTTGGGGATTGGAATTAGTTATTAGATAAATTTTTAAACGTTTTTAGGTCAAAATAATGCTTCCACTGAATCCGGAAGGTCGAAAAACCTTGGGAAAGGTAATAGGAAGTGCATTTGGAAACTTGGAAGACAGAGGAAGACTCTGTCTGCTGAGTGGTACCGGTACCGGGTACCGGTACCTCGATTACAGAAGGTTTTTGGTACCGGTAC
>CM042191.1:18018529-18035908 GCA_023539305.1 Ilex asprella
GTTACCACAAAGTATGCCACCTACCTAAAGAATGATTGGAAATTGTTTACAACCATTAATGAATATTTTTGGAGTGTGATTGCTCGGTTATCCATTCAAATAATGTTTCGAAATAAACTTGAGATCTTTTCTTTAAATGTCCCTGTTTTATTTCAAAGATTATAAATATGTTACTTGTGAAATTAGACCGACCATTTTTCAGGCTTTTCTAAACTTTGTATGGGTTTGGGAGAATTTTCTACAGAGCTTAGTGCTCACCCCCTACCGTTGAACATTTTCAGATGTTGGACCACAGGACGTACCCGATGCTAACGAGCTGTACCTTGGGGAGGCTTCACTTGAGGGATACTTGGATCCCGGGTGGGACATCTAGAGATGTCGTCTACTTTTTTTTCTAGACTAGAAGACTACGATGGACGCACTGTATAGTCTAGATTTCTTTTGTCATTTCCGATACGCTACAATAGTAAATTTTCATTGGAAATGTAAAGGCCAATGATGGCATATTCTTTTGGGATATTTATGTAATTGTTATGAATTATGGTGATGAAGACTTATTTAGTAATGGTTTATCTTAGTGCTCTCATGGTATGAATGGTTATTGAATGTAATGCCGTCCAGGGTGTATTTTGGGGTGTTACAAAATTTTAAATTTTCCATGTTTTACAGGGAATTTTTGTAAATAATCAAATATACTACTTGAACTGAGGGTTGAGTTATATCTCCAAAGTATTGGTTTTCAATCCCTAATCTTGAACTCAGATCAATAAGCCTTATAATTCTCTTCATAATTCATATACTTTTGAATTCATACTTTTAGATCCATCATAATATCTCCACATTATTTACCAACTCGATTGAAAATAATTATTTTTTCTATCACCCAAGTTTTCATTTTCAATCTTCAACCTTGAGTTAGAATCAATAAACCATATAATCAACCCTTAGTGGGTTTCATTAACCTCTTCATTCTTTTTACAATACATATATCATTGAATCCCTATGATACAATGCGATACAAAATATTTCTGGTAATATTCCAAAAGGTAAATATAGACCAAAGGGGATGCTCCAACTGGACTTTAGCAGGTGCAACTTCATCCACAAATGTTGAACTTTGGGACTCATTCTCCTTGAAACCCCTCCAAAGATTCTAATTGTTGGCCTAGAGTTTTGAAAGACATTAGTAAAAATCCATGGGTGTTGACAAAAAAAATTGAATGCCCTAGACTGCTGAACTAGATAGAATCACCTTCATCGCTATCACCTTCATCAATAGTGTAAACCCCCACCCTCTTATCTTTATATAGCAAGTAATTATTTTTGAAATGCTAATATAGGTGATAAGATATGCATGAACCCTATAGATTTCAATAGTATAAATAGATACTAGGGAGACAAATTGATTGTGAAATTTAATTTTTGGAAGTATTTAAGGTTGATAAGGGTAATTAAGTAAAAATATTAATTTTTACAGGTCAAAATAATATTATTATTGAACCTGGGAGATCCAAAAAACTTGGAATAGCCGTTTAGCACATACAGCGGTTCAGATGAATATAATAGTAATTTTCGTGTTTCAAGTGTAAATTTATTTTAGTTTAGAGATAACTCATAAAAATAAAAAATTTTAGGTTAAAATAACATTAAAAATGAATCAGGAACTTCGAAAAACCTTAAGGTAGTTATATGGATCAAATTGGAGATTTTAGTGGTAAAACCGTAATTTTGGAGAAAACCAAAACAACCCATGAACAGTGAAATTCGGGGCTGCTGTGTTTAAAACTCCATTTTCATCCCATTTACTCCCATTCTTTTCACTCCAATCTCACCCCACACCTCTTAGAACCCTAGAGGAAGATTAAGGGATGAAGAAAAAGGGGAGAAGGAAGTCACTAGAGCTTTGGTTCTAGCTTGGAATTTTGATTCAAGGTAGGAATTTCTTCTCATTCTCCTACATTGAGGCTAGAGCTTATGTATATATGTACTCTTTTGACTCTAAATTCAATATGTATGTTATAAAATCTTTAATTCTTGTCATTCTTGTAATAAATGTCATGTTTTAAACAATGTGATGGTTGGGTAACCATTAAAGCTCTCTTTTTCATCTTCAAACCTTAGATTTTAAGAAAAAAAAAATTCTCTCCATATTTCTTTTGTTCTTGATTTCCAAACTTTAGGATTTCTATTAAACAATAAAATTTTCTTGATGTTGATCCCTTTCCTATTTTTCTTACATGGTTCTATTGGATAACATACGAGAAATTTTGGGAATTTTAAAAATTATGAACTTTTGTTGAGAAATTATTGGGGATTGTATCTTATGGAGGTGTTTGGATGAACATGGACAGTCATTGACCGGGTATTGTAGAGTGGGTAGATGTGTGTGGTTCTTACTCCGTGCGTGTTTGAACTTTTTCTACCACTCGTAGTGGTGTCTTGCGAGGACCAAACCACTATTAGCTCATGGGTGCCGTGTTAGAGGATTAGTATACTATGCCTGGGTTAAATTCGTTATTGTCAATGCATTGGTATGAGACAATGCATCGGTAGGCGCTCTTCCCGAAGTTGATATCCTTACGAGGATTTGTGTGTGTGTGGACTAGGATATTTTCTATATGTTTATTCATGCGATTCTCTTACATCAAACTTGGGATACATTATAGTTATTGTTTATTATGTTATCTTTTGGATATGATTATCTTGGAAATTATTGTGGGAATAATTACTCCTTTTTTTAATTACTCCTTGGAATGGTTATTTATGGTGGGATTTACTTTACTCTTGCACTTAATTATTGTTGATGTATAAACTTGAGATCTTTTGAAAATATCATGTTTTCTTTCAAATTTTACATATGCTATTTGTGAAACGAGACTGACTATTTTTTACGTTTTCCAAGCCTTGTTAGAGTTTGGGAGGATTTTCGTACAGAGCTTAGTGCTCACCCCTACCAATAATATTTTTTTTTAGATTTAGTGCTAGAGGAAGATCCTGACATTGACGAGCTGGGAAATTGGGAGGTTACACCAGAGGGGAACCTAGATCCCGAGATGGACATCTAGAACCATAGTTTATTTTTGTGCTAGACTAAGGAATTATTTACGATCATGTATAGTCTAGTATTTTGTTTATTCCGCTGCTAAGTTTGAGTATAATTCTTTTGGAATGTAATCGTCATAGCTTGGTCTATTCCTTTTGGATGATATTGTGGATATTACATATGGTGAATGAAATTTTATTTTTTAATGGGTAAATGGACTCAGTGTGGTCAATATTAATTCATACATGGACCTGGTGTGGTTAATGTAGTATAATTACACAAGTTGTATTTTTAGGTAAAGCTCCCTATACGAAGGAGACTCAGCCCGAATTTTGTTAAATTAAGAACCCTCGATTTTTGGGGTGTTACACATTTGGTATCAGAGCCTAGGAATTAGGTCTTACATGGGAGATGTAGGTTATGGATTATCACTAAAAAATAGGACTATGTTAAAGAAAATTGTTGATCTAATTTTATACAAACCTTATGCTTTAGATCAAAGTGATAACTAGGATGTCTTATACTTCAATGAAACTAAATTGTGAATTGATGTGCAGGATGAACGGTAGACGTGGACGTGGACGTGGTCGGGGAGAACAAGCAAATCCACCACCACCTCCCGATGCCATAAGCGGCATATATCAATGTTTAAGGGAGCTCACCACATTGGTACAAAACCAGAATGGAAACAACAACCCTAATGGTGGAGCTCACCCCTAGCACAAGTGTCGAGCAATAGGGACGACAACCAAAGGATGATAACTATTCAGGAATTCTGAGGCAACACCCGCCTACCTTCCAAGGGAGCTCCAATCCTTTGGATGTGGATAAATGGATCAACCGGGTGAAGAAGATTTGTGACGGCATGGGAGTTACCGAAGACTTGAGGGTTGGCTTAGCTACCCATTTGTTTGAGGGGGAGGTCGACCATTGGTGGGATTCGTTAAAAAGATGGAGGAACCCAGATGCACTTACTTGGGAGGAGTTCGATCAAGTCTTCCAAGACAAATATTTTTCTAAGTCAGTTAGAGACAAAATGAGTGTCGATTCACTCACTCTTCGACAGGTTAGTTTGACGATGAGGGAGTATGAGAGAAAGTTTGAGGAGCTGTCCCGATATGCCATGGAATTCTTATCCACAGAGGCCAGGAGGGCCAAACATTTTGAGTAGGGCTTGAGGCCCGCCATTAGGTGGAAGCTTATGGCTCTTAGGATCCGGGACTATGGGGATCTTGTGGATATGGCTATGTTGGTGGAGAGAGACATAGAAGATAATCAGTGGTGACAAAAACCTTATGAGGAGAGGTCTGATTAGGACCGGTGCTAGTAGTAGTGGAGCACAGAGAACGGCACCCTACCGTCCCCCAGATCAGGCAGTTGGACCGAGACCATAGACAGCTCGAGGAGCGGGAGGAATACCAGAGAGAGTAGGCACTAATCCACGTCGATGCTTTGCATGTGGAGGTGTTGGGCACTTCAAAGATAACTGCCCATTGCTTTCAACCAAAATCAACCTAGCAATCGGACGTGTGAATGCAAACAAGCCACCACTACAAAGGCCACTACAACAGCAAATACCATTTGAAGCTCTAGCCCCAAGTGGTGCCAACCAAGGAAGGATATTTTCTTTGACCCAACCGAAGGAAGATGCCTCCAATGCAGTGGTGGAAGGTATTGTTCTCCTCTATAATTCTTGGGCCTGAATTTTATTTGATCCGGGTGCGACTCATTCATTTATACGTACTACATATACTATTAATTTGGGATTGAGCTTTGAAAAGCTAGAACATGTGTTGTGTATTAATATGCCTACCAAAAAACGGTTGGATACTAGCCGGGTGTGTAGGGGTTGCGTGCTTCGAATTGGGGAGCATAAATTGATTATAGATTTGGTTGCCTTAAACATGAAGGGATATGACGTGATCTTTGGGATGAGTTTGTTATCCACATTCCAGGCAGTAATGGAATGTTACCATGAACGAATTTCTTTCAACTACGGAGAGGGGTAGTATTCAATTTCGTGAATGATAGAAATTCCTCGGATCCATTTTCTACTACGGGTAGTAGATTCTTGAAAGCGAAGGCGGGGAGCAATTTGAGGTTCTTAGCTAGCTTGATGGGAGATGATCGAGATAAATTCCATGCAGATGTGGTGTTGATAGTATCAAATTTTCTAGATGTCTTTATAGACGAACTACCCGGCTACCCCCACACAGGGAGATTGAGTTCAAGATTAATCTCTACCCGAGAATCGAACCCATATCCATTGCTCCCTATCGAATGGTACCTTTGGAGTTAAAAGAGTTAAGTAGTTGGATCATCTGTTGACCATTGGGTTTATCCGTTTGAGCACTTCACCTTGGGGAGCCCAGATACTCTTCCTGAAGAAGCATGATGAGACACTTCAGTTGTGCATGGATTACCGAAGATTGAATCGAGTAATAGTGAAGAACAAATACCCTTGCCATGAATCGACGACCTATTTGATCAGTTGAGGGTTCTAAGTATTACTCCAAGATTGATCTTCGCACAGGGTATCATCAATTGCGGATTAAGGAGGAGGATATTCCTAAGACTGCTTTCCAGACTCGGTATGGTCATTTTGAGTATACGGTGATGCCATTCGGATTGACTAATGCTCCAGTAGCCTTCATGAATTTAATGCACAGGGTATTTCAGTTGTATCTAGATTAGTTTGTCATCGTGTTTATTGATGACATACTAATCTATTCTCGGACTCACGAGGAACATGGATGTCATCTCTCTATTATGCTACAGACATTGAGAGAACATAAGTTATATGCGAAGATGAGTAAGTGTGAGTTTTGGATGAAGAAAGTAAAATTCCTTGGCCATGTTGTGTCGGAACAAGGGGTAGTTGTTCACCCCGCAAAGATTGAGGCAGTAATAAAGTGGGACCACCAAAGAATGTGATCGAAGTATATAGTTTTCTAGGCTTAGTAGGCTATTATCGGAGGTTTGTGGAAGGGTTCTCAAATCTAGCAATGCCGATGACATGTCTCACAAAGAAGGAAGAAAAATTCTTGTGGACTCAAGAGTGTGAACTAGTTTTTCGCACCTTGAAGGAGAAGTTGACAACTACTCCTGTCCTCATTATTTCGAGTAGTGGGAAAGGATACGATGTGTACACCGATGCTTCGCTACGAGGCTTGGGATATGTGTTAATGCAAGGAGGGAATGTGGTTGCCTATGACTCGAGGCAGCTCAAGGTTCATGAGCAGAATTATCCCACCCATGACTTAGAGCTTGTCGCTGTGGTTTTTGCTCTTAAGTTGTGGAGGTGTTACTTGTATGGAGAAAATTTTCAAGTGTTTTCTAATCATAAGAGCCTCAAGTACATATTCACCCAGAAGGACTTGAATCTTTGAAAAATAAGGTGGATTGAGTATTTAAAAGACTATAATTTCATACTCAATTATCATCCAGGGAAGGCGAATGCAGTAGCGGATGCACTGAGTAGGAAATCTCAGGGTGAAATCAATTCCCTTGTGGTGAATAGGTGGAAGATAATGGATGTTTTGGAGGAATTTGATCTATGGGTGGATAGACATGAGGATCGACCATGCCTGTTCAATCTTGTAGCTCAACTGATGCTTCGACAAAGGATTGTGGCGTTGTAATGATTAGACAGCGAGTTGGAGGCTATTCGGAGTAAGTTGGAGAGGAGTGATGATGAGTTACGGTTTCGGGGAAGGCTATGTGTACCTGATCATGACCAAATAAGGGAAGAAGTGTTGGACGAGTGTCATCGTTTCAAGTTCTCCATACATCTGGGTAGTACCAAAATGTATAAGGACATGAAGCGATAGTATTGGTGGAAAGGAATGAAGAAGGATGTGGCTAGATACATTTCAAAATGTGTGATATGTCAGCAAGCGAAGATTGGGCATCAAAAACCTAGAGGATTATTATAGTCCTTGCCTATTCCCGAGTGGAAGTAGGATCACATCACCATGGACTTCGTATCTAGCTTTCCACAAACTTCACGAGGGCATAATGTCGTATGGGTCATTATTGATAGACTCACCAAGTTCGCTCACTTCTTGAGTATGAAGACCACCAACACGTTAGAGACCCTGAGCAAGCTCTAGATTCAAGTAATAGTGAGATTGCATGGAGTTCTATTATCCATTGTGTCGGATCGTGATTCTCGTTTCGTAGCACAATTTTGGCAAAGTCTTCAAAGAGCTAGGGAGATAGAGTTGCACTTCAGAACCACATTTCATCCCTAAATGGATGGCCAATCCAAGAGGGTGATCTAGATTCTAGAAGACATGTTACGTGCTTGTGTGTTGGACTTCAAGGGAGGTTGGAGCGATCATTTTCCGTTGGTGGAATTTGCATACAACAACAACTATCAGGCAAGTATTGGGATGGCACCGTATGAGGCGTTGTATGGAAGACCATGTAGGTCCCCAACTTGTTGGTTGAAAACTGGCGAAAGTAGCTTGTTTGGGCCATAAATTGTTCGAGAAACTACAAAGAAAATTTAATTCATCTGGGAGAGACTACGCACGACACAAAGTCGACAAAAAAGCTATGCAAATCAAAGACGAAGACCCTTGGAATTCAAGTTGAGAGATTAAGTGTTTCTTAAAGTATCACCCAAGAAGGGAAAGTTAGCTCCAAGGTACATAGGACCATTTGAAGTGATCAAAGTGGTGGACAAAGTGGCATACAAACTTCGATTACCAGCTCAGTTATCCATAGTACATGACGTGTTTCATGTGTCGATGTTGAGGAAGTGTCAGTCGGAGACCATGCATGTTATTGATTTGGAGGATATTGAAGTTCAAGACGGAGCCACCTATGAAGAACAACCGGTGAAGATTCTTGATACCAAAGAGAAGGTGATCCACAACAAAGTCACCAGGCTAGTGAATGTTTTGTGGCAACACCATGAAGTGGAGAAAGCTACTTGAGAACTAGAGCTGGAGATGCAAGAGAAGTACCCTCATCTGTTCTCTACTTAAGATAAGTTTCGAGTACGAAACTTTCTTTAAAGGGGTGGATTGTAAACCCCCATACTCTTATCTTTATATAGCAAGTAATTATTTTTGAAATGCTAATATAGGTGATAAGGTATGCATGAACCTTATAGATTTCAATAGTATAAATAGATACTATGGAGACAAATTGATTATAAAATTTAATTTTTGGAAGTGTTTAAGGTTGATAAGGGTAACTAAGTAAAAATATTAATTTTTACAGGTCAAAATAATATTATCATTGAACCTGGGAGATCCGAAAAATTTTGAATAGCCGTTTAGCACATATAGTGGTTCGGATGAATAAAATAATAATTTTTGTGTTTCAAGTGTAAATTTATTTTAGTTTAGAGATAACTTATAAAAATAAATGTTTTTAGGTTAAAATAACATTAAAAATGAATCCGGAACGTCAAAAAACCTTAGGATAGTCATATGGATCAAATTGGAGATTTTAGTGGAAAAATAGTAATTTTGGAGAAAACCAAAACAGCCCATGAACAGTGAAATTCAAGGTTGCTGTGTTTAAAACCCCATTTTCATCTCATTTACTCCCATTCTTTTCACTCCACTCTCACCCCACACCTCTTGGAACCCTAGAAGAAGATTAAGGGAGGAAAAAAGAAGAAGAAGGAAGTCACTAGAGCTTCGGTTCGTGCTTGGAATTTTGATTCAAGGTAGGAATTTCTCCTCATTCTCCTACATGGAGGTTGATTGCTTGATAATGGTTGTTGTTCCTTACCTTTCAACACCACCCTCAAATGTGTATGACTTATATGTGAATGGAGTGTCACTCTCCCTCGGGATGATACAAGAGATAGGAAACAACGGAATGTGAATGGTGGAAAATAGATGAACAAAATATGTGTGAAATGAAAAGTGGAATGTGCACAAAAGTACTCCCCAATCGCAAGGAGTCTTTCGTTGTCGGTGTTTTACTTGAAAAGTATTCCAAGGTCGTCTCCTCAGGGAAGGAAAGGGAGTTTTGTGAAAGTGATTTTGCAAAAAGGTAAAGAAAATATAAAATCTTTTGTTTATGTTTTAGGGTTGTGTTTGTAAATGAAAATGCAAGAAAATAAGTGTTGGCTAATCCAAAAGATTCATTCCAATGGGAATACCAAATCAACTCAAAGCCTTCCTCCGATTGAGCATGAATGAACAATTGATTCGGGGGAAGCTAGGGACGAGATTGGTGAGTATCGAAGCATAACCCGTGACTAGGCCTACAGGATATCAAAGGCTCACCAACTCATCCACTCTCAACCCCGTCAAACCGAACCATTTAACTCAAAAGGGAGGAATGAAGAAGAGTTGAAATGGAATCCCTAAGAGGAGGTCTTCCCTTGGATTAACCAACTTAAATCCTAACTACTCATATTAAAAGCAAGACATTCATAATGTAAAGAGACAATGATGAAATGGAGATTAAAACTTAACTAAATGCAAAAAATCTTAAACTAAGAAGAGAAATCAACAATACCCATTTTAAACTAAGAAATGAAGAACTTGAAAGCATAAATGGTGAAATCTAAGTTACACAACTAAACTTGAAATAGACTTGAAGTAAATGACATTAAGGTAATAAAATGAAGATTACAAGAGTATGAAAGCTTACTACAACAATAGCAAGTGAAATGGGAGAAGAAAATGCAAAAACGAAATTTACTATTCATCATCTTCAGCCTTGGAACTCTCTCTCTATATTTACTCCTAAGCTTAGGTAGCCAACCTTGAAAATGCTGAATAATGTTGTATATATGGAGTGTGTCTTCAATTTTCGTCCATGAGGGTCCCTAGCATATGTGAGCAGGTCTTCCATCCATAGGGGGCTGAATAGATGCATTGCACAGGCTAGGACAAGCCAAGCCTGCAACACACAATGGCAGCCCCCTTCTTTCCCATCCCCATTAATGCCAAGCCTTCAAAGTCTTCCAAATGTGTAAGGGAGGCATGGTTGATGTGCAGAAAATGTTGGGGGGCAAGTGGAAGAAGTGTAGGTGGGACCCCTAAGCAAGTGGAGGTGAGTTACAGGCTGTTTTTCAGCTAGAAGATTCGTGGTACTGGTACCGAGTACCGGTACTATTTTTTCTACACTGGACCACATTCGGTAGAAATGACATAACTCTTGATCTAACCGTTGGATTGAGCTGAAATTTTGACACGATACAAAAGGCATCCAGATATACAACTTTCATGTTTTGAACTTTTCCAGATTCTAGTAGATCATGGTAAAAATGGAGGACAACCGAGGCAGTGCTTCTCAGTGATGTGGCAGCTGGTGCCTTTGTTCCAAAACACCAATACCTCCTTGATTTCTTCACTTTTAAGCCTCCAATTCTTCACGTATTGTGTCCATGTAATTACCACACATACAACATAGTTGCAAGGTCCTAAAATCCAACATTTAAGGCTCCGTTTGGTAACGTTTCCGTTTTTCGTTTTTAAAAAACGAAAAACGGAAACCAAAAACGACTTTTTTTTGTTTTTAAAAATCGCCCCCCGTTTATCAAACGATGACAGAAACGAAAAACATAAACGGTTACTAAACGAGTTTTTTTTTCTCGTTTTCTCTAAATATCAAAATAAAAACGAAAAACGAAAAATTTAAACGTTACCAAACGGGGCCTAAGCTATCAAAACATGCAACATCGAGAATTCAACATTATTCATAAAATAGGCTAACACTAAGTAATTAAATGCAAAAGTTGAGTTATAATGAATGTAATGAGGCCATGAAATGTGCAATATTATGTGCTCATCAGAGGCTAGGGCTTATGTATATATGTACTCTTTTGACTCTAAATTCAATATGTATGTTATAAAATCTTTAATTCTTGTCATTTTTGCAATAAATGTCATGTTTTAAACAATGTGATAGTTGGATAACCATTAAAGCTCTCTTTTTCATCTTCAAACCTTAGATTTTAAGAAAAATAGATTTTTCTATTCATATTTCTTTTGTTCTTGATTTCTAAACTTTAGGATTTCCATTAAACAATAAAATTATATTGATGTTGATCACTTGCCTATTTTTCTTACATGGTTCTATTGGATAACATACGAAAATTTTTGGGAATTTTGGGAATTATAAACTTTTGTTGAGAAATTGTTGGGGATTGTATCTTATGGGGGTGTTTGGATGAACATGGATGGCCATTGACCGGGTATCGTAGAGTGGGTAGATGTGTGTGGTTCTTACTCTGTGCGGGTTTGAACTTTTCCTACCACTCGTAGTAGGGTTAGTGTCTTGCGGGGACCAAACCATTATTAGCTCATGGGTGCCGTGTCAAAGGATTAGTATATTATGTCTTGGTCAAATTCGTTATTGCTGGTGAATTGGTATGGGACAATGCATCGGTAGGCGCCCTTCCCGAAGTTGATATCCTTGCGAGGATGTATGTGTGTGTTGGCTAGGATATTCTCTATGTGTTTATCCATGCGATTCTCTTATATCAGACTTGAGATACATTATGGTTATTGTTTATTGCATTATCTTTTGGATATAATTATCTTGAAAATTGTTGTGGGAATAATTACTCCTTGGAATGGTTATTTATGGTGGGATTGGCTTTACTCTTGCACTTAATTATTGTTAATGTATAAACTTTAGATCTTTTGAAAATATCATGTTTTCTTTCAAAATTTACGTATGCTATTTGTGAAACGAGACCGACCATTTTCCACGTTTTCCAAACCTTGTTAGAGTTTGAAAAGATTTTCCTACAAATCTTAGTGCTCACCCCCTACCAATAATGTTTTTTTTTTTCAGATTTAGTGCTAGAGGAAGATCTCGGTGTTGACGAGCCGAAAAATTGGGAGGTTACACCAGAGGGGAACCTAGATCCTGACATAGACATCTAGAGCCATGGTTTATTTTTGTGCTAGACTAGGGAATTTATTTACGATAATGTATAGTCTAGTATTTTGTTTATTCCACTGCTAAGTTTGAGTATAATTCTTTTGGAATGTAATTGTCATAGCTTGACCTATTCTTTTAGAATGTAATTGTCATAGCTTGACCTATTCTTTTAGGATGATATTGTGGATATTACATATGGTGAATGAAAATTTATTTTGTGATGGGTAAATGGAGCCGGTGTGGTCAATATTTATTCATACATAGACCCGGTGTGGTCAATGTAGTATAATTGCACTAGTTGTGTTTTTGGGTAGAGCTCCCTGTACGAAGGAGACTCTGCCCAAATTTTGTTAAATTAAGGACCCCTAATTTTTGGGGTGTTACAAATAGAGTCCTCTTTCTTCCTCCCCTTGCAAGTTTTTGAAGAAATGTTTAGTGTGGCTTTAAGGTGTTCCACCACCTTTCACACCATTCTCTCCTCATTATCCTTCACCAGTGAGGAATCGAGCTCTACTTTTTTCTTCCCTTTCTTTTTAGTCATGACCTTGTTTAGAACCATTGCACGTTGTGAGGTAGAGAAGTACCAAATTGTGACTTGATCACCCTATCTTGAGATATTGCTGATGGAAAGCCTCTCACGCTTCTCAGACCTCCAACTCCTACTACTTTTCGCACTTATGCAGGTCTGCTTGGATGTACTATTGCCAGATTTCTTGGTTCTAGACAAAGGTCGTGACTGGTGGTATTACAGGAACTTTGAATATTGGGCTATATACCAACAACCTTCTAGTGGCTCTATTGGCTTAATCACTATAGGTCGATTATGTTATTCCTCAACTCTGATGTGCTAATCAGGAGTCAACCTCGTGATAAATCCTCCATGTTTTGGGCTAAGCCAACTTCGTGGAAGCTTTAGCCAATCCCTATCATGCTCTTTGTAACTCGGCCTCATGAACTTGCTTGGCTAGTCTTCGTAGTCCTACTTGGGCAGTAGTCATTCACCTGGTTTCTCCCAGTAGGTGCCTTTATAATGCCATATTTTTTTGTTGTCTTTCATCCATTTTTTATCGTTCCTCCTCCTCTGGAATGAGTTCGTAATAAGCCTTATGCCTAGGGCATAGGCCTTTCTTGACCATGCCGAGCTGCTCTGTGACCTCAACTAAATAGTCGAACTTATTTTAAGGATCTTTTTTTGAAGAATCTTTTTCAAGGGAAGTTCCATTTTCGTCACTAGGCTTTCTTCACTGCTAATGTTGCCAACACTCAAGTTTGCCTTCTTTTGCGAGGTTTTTGACTGCCCAATCTCCACCTTGTTAACAACAACAGTCTTCTGAAAAGGGTCCTTATCGACTCCTATCTTTGGCTTTCTTTGGTCGCCAAAGGTTAAATGGCCTTTGGTCAGGTCATCCTGAATGACGTTACAAAAACCCACACAGTTATTAGTAGAATGACTCCACAAATTGTGTCATTTGCAGTATGTCTTACTCTTCAGCTCTGTGACTAAGAGAATCTTGTGACCAAACGATAGTTTGATAATAAGTAGATGGTCAAACACGTACAACCTTACCTACTCGAACTGGCATGAGGTTCTTAAATCATGACTGTTTAAGTGACTATAGCAAGGTGTAAAGTTACCTCTAAATTTTTTTTTATGCCTTGGTGATCAATAGCTTAAACAATTTTTAACTTGTAACATAACAGACTAGAATGTAGAAAGACAACTAAATGTCAAAGTAGTAGAGAAACTAAACTTGATAGATGAAAAGACTACTATATTTAACATTAAACAGAAAGAAAAAATCACCGGAGTGATGAAGTACATGTTAATGTAAATTTGCTGGGGAAATAAGCTAAGTAAAAGAGAGGCTAACTCTATGCAGAGTTGTTATTTCGATCGAGGGGTCTCTATTCGGTAGCCTTACCTTTGTTTTTTATAGGAGATGACCCCTAATCATCGAAGCCATATTTTTTTATCATGACTATAATCATAGCCTCTTCCCTCGAGACGTGCAGGTTTGCAGCGAACCATCTCTAGCTAGTGATTCATAATGTCACATTTTCTCATTTCTCAAAGTTCTTAGAGTTCCACTTCCTTAACCATACTATTAGGCCTGGATTCTCATTGACTATTTGTTAACCGTTAGTTTACCTCATATGTTACCCTTAGATTTTACTATTTTGGGTGTAAACAATTTTATAACAAATTTGGTGGGTTTGTGGGATTCTTTTTTAGAAAATACTATCACAATAAAAGTAAAAAATATCGAGTACTGATTTATAGAAAATAAGTCTTTTGTAAAGAGGGAAAAAGAATTTTAGATAGAGAGATTGGAAAGTAATGAACCCACGAGTTGAGACTTGAACAGATTATCCGACTCACATGTGCATTTCCCTTAATCAAGAAATTGAAAAATACATTATGGTCAACCTGGAGGACAAACACAATCACCCTTTGCACCTTATTGAATGTATGAATATGGTGTCATTATAAAGGAATGCTTCTACTATCCAAGGCTTTAATGTTGATATGACAGAGAATTGTGGGTTATCAATTAAAGCAACCTATGAGCTTATGAGTACTCAAGCAGGTGGAAGAGAAAGCTTAGGTGAATAATTATATTCGTGAAAGAAGGCAAAGAGAGTAGAGATATGGTGAAACAAGTAGCTTGTTAAACCATTTTCGGACAAAAGCAACTAAAAAATCCATCATTCTATTATGGAATGCAATTGGATGTAGAGGACTATGATATTTTGGGATGACTCAATAACAATTATTGATTATGGACACTTTGGAGATGTTGTGTCATTTGATACTACATTTGGAACAAACAAGGAATACCGTCCTTTGACCTGCTTTATTGGCTTCAACCATTTTAGGGAAACTATGATATTTGGGGTTGCAATAATGTACGATGAAACAACATCATCATTTCAATGGTTTTTTGAGACTTTTCTACAAGTAATGTCTGGGAAAAAGCCTATCACCATATTCACTGACCAATGTCAAGCAATGACTAAGGCTATATCTGAAGTGATGCCAGAGAAATATCATGGGTTATGTACGTGGACATGTTATTTGAAGCAACACAAATGCATTCTTTTCACGCTGAATCATTTTTCACACATGAAAACTTCTACTATTTTTCAAAGATGCTTGAAGAATTTTGGACATTGGAGGCTGAATGATTTTTTGAGAGATGCTTGAATCCTTATTTTGTGGCCAAGCATTTGGTTTTATCTAAGTATTTTGTATTGGGTTCGTTGTATTTTTTCACGTAGGTTTGAATACTTGTTTTGTTATGAAACCTGAATGAAAATGGCTACATTCCATTTTGCTGAGTGAGGTTTTTTTTAGGTAAATGAATGAGGTTGTTTTGGTATAGGGTGCTATCTTGGATGGTTATTAGCAAAGTGGTCACACATTTAATAAGGCTTTAACAAGAATACTTCACCGGCCTTGGCATTACAGAAATAGTTATCCACTAGTGCAAATTGTTATTGTCTATGCAAAGGAAACCTTGTTTAAAAATGTGGACAATTGTACCAAACTGAAGTGGCATTATAGAAATATCATTGTTTGGTTTGATGTCAAATTTAATAACCTTAAACTAATTACATCGTTTCCGCACCACAACAAAAAAATAAAAGCAATAAATTAAAGCATGATAGTAAAATGTTTGCAAATAATAGAATCTTTGTCACTCCTTTGTTTACCTCAAGACGTTGGACCCAAGTACAAATTTCATCAATCTTCAATTTAGTTGCAACTTAGCCTGTATCTACGTCGTCTATTTCCAAATATTAAACCTTAATTACTTACTCTGATACTTGATGATGCCATTGTGCGTCATGACAACAATGAGCCTATAAAATTATAACCAATTATACATAACAAATTAAATTCTTGCATGGATCAAGTAACTCACCCTAGTCACACTAGAAGTACACCAAAGTCACATTAGATCAGATTATACTACTAAAATTCTTGGATAGCATGACCAAACAAGTTGGTATATCTACCATACACATCAAAAAACTTAAATCATGTTTAATGTTTTCAATAGGTATGGTATATCCCCATGTACGTCCACAGTTCAATAAGTATGGTCTATCCTCAATCCAAATGGGATGGGTTTAGACAAATATTTTTTTTTCCTGGTCCACTACCATCCCTAAGCATAAGGGTGATGCGACACCATTTTACATTTTATTTTGTTTGCTCTTAATAATAATTAAAATAGTGGTGTTTGGTCCGAAGATACATGGAATTGTTCTCTAGGAACTATAGACGAGATGAACCTGTACCTTTGTAACCTTCCGAGGGGTATAGCTCCTCTACAATGTTATAGGGGTTTACAACACCCTTTAGTACTGCAGTGGATTGTTAACCCTTTCCGAGACTTGCACCTTTAGTAGATATGCGAAAGAAGGAAAATACTATTTGTAGTTAGTGATATTATTTGGTGCCATGATAGATAATAGTCATTGAATTGATAATGGATTCCAATTAATATTGAGGTGTAGAATTGCTCCCTAAAGAAAACCCTAAAAAATTTCTTTTTACCGGTAACTCATTCAACCTATAGTCCCTATTGGCTATTGCTTGTGTCATCATCTTCAGTCTCCCGGCAATGCTTGTTTCATTGCCTTCACTTTCCTTTTCCCTTTCCCTTTCCCTTTTGTCACGTTCCCAGTGTTTCTCTCTCTTACCAAATCAAACTAAATCAATCCTTATGTTCCAATTATTTGGGGTCGGCTATATAAGTCCGTCTTCACCATTCATTTCGATCATGTGCTATACACTTCTTTAAGTTAAATATTTTCATATTTTTTCTTATTATTTTGTTCAATGTTAATTTAGGTCTACCCTTACTTCTAGTACCATTAAGAGAAATTCTCTCACTTTTGTCAAACCGATGCCTTTATCGGCTTCCGGTGAACATAATCAAACTATCTTAATTTATTTTCTCTTAACTTTTCCTCAATTGGAGCTACTCCTACCATTTCTCTAATACAATCATTTTGTATTCTATCATTTCTAGTTTTTTCACACATTCTGCTACACATATTGTCACCATGTTGTTTTTTAGTTACCCAACATTCTATCTCATACAACATTGCTGTCCTTATAGCTGTTCGGTAAAACTTACCTTTTAATTTTATTGGTATCCTTCTATCATATAATATGTCAGAGGCTTTCCTCCACTTAAGTCAACTGACGTTGATTCTATGAGTTACATCATCTTGAATCTCTCCATCATTTTTAATAATTGATTCTAGATATCTAAATTGTTTACTCTTTGATATTTCTTGATTTTCAATCTTAACTTTTCACTATGTCTACTTCTTATATTACTAAAATTACATTGCATATATTCAGTCTTACTTCTACTTATTTTAAGAAAGTCTGGTGGAAATGAGGATGGAGAAGTGTTGGTTAAGCCGTCGAGTTTAATTAACAATGTGCA
>CM042191.1:18035918-18053729 GCA_023539305.1 Ilex asprella
CTTAATCTGAATCATGAGGATGGTGAGATTTTTTTCCAGTTGAGATGATAATCCTGATTATGGTATTGAATATTCTTTGGAAGATGCTTCCATTGATTATGACCCATGTTATGATTCTTTGCACAAGCTAACATTTGTTACCAAGCAAATGATCAAGGTAGTTCATCAGTAAGTCCATAGTCAAGCGGAGTTTAATCCAAAAATGTCTAGGGATGAGATTCATCAAGCATTGAAATCAAATGGCATTTTTTCAAAAGATGACTATGTAAAAAAGTCGGTTGTTCATGAAAACACAAGAAGTTTTTTTTCTGATGGAGAGGAGGATGTTTTAACATCTACATTTGATTATGAATCTTTTATGGCTACATCTAAAGGATTTCTGAGAAGACTCAATATTGCAGAGGAGAAAAGAAAACAAAAAGAGGAGAGTATAGCTACTTTGGCATTGGCATTGTATAATGTTCCAGTTAGGGAAGAATCTTCGAGGATGACAAGGTCCAAATCCAAATTCATGCTAGCGTTCAAAATTCCAAAGTAGAATAATAGATATGGATTCAGGCACTAATGGAGCTGATCAAGCATGATTCTAGGTAGAGATATTGAGTTCTTTTGAGGAAGATTCTTTCCCTGCTCAGTAGAATAAGTTTTCAAATTTTAAAGAGCTGATTCAGTTTCAGATTTGCTGCCTCTCTATACTCGAAGTTTGCTGAGGAATCCTTCAGTTTTATACTTCTACAGCTGGACTTCTTTTATCAGCGGGACTCTTTGCTAGAGATTTTAGCTGATTTCCTAAATCAACTAAAGTAGATTAATTTAGGGAGGACTTTAAGGGATAAAAGCTAAGATGGGATGGTGGAGATAAAGTGTCAGTTAACAGACCAAAATTCTAGCGAGGGACTCTATCTTGGATGTGGAAACTCTATGGGCTCGTTTGGTTGCCGTATTAGAAATTGATGGATTAGATATAATAATACAGTCTAATACAATACGAAAGGACAAAAGACAAGATTAAATAGAGTATTAGAATAATACGTAATTTTATCAAGTGTTTGGTAATATACAATATAAGTGTTGGATAGTAGTTATTTAATCCAATCGATTGTTTGGTTAGAGAATTATTCTATCGTATTAATGTTGAATTAACAAAAATATTCTCAATCAGTGTTTGTTACATTGATGACAACTTGATTTTAACAGTTAGAGGGTTATAATAATAAATGTGTAGAATAATACGTTTGGGTTTGATTATAATACCACCTCTCTTGGTGGTATTAAAAAACCTCCATAATACAGAGTTATCGTATAAAAAATATATGATAAGTATACGATCAATATACGTTTTTGAAATTAATACGGCATCAAATTTGCTTACCAAATAAAGTATTAACCCCGATTAAATAAAAAATAGTACAATCCAATATTTAATCTCCTCCTAATACGTCTACCAAACGAGCCCTATGAATTTCCCATTTTTAGTGGACGAGGGACTCTATCTTGGATATGGGAAGCAATTTTTAATTGGAACTCTCATATCATTGATTCATTGCTTCATTTTTTTTTCTTCTTAATAAATTTTGTTACTTTATGTAAAGGGGCTAGGTTTATTTCCTCCCTTCACTGCCATTAAAAAAATATATATTTTAAACCCTTTCAACTTGAGTCTCTCTCCAAAGTTTTAGCTTATTGTTAATCCCCATTTGAGTTTCATCTGTTAATACAATATCATCTCCAAATAACATATATCGTAGAACATCATCTTAAATGTGCCGAGTGAGTTCATCCATAATTAGGGCGAATAAGTATGGACTTAGGGCCTATCCTTGGTGTAATCACACTGTGATTGCGAATTCTTTACTTTTTCTTACAGAAGACCTAATTATAGTCATTGTCTCATCATACATGTCCTTTATTACCTCAATATACCTATTCGTCACTCATTTCTCTTAAGCACCCTCTATATTATATTTTAAAGTACTTTATCATACATCTTTTCTAGATTTATAAATACCATATAGATATTTTTCTTCTTTTCTCTATACTTTTGTATGAGTGTCCTCAATAAATATATAACCTTCATAGTTGATCTACTCGACATAAACCCAAACTGATTTTTCGACAATGTAGTCTAAACTTTTAAGTGACGTTCAATGACCTTTTTTCATAATTTCATTGTATGTCTAATCAATTTTATCCCTCTGTAATTATTAAAATTTTAAATATCTCATTTGTTTTTATAGATAGGTACTAAAATACTTTTTCTCCATTCATCAGTTATTTTCCTAGTAACAATAATTCTATTGAATAATATCTTTAGCTACAACACCCCTTCATTCTCTACCACTTCCAAACCGCAAATGTAATCTCATTCGGTCCTAAAGCCTTGCCTAATTTCATTTTCTTCAATACAAACTTTACCTCCAAAATTTTTAATCTAAGAAAGAACATTTTAAGAATCCTACCATTTTCTATCTCTTCTAAGTTTCCTAAGTGATTTTCATTTAATAGTTTTTCAAAATAGTATTTCCACTGATAATTTATTTCCTCATTTTTAACTAAAACCTTTGAGTCATCGCCCTTAATACACTTAACTTGGTTAAAGTATCTTATTTTTCTATCTCTAATTTTAGTTAGTTTGTAAATACTTTGTAGGCTTTTAACTTGACATTTCTAACTATTTGTTTAACCTCCTTGTTAGTTAATTTATATCTTTGGAAGTTCTTGCTATCTTCTATTATTTTGACATCTCTTAAAGAATTCTTTCTTTATTTTAACTACATCTTATACGTCGTCATTTCAGCACCAAAATTTCTTTTCCCACAAGCCCTCTACCATTTGACTCTTTAAGAACCTCTTTTGAAATTTTCCTAATGTTTTGTGTCGTCCTACTCCACATAATGTTAGTCTCTTCCTCTAGGTTCGATAATGCATCCATAAATATTCTACTCTTAAATATGACTAGTTTCTTATCTTTTGGATTGCACCATCTCATTCTTATTTTTTTAATGCTTCTCCTCCTGCCATGTTGCTCATTAATATACAAATTTAGGATTGTTAGCCTATATTGAGATGTTAAGCTCTTTCCCGAAATAACCTTACGGTCCTTACATGCTAATCGATCAATTCTTCTACTTAAGAAATAGTTGACTTGATTTTTGTTTGGTCCACTAAATGTTATTAGATGTTCTTCTCACTTTCAAAACAAGATGTTTGTCACTACAATGACATATGATCATTGCAAATTTTAAAATATTTTATTCGACTTCATTTCGATCACTATATCCATAATCACCATGAACTCTCTTATATTGTCCTATCTTTTCTTAAATGTCTATTAAAATCTCCGACTATGATTATCTTTTCCCCTACAACAGGTATATATTAAACTAATTCATCTGTTTGCTCATAAAATTAATTTTTAATATGTTCCGGTGGTCTTACTTAAAATGCACAAATACTAATCACATAAATTATATTCCTACTTCATTTCTTTGTATAATAAATCTTAAATCCCGTATTGTCTCTCTTAAACCTTAAAAACCCCGAACATTTGAGCTCTAACGCACTAATGGCAGATCTCAACGACCTGAACTCCTGTTTCAAGAAAGGAGCCGAAGTCGAAATCAGCAGCAACGACGATGGCTTCCGCGGTGCTTGGTACTCGGGAACAGTAATTCGCCCAACAAGATCGGAAAACAAGGTCTTGGTGGAGTACAAAACCCTAACGGCAGATGAGGCGGGGAAGAAACCCTTGAGAGAAACCCTAGATTTGGTGCAATTGAGGCCGCCACCGCCTCGGGAGCGTAAACGGAATTTTAAGTTTAGTGAAGAGGTGGACGCTCATCACAATGATGGGTGGTGGGAGGGAGTGGTCACTGAAGTGCTTGACAATGGGAGGTATTCGGTGTTTTTCAGGGGGACGAGGGAGCAGATTGAGTTTGGGGAGGAGCAGCTGAGGCTGCACAGGGAGTGGGTTCGTGGAAAATGGAGTCCGCCATTGGAAGAAAGTGAGGTATGCAAATTTAGTATGTTCGTGTCAATTTTACGAGTGTAAATGTTTTGGTCTATTTATCTATTTATTTGACTATTTTGAATCAGAATGCCTCATAATTTAGTCTGAAGTGAATGCTGGGTTGGTAGACATATCTCTAAGCTTTTATTTTAATTGATGCTAGTGGACTAATATCGTGTGTGGCTTTTTTCTCAAATATTTTTTTTCTGATTTTTATTTGTTGAAG
Organism: Ilex asprella; assembly: GCA_023539305.1. Taxonomy (NCBI): domain Eukaryota; kingdom Viridiplantae; phylum Streptophyta; class Magnoliopsida; order Aquifoliales; family Aquifoliaceae; genus Ilex; species Ilex asprella. The sequence goes on from CM042191.1 coordinate 18,040,154, forward strand.
TGTACGTGTTTGGTGTATGTGTTTTTGCATACAGAAAGTAAAACAAACAGTGGAAATGAATATAAATCGCCAAACTGAAAACTACCTGAATCAAATGGGGCTCGACAAAATGGATTTATTTTGATTAACATAAATCATGGATGTTTTTTGCGTTTCTTGTATTTGTTTTCCTTTTATTTGATAGAAAGGGGATTATACGAGTTGAGTTTGTGCTACTATGGTTGTTAGGGCATTTAGTTAGGAAAACCGAACTGCCGAGCTGGTTTCGGATGAACATTTCCAACTCATTCTTGTTTAGGGAAACCCAAAGGTTAGCCTTGGCCCTTAAAAAGGTTGCTTGGATTGAGTCATTGATGAGCTATGAAGCACGGATATTTCGTCAAGTTCAATGTATCCATACCAAATATAGTATTGGATACGATGCTTGTCGGATATTCTAGGATTCGTATCATACTTATACGATAATTAATAAAATATGTGGATATTTCGCGGATATTTCTACACATGAAGTAAGGTGTACAATTTTTAATTTTAGTCTATACTATTTTCTTTCAAGTTTACTTGCAATACAAAATATCAACAAAATTCGATTTGACTTTGAAGACACAAGTGTTTTTTAAGTATTATTTACTATTATATGATAAAAGAGTATAAAAGCATGAGTTAGTTACGCAATAACTTTAGAAACAAATACTTTAAGCAAACCAACTAGTTAAATTTTGGTTATAATTCCTTTAATTGATCACGTTCACTTTATGGATATATCATAATAAGATGATATTACACATTTTTCTTGGTAAAAATTACTATTTCTTTTTTACCTTTTTTGAAGAATTACTAAAAATTATAATGTTTAAGTTGTTAGATAATAGTAAAATATAAAATATATTTTATTATAGAAGTATCTTGGATGTACTTGTATCCTTTTATTTTTGAGTTTTGTCGTATTGCATATCGTATCGTACCCGTATCCATATTCGTGCTTCCTAGTTGATGAGTTATTTTTCTCAAATGGAAAGAATGATCACAAGGCAATCATGAAGCGATTTCAACATCTCTTGATATATTAAAATTGATAAGAAAAGATTTTTGTTAGAGGTTGATGATGAGCTTTGTGGAAAGGTATTCAAAGTCCTTGAGAGAAGCAAATATTCAACATCTCAATTTTTTTGTGGATTTTTGTGGCTTGGCATGGTTGAGGAACAATTAGATGTTGCAAACAAGAAGGATGTTCATTTCTTCTTTAGACAATTCCTAAGCAACAATTAAGTAATTTGGGTGACTCGAACACTGATGCTAAGGGTTTGTTTCTTACAAATGGCACTATATAATACAAAACCTTTAACATAGGAGATTCATTTTGCCAAAGGCATGGATGGTAATGAATGGAAAGTATTGACTTTTGATGAATGTAATGTTGAAGGAAGGGGGGTTGATTAAAGGTAGGCGGTGGATAAATATTGTGGAAGGGGATGGATTTGGATTGAGGGATAAAAATAGGGCTGTAGGAATTGGGTATGATTCAGCTGTCACTTTTGATTAAATGTGGATTCAACGGTATCTTTTAATAGACAATGTTTTTGATTTTCGGAAGTAAATTCAATCCTTGTTAAAAAAAGGTCAATTCAACCTAATGCAAAAAAATGTGAGAAGTCAGAATTGTTCTGAAGCAATTATAGGTTGATAGAGACGTGTTCCTTTGTGAAAATGCTGCTAAGGCTAATGAGATTTGTAAGCATGAGAAGGGTATTATGAAAGTATCATTGTTGGTGATGTTGAAGAGATTAACTGCCAAGTCATGTAGGTAGATAATACTTATTGTCACCATTGAAGAATTATTGTTCCATTTTTGTTCTAAAGAGGTGGTGAGAAAGATGTGGAGCATTTTAAACGAGTTGTTGGGACGTATATAGAGACTTGTAGAATATCTAATTTTTCAGCAAAAATAATATTGGGAAGGTCTTTTAATGCCATTAATCTGATTTCTTTGAATGTAGAATTCCAATGTAAAGTTTTTTGATCAATATTAAAATGATTTTGACGAATTGATAGATGAGAGGGGGCTAGTGGAATGGTAGAACAGGAAGGCATTTAACATATTTTGTGTCCCAATGGTGTAGGTTACAAAAGATGGGTTGACTATGAATTATGGCCTACTGATTAATGATGGAATTAAGGGTGCGATTAATGTTTTCTTCTCAAAAAGAGTGTAGCAAATAGTGATTTAGACATCACTAAATTAAATTTAATTTTAAAAATAAGGTTTTGGAAGATAAATTTTGAGTTAAATATGGTTACAGATTATATTGAGTGGAGGTAGGAGGCAGAGGTGGGGGCAAAAAGTAACAATCCATTTTTTTTATAGTTGGAGCGTCTTAAGGGCTCCACATTTTATACATATATACTTGGAAACAAGCAAATAAAATATTATTTAAAAAATTAGATTCCATTGACAAATATGTGAAAAACTATTTAATTTTTACATGTGTTGATCATAAAGTTTCGAAATGAAAACCACATGATATTCATCAAACAAGGAAGTAGTAAGATCTCAGATCTTATGGCATATGTTGATGACATAACACTTACAAGTGATGATGTGGAGAAAGTGTCCAATTGGAAGTTCACCTTGCTACAGAGTTTGAGATCAAGAATTTGGGGCGTTTATGTTGTTTCTTAGGTATTGACGTGATCAGATTAGATAAAAACATTTATATCTCACAGAGGAAGTATATCCTTGATCCTTTGAAGGAAACTGACATACAAGGACTTGCAGGTTGCAGACTTACCTAGACAAACCATAGATTGAGAATTGAAGAAGGCGATCAAGTTAATAGAGAAAGAAATTATATGGTTGTTGGGAGACTCATATGCCTTTCTCACACTCGCCCAGACATAGCATATGTAGTGAGTGTTATTAGTCAATTCATGCCTTCTCTTCGAGTCCCTTGTTAGGAGGTTGTTCATCATATACTGAGGTATCTCATATCATCTCCACATGAATATTATTCTCAAAGTAAGATCATCTGAGATTAGAATATTTCAAAAATATAAATTTGGACAAGCTCAATTAATGATAGGAGGTTCACTACAGGTTCATGTACATTTGTAGGAGGAAATCTAGTTACTTAGCGGAGTAAGAAGCAAGCAGTGGTAGCTAGATCCAGAGCGGAGGTAGAATACATGGCTATGATTCATAGTATTTATGAGCTTATATGACTGAAAACCTTAATGGACGACTTGGATGTCTCTAATGATGAACCTATGCGCTTGTATTGTAATAATAAGGCTACCATAAATATTGGTCATAACCTAGTTTAGTATGACATAACAAAACATATTGATATATCAATACACTCCATTAAAGAGAAGTTGAATGTTGGATTGATCTGTACGCCCTTTGTGACATCTAAGGAACAATTAGCCAATGTGTTTACTAAGAAGCTTAGTAGCAGAAATTTTCATTTAGATGTATGCAAGTTGGACATGAAAGATATCTATACTCCAACTTGAGGAGGAGTGTAGAATGCCAACTAATTTTAATTAAGAGTACTATTATAATTTGTAGTTTATTATGAATTAATATAAATATGGGGATGAGAAGAGAGATTAGTTAACTCTAATTCCCCTTAACCCTAATTGGAATTATTTCTCTTCCTTTTTCTCTTCTCTTGCATCTTCTCCACTCTAAATCCTAAAAATAATACTTTGAGATTTCACTGTTGTTCATCACCATTGGAAATTATGTTGGAGATTTTGTGAAAATTGATTCTATTACACAAAAATGTATTGGTATGAAGTGTGTAAGAATTTTGATTAGAGTTGTAGTACATTCTATTCCAACAACAATCACAGTGTACACAATTAATGTTAGTTTTATATGCCCAGTATGGCTTGAGATGAAGCCGTTCATGATGCCAATCAACAATTTTGAGAAGTTGGAAAATCAATTTGTTTCTTTAGTCATACAAAATTTAGTTTTTAGTAGATTGAGAACTCAAGGTCGTCAGCCATAGATTATGAGAGCCAAAGGAGGTCAACCATGTGGATTGGAAGAAAGTAGATATGGGAATATAAAGAGGTAAATGTGGAAAGATTTTGGTAATAGAAGGAAAGATTTGGGGAGAAAGTTTGGGAGATTTCCAAAATTAAAAGGGAGTCCATATTTCAAAAGTAAGTTTTTAAATTCAGCAGTATGGGCTAGAAATTAAAACTGGGCCTTGACTTTTTAAAGCCATTAGCTCACATATTGTTGCTTTGTTACTATTTCGGCCACATTCACATCGGTGGTCTTGTCTGCCTCTGACTTTGGGCACCTCCGTAGTCGGGTCTATAGAATGTTCTTTAAAATAGTTCTTACAATCATGTTTTTCATATAGGATTGGTTCATACCAAGTGGCCTGGTTGCCAACTCAAATAGGTCATTGAATTTCTTCAAATTTCTTGTAGAGCTCGAAGCCTAGCCCATTATGGGAGATTCTTAAATACCCCTCTTCAGGCAGCACCAGTCTATTCCTATGCCTTGCCTTCTTAGCTCAATTGATGTATTGCTACGCCAATTTTTTGCTCATTTGGTAGAACCTTGCCAAAGTCTCCATTCGCAACCTCTGGCTCTTCTAACTAGTGCCGATTCAAAACTGAGTTATTTGGCAAATATGTACCAGCGAAACATGATCCCTGCAAAAGAGTTTGCAAACAACCTCAACTTTAGGAAACTATTGGTGTCAGCCTCAATGCATTGTACAGTAAAGCGTCCAATTTGTTGTACAGTAAAGCGTCCAATTTGCTCAATGGTTGATTGACCATCTTCACCTAAATAGGTCAATACAAGTACCTTGTAGCCTTAGGGGTCTTCATGATCTTTATTCTAAGAAGCACGAACACGAACACGAACACGAACACGGGACATGAACGTGCGGACATGGTCTTTTTCTAAAAAGTAAGACAGACATGTAAGGGATACGTGTAATAAAATATATTTTTATATTTTATATAACCAATACCTAATTTTTTATATTACCAGAGATCACAAAATTTGGCCCAAATACACATACAAGTAGATAAAAATTTCGGCATATAGCCCAATTTTAATTTCATTAATCTCATTGGATCAAACAAGGGACCTAAAAAATAGTTTGAAGCCTGTTGGGAGTGGTTCACCCACTAAAAAGGTGCCAATTTTATGACTTTATCGCCTTCCAACCACATTAAATCATTACCAAGTTGGATAAGTTAGATAAAGGATAAGTATAATCCGGTGGAGAAAAATCAACAAGTGATTTGGCAAAGAAAAATAAGAAGATGATTAGAAAAAACGATGGTTGTTTCCTTTAGGTAAGACAAGCTTCTCGGCTCTTGTAAAAAACGGACTCATATCTCTTTTTCTTGGGAAGTATCTCCCCCCCCTCTCTCTTAAATTTCTGTCGCCATCGGTATGAATGTAGGAGTCTCCTGAGCAACTCCTAAATCATGGGTTATGGCCTTTATTCATCTTCTTCGCCTTCCTCATATGTTGTGCCTATTTTTTTTGGTTTCCTATGCACTATTGGATCCTACAAGCACTCGACGACTACGTGAGTAATTTCTAAACTGGTATAAAATTTGCGTATTCGGACACGTCCCTAACAAGTCAGGCACATGGCCAAAATTCAGGAAAAGTAGAAAAAATTTTGGACACTCTTTTTTGCATGTCTGACGTGTGTGGGAACGTGTCCAAATGTGTCTGGGACGTGTTTGGATGTGTTTGTGTCCGTGTCCTAGACATGTTGGACACTGGTACGTTAGCCCAAAACACATGTTTGTGCTTCAAAGTATCTATTCACCCACTCATGTAGGGCTTTTGGTATGTTGGCCTTTGGCACTCGCCAAACTGTTGGGTCTCCAGGTTCCTGGATAATTTTATCTAACTATTTCTCGGTCATGACCAGTTCATTTAGTGCTAGAGTTGTTGCCCTCTGTTGCCCCTCGAGCTTATTAGTAATGGGTGGTATCTCGCCTAGGAAGAGGCGGTTATGATGCCAATAAGGCCCATTTTGCTTTGTTAGGCTCATAGTTGTGGCAAATATGGAGGTGGTGGTGCTTGTTGCAGCACTTCCACTGGCGCTACCATTGGCGGCGGTGGCTGAGGGCTTGCTGCCTCTTGCGGGTCGAGTAGCTCACAAAGCCGCTCCAGAGTAATCCTAGTACATGCAGACTCTTTCCCAATTCAGATCTCTAGCCATTTACAAAGCTAGAAATCTGTTGAGAGACCATCTAGGAGTAGGCTTTAATGAACTGTCAGGTTCCGAATCTAATTCCCTGATGCAATCCCCTCAAATGAGGGGATGCCTTCATGAGGGCTCGAGTCATTGGAGCCCACTGCTTTGATTAATTCCTTGGTGTATTTTCCAACGCAACTGCTTGGTTTAGTTTCCAATGCAATTGCTTTGCCATGTCTACAACCTGGTGCCATAGTGATGTTAATGGTCCCACCAGCCATGCCAAAATTATGCTTGGCTGAAAATCTGAAAAATGCGGGCGTGCCAGAACTCTCGCTAGTTTACAATTTTCAAACATTAACGACCTTACTAATTTGGACTAATGTGAGATCTTAATCGTGACTGTGCGGACGATTGAGAAAGATAGTAAGGTTTACTCTTAAGGTCCTTTTCTATGCCTCGTAACTAAGGACACAAACTTTCACCTATTGGCAAAACTAGTAACCAATAATGGACTAGGACAAGAATAAAACGAACTCTGAGCTCTTTATTGAAATAATGCCTGGATTACAACCAAGGAACTAAATTTTGTTTCAAAATAGTCGAAATGTTTCCGTTTCCATGGAAATCGAAACGAATGATTGATTGAAAATCAAAATTCTTATGTTTCAAGGTGTTTCAGTAAGTTTTTAGGTGTTTCGGCATGTTTCGATTTATGTTTCGGAATGTTTCGGTATATTTTGAAAAATGTTTTAAAATTTTCTTTGTTTCCATCTTGTTTCCGAAAAATTACCGAAATGATTATGTTTCCAAGCTCATCGAAACTATTCATCGAAATGAAGTTTTGATCTTTGATTACAACTAAGAAAAGGAATGAGATCCGAACAACAGGAGAAACGATTGCAATGATAAAAACAGAACTGTGTAGCTGCTTTGTGTGATGATGATGCTGGGATCCTTTCTCCATCAGATGCTCATTCTATTTATAGGATCAATCTTCGATCACCTTGACAGTCTTTATTTCGCCATGCTGCCCATGTATAATAGAGTCAGGTACCTCAACAACTCAATTAATGGCCCACTCTGCATAACAGCCTAGGACTGTTCCTTTCAATCTGTTAGTTAGGATCTTCTCCTATTATCTCGTAGCTTATCACCAGCATACTCGGCATGCTTTCCTCACCCAAGTAACCGTCTTTGCTCAAGACTGACTGACCTCTTTGTTGACCCGTTTCTTGCCACGGTCGTTATCTCATATTTTCCAATTACGGTGTAGACAATTACTCATGTATTACATGCAGTTTAAACTGTTTCTTTGCCATTCATGGCCTTAGTCTTGTGCTATTTTTAGTTTATAGAACATGATGGTTTTGGTGCCTAAAGAAAGATTGGGCAAGGGAAGGTAATGTTGCTGTCTTACCTGATCGAAAAAAACATTGCTGCCTTAGAAGGTGCCTTTTGTTAACCGAAGCAATAATTTTTTGGGTTTTCATATAGGCAGCTTCAAATTCCTTGCATGGGTTGATAATGAAGGGACAACCAGGAAACTGGCCAAGAGTGAATTGATAAATTGAGAACAGATCATGAGTTTTTTTCAGTCTCTTTACGAGTCTACTTAAGCCTCTTGAACATTTAAGACCATCATATATGATATATGGCTGAGTTTTTTTTTTTCAAGATCTAATGCCACTATGCTACCAGCGGAGGGAAAATCAGAGCAACTTAATGTTTTATCAGTGTGGATGATGATAGCACCATCAAAAAACCTCAATGGAAGTTTCAGTTCTTCTGAGATTGATATAGAGTAGTTATGTCTTACGTCATGATATTGAATTATTGAACAATTCAGAATGTTTGGGAATTTGATAAAGAATTGGTTATTGATATCAGGTGCTAATATTTTTCCAAGAAAAAAAAGCAAGTAATGATTTTGATATGCAACTCTTTTGCAGAAACTCATAATTTTCTGCTTAGAAAAGCTAGACCCTTTTTGCTGGCATTTTTAGAGTTACAAAATTGAATTCATGATTTGAGCACGCAAGTGATAAAACTCCTCCATACAAGTGTTGATAACAAATGGTCTGTTTAGGAAAAGTGATTTTGGAGGTTCTACCCAGTTATAATAAAGATCAACTTATGCCGATTGCTTAACAGATTTGTTTGGTAAGAAAACTTTCTAAGACACATCCAACCATTCAACTTATCCAATGCCTGGATTAATCTGTTCCTTGTTTCTATTACTTTTGTCTTACATTTTCTTCTGTGTTTGGTATTTAGCTTCTTCAATTCACCTAAGTAAGTTTTATTCTTTAGTTGTGAGTAGTATTTTCAGACATGCATAGTAGCCTTTGATTGTGACCTTGGTCCATTTTTCGCAGACCATGCCTATGAGCAAAACCTCATAGTCAAAAGTTACAAGCAAGTTGAGTAGAGTTTGCATATTTAAAAAATAGAAATTTCTGGAATTGATTCTCGAAAAGAATTCAAAGATGGTGTAAAATCAATTAATTAAATGCCGTTCCAGTGGCCATTTGCCAGCACTGTAGGTGTTTTAGGTGAATGAAGGCTTGTGATGGAAACAAATTTCTGAGTTTGTGTTACATTTATTGCAAGCTTTAAATCTCATGAGTGCCCAGGGCTTGTATGTGAAACTGTCCTCCACAACATGTGACTTGACACGGTTCCATAAATGTAATGATTAAGATAAATCACCAAGGTTGTCACTTTTTCTCTTGCTTTGATGAGAGTTGAGGGGTATGGTTACAACCTTTAGGGATGTCTCGTCACAATTGCCTCTTGTGTTGACAAAGTACCCCTAAGAAGAACCCAAAGAGGTACCATTGGAGAATTGGATTGTTGAAATAGTAGGAAACTAATGTCTTTTCAATTAAAACAATTTGAATACAATACTCTAGATGTCATATAAATTGAATAGTTTTCCTAAATATGTGCTATTCTATTTTCTCTCTCTCTCTCTCTCTCTCTTGTTTGTTTGGGGGGTGGGGGTTGTTTCCTGGTCTTGATGTAAAGTTTTAGAACAGATGCTAATATATCAAAATTGGAGTGCTGCAGCAGGTGTTATTGTCAACTCAAGGGAAGCCCATGGAGGAGATGGTAGAGGAGAAGTTTAGAATAGGGAACCTAGTTGAAGTTAGCAGTGATGAAGATGGCTTTGAAGGTGCTTGGTTTGCTGCAACTGTTATCAAACAATTAAGTAATGACAAATTCCTGATCGAGTACCAAAGCCTGAGGAATGAGGATGATACAGATTTCTTGAAAGAAGAGGTTGATAACTTGCACATACGGCCGTATCCACCCAATACTGGAGTGATTGACCATTTCATGTTGCTTGAAGAAGTTGATGCTCTGTATAATGATGGGTGGTGGGTGGGTGTGATTTCCAAAGTTCTTGGTGGCCAAAGGTATGTTGTCTACTTTAGAGGGACTGACGACAAAATGGAATTCAGACACTCTGATTTGAGGCCACATCAGGATTGGATTGATGGAAAATGGGTCATGGCTTCCCGGGTATGACATCTACTTGTTCAACACCTCAACTCAACAAAGTCTTGCCCAACTACTTGTTCAGCTATTTTACTATATCCAAGGACGTATATTTTGTTAAACTGCAAGTTATGATATCCTTTTTTTAAAATCTCATTCAAAGTTAATTTTGCTATACTTATATCTTTCATTACGATCGATAAGTAGTACACCACTCTTCTTCATTGGTGTTTGACAGGTGTTTTGATTCTTTTTGAGTTTATCTCCTAGTGGCATTGCTTTTACTTTTTATAAACATTCTCATTCCAAATCTATCACTTCTGGTTTTACTGCCCATTCATCATGAGATAATCATTTGTGCTATACTCATTCTTTTGTACTTGTCCAACATTCTGAACCACAAACACTATTCGTCTAGGTATTGTCCTGTAGAACTTACTTCTTAGATTGAGAGGTGTATGTCAGTCACATGTTTGTCAGCAATATCTTTGATGTTGACTATTGAAGTAAGACATTGTGTATACACCGATGAAATCAGTAGATCACAAGTAGTAACTTTCTTGTGGGGTGTTTGCAAACTGATTTTAGGATAAGAGTCCATTGCCCAGTTTGGCCCAATAGATTGTGAAGGCTAAGAGGGGTGATTGTGCATGGACCTTTGATATTTTTTGCACAAAGTGGCGGTTTTCATATTGCAGCCCATGTCACGATTGTTAGCCGACAATTTCTCAATGCACCGAACACAGGCCCTTAATTGAGGGAAAAATACATTAACATAGTTAAAAAATCTCACTTTTCTGTCCTCTTGAAATTCCGGATAGAAGATTCAGCTAACTTTTTCTGTGTAAGATTTGGAAGATCATATTGTATTTGTAATATAACTATGGGATGCCATGTGACTGCATATGGTTGTGGGTGCGAAATTACTATCATAGTTTGGCTCCCAACCTTCTCTTCTTTCTGAATAGTTTTTTTATGATGACCCCCAACTTTGCGCAAAAAGTTTTTTGTTTATCTTGATATTTCAATTTTCGATTTGTCTTTGTAACCGAAGTTTCTACTCATATTTGTCTTAACTGGATGGTTTTGCCAGGCTTTGAAGTTGTGATTGCAAGGACGGTGCAACTCCCAGAGCCTCTGAACGAGTACTTGTGGTATTACTTCTAATGGTATATATTTTTCTGTCCTGACTTTAATATTAAATTTTACTCCATACTGAAGCCTTGGCTTTAAGGTTGGCTGTCTAACATGGATGTTTGGTCGATGAGTGATGTGTATATATCTTGTATCTGGCAGTGATTTGGTCCTTCTGACCATACAATTAGGCATTCTTTCAGATTGCTTTAGATTTTCAAGTTCGAATCAAGTAAGCAAACATTGAATGAAACCATTCTGCCGTGGTAGTTCTATAGACTAGTTATTAGATTGGAAGTTGGTCGTATCATGTCAAAGTGGTGTCATTTTTTTTGTTCTACTTATGCCTGGCTCATTTAATATTCGTCAATTGTTGGGTTCGTGTCATGTAATGTTGTGTTGGGTAGAAATTGCATATAGTCGGGTTCATATCGACCTGTTTATTGTTTGGGTTAAGCCGTATACCTCCTTGATTATAATCAAAATCCATTGGCTTTGTTTGGTTAGCGAGAGAATGGTAGAAAAAAGGAGAAAGAGAAAAAAAAAAAAAATAAATTGTCGTTTGTTTAGCAGGAAACGAATGTTTCTCGAGAAAAAAAATTTTCCCGCATGATCAAATTTTCTTGTATGTGATGGTTTTTTATTTTTCACAAAATTTGCATGAATTTTTTTTTTCCCGTGAAACTTGCCAATCTGTTTCACTGTTTACCACCTTGCCCCTATTTTAACACACCACAACTCCTCTCAGCCCTGATCTTTTCAACCACTTTTGAATAATTATACATAAGAGTAATTCAGACAATTAAATAAAATTTCTTGTAATTTTCTTGCTTTCCAAATTACAGAATGAGTTTTTCTTAAAACTTTCTTATAAAATTTTCATCATAATCAAACACATAAAAAAAAATATTTTTTTTTCGCTTTCCTTTCTTTCACTTCACTTTCTATCACTTTTACTTTCTATCATCTTTTTTTTTCTAACCAAACGAACTCATTAAGTTTGTTTAAATTCACATTCGTTAGGGTCATGCCAATCTTTTGTTAGCCGAGTGAGTGAGTTAAGATTTGTCGGGCCTCACTAATTATAACATTGATGATACAATTTACCATATAAGCGATTGGCTTCATTTCAATTTACTAGGGTTACGAAGCAGGTCGTGGGTTGATCCATGGGTCAGGGGTTGGGTCTTGATCATGGATAGGGGTGTATTAGTGTGTTTTTGGTGTTTTAATGTGTGTGTTTTAGTATATTAGTGTATATTTGTATTTTTTGGTGTATTAGTGTGTATTTTTTATTATATTTATTTCATTTTATAATTTATTATTTAATAGAAAGATAAATATTCAATCCAATGAGTATTTATTTGTAATCCATCTTAGCCTGTTTAATTAAAATTAATTATATTATTTAATCCATTTAGAATTAGTATTAATACAGGTACTCAATCCATTTATTTATGGACAGATTAATGGGTAATATTTTAAGATTGTCACTCCTGTATATAATCTTATAATAGAAAAATATATGTACTACTAATAAAAGTACATTAGCATGAACTTTTTTTAATTTCCTATATTTTTCCCACTTAGATTTCTATATTCAATCATACCCTAATCTTTTATCTTATTTGATTTAAACGATGACAATTTAATATATCAATGGTGTATATTATTTTATGGTAAAGTTACTAAATACTTTTATTCAAGTCTTTTTTTCCTCTACTTGATGGAAGTATAATTGTAATTATCATCTAAAGCAATAAAAATAAGATAAATAGTATGCCATTACAAATCAAAGTTATGAAAGTTGAAAGAACTTGGTGCAAATGAAGGGACACAAAAAATTATAACATCCAATGTTTAATGAATTACAAAAGGAATTTGTGTCAAGTATAAATTCATCCACCCTCAATCCATAATAGCCACCTAGCTATGTAAATTGCAAGTAGTTCAATTCAACGACAAAATTTTTATTTTAAATTTTAAATACCAAAAATAAAAAATTGGAAAACATTGATATCGTACTAAAATCAATTAAAACATTAACGATATGATTGTTTCAATTGAAATTTCAAGAATCAATTAAAATGCGACTCGTACTTAAAGAGTATAAAGCTTATAATGCTTAAATAAAAATTATACTTCAACTTAGGTCACGTGCAATACACGTGTGCATTAACTAGTATTTTAAAAAGTGAGATGAATATTTAAAAATCTTTAAAAGCAGCTAGATAGATAGATTCTTTTGACCTCCAAATTTGGCCTAACCTGAACATTTATCATGGAAGGACTATTAGGTTGCTCTATGTGTAATAGAAATTGTTTCAGACTAATAAAACATATTGAATGTTCAAGATATATGTGGTGGAATTCAAAAGGAGAAAAGTATTTTTATTAAGGGTCCATTTATTTAGCAATACTGTAAGGGTGCGTTTGATAACGTTTTTGTTTTTATGTTTTTTTTATATAAAAAAAATAATTTTATTTTTTTGTGATAAAAATTAAAAATTTAAAACATGTTTGGTAGTCATTTATATTTAAAAAATTATAAAAACAAAAATAAAAAATATGTTTGGTATTATACCACCTCCACCAACCAACAACCACGCACCACCACAAAAAATCAGCTACGCAGCAACCCGCTACCACCGAAAACAAGCCACCCGGTTGAAATCTACAGCCACCTAACTTATTCCCATCACTTGAAATCCACAGCCACTCGACTTACCCCCATCCCCGAA
>CM042191.1:18054129-18080948 GCA_023539305.1 Ilex asprella
ATCCCCATCCCCATCCCCATCCCTGAAAACCCAACACCACCAACCAACCCACCACCAGCCAAACCCACCACCACCAACCAACCCCACCACAACTAGCGAAACCCACCACCACTCCCAAAAATCCATAACCACCACCAAAATAGAGAAGGTTGAGAGAGAGAGTGAGAGTGACAGAGGGAGAAAGGGGAGGAGATGGCGTATAGATCCTTCTGCTTTGGCTTCTCTTCGTCTTCGTATGGCTTCGGCTTCATCTACAGAGAGAGATGACAGAGATACGAGAGGTGAAAGAGAGATGTCGTTTGTATACTTAAGGAAAAAATTCATATTTTGTTGCTAAGGAGGACTGAAGCCTGATGAGTCCGGATTTTACTAAGCTAAGGCCCAATCCGAACGGAGTCGAAGAAGCTCATAGAAGAGCCCAAAAGACCCATGGAGCTGGGTCCACCCGTCAAAGGGAGTTGAATAGTAAATAAGAGGTGAATAGTAAATCGGAGGTGAATAGTGAATCGGAGGTGAATAGTGAATCGGAATCGGAGGCGAATAGTGAATCAGAGGTGAATAGTGAAGGGAGTCCAAGGAGATCAAGTGGCCAATGCCCAAGCTCCTCCAAGAAGGCGCGGGCGTCAAGAGGACAACACCCAAGAGGCCGAAGGCCCTTGGGCGCCGCCTGGGCTGGCCCCCTTGGGCGCCGGCTTGGGTTGGCTCCCCTTTAGGCTTCTCCTCCTCTTCCTTCCTCCGGCCGCCTCACTCAAGTCCAAGACGACCAAGCCCACTCCGAAGCAAGTCCGAGCTCAAGACTCAAGATCAAGACCAATTCAACTCGCAATCATCCTCCAAGGAGTACGAAGGAGAGAGAGACGAGCTATGAAACTAAATGGGTTACTTGAAAGTCGAGAGAAGGAAGAGCTGAACAACGAGGTGAGGACACCCGTCATGGGGCGCCGCCCACCTCTCCACACCAAGTGGGCGCCACCCACTCCCCTCCAATTAGGCGTCGCCCATAGGAGGCCAAGTGGGCGCCTCCCACTTTGGCCCTCTCCTATCCTCTCTTCTCCTCCTCGTCTCCTCCTTACTTCAAGACTCAAGTCTAAGGCTAAGCGTGAGCACACTCCACACCAGAATGACATCCGAGTAAATAGGAGCACGTGGAGGAAGACTTGGGATACGCAGATCTCCTACCATAACTCTACTTACTAAAGAGGCTCACTCCTACCATGTTTGTACTTACCAAATTAACGGGAGACTCTCCCTCACGTCATCGCCTCATCGCCTTGGTGAGCCTATATAATGTAAGCCCTCACTGAAGGGCACGATGATTCTTGAGACACACACACTACACTAGTTACACTCAGCAAGCTCTCTAAGCTCTCTACACACACTCTCTCTCTAGACTCATTGTAAACTCTCCGGAGTACCACCGTTGATCAATAAAACGCCTAAGGCCACCGTCGCCGTTCGAAGAGTGGACGTAGGTCATCTGAGACCGAACCACTATAAATTTTCAGTGTTGACCTATATTTACTGTTTTGTCACTAATTGCCATTGATTGCTCATTAATCACTCTAGTGACTGTTGATCTCGCACGAAGATGATTTTGTGCATCATCAGTTTGACACCGTCTGTGGGAAGCGACGTAGTCTTCCTACCTTTCTCGCAATCCATGGAAATTACCACCAGATCGAGGTCTCATCAACCCGGAGACAACAACCTCGTGCACTGGGAGGAGGCTCTGCTTAACAACCCTGTGCACCGGGAGGAGGGTCCGCCTAACAACCTTGTGCACCGGGAGGAGGCTCCGCCTCCTCTCGCACCCGAAGGACCCTCTGCTACGGCGACTCCTGCCGTTGGGTCACAACAACAACTCTTGCAGACAATGCAGCTGCTGGTGAACCAAAACCAGCAGATCATCCAGTTGATGCTCTCTCAAGGAGGAGTCACCCATCATCCCGTTTGAGGAGTCCAACTCCCTCCGACGGGAGAGGAACCGTTGCCTGTCCTCTCCGGATGCCAGGTCCCTCATCGGAATGCTTCAGCACCACGCCAGGGAGTCCCTTGTCAACCGATCCCTCCTCACCGCGCAGGGAGCTCGCGTGTTCACCTTTCGCACGTACCTGCACATGAGGACAAGGGAGAGAGTCAGTATGGAGACCATGAAAGCCAGTACCATCACTAGGATGTCCCCAATCAGTGGGATGAGAAGATTAAGGAGGTGCAAAACCAACTCGGTAACGCCCTCAACGCCATCAAGGCGCAAGCACTGACACCCGTGGATTACCTGGTAAGACGCACTGACACACCTTTCACTGCTGATATTTGTCAACTACCCACTCCCTTCGAAATAGGCAAAAGAGGAAAGATATTTGATCTTCCAATAACCTTTGGTGATTGTTATATTGTAGGTTCTTTGTCTTATACTAGTTCTGCATATCCCACCATTGACAGAGCAGTAATGGAGGCTCTTTATGCTTCAAAAGTATCATATTCCCCTCCTTCTAAGAGGGCGAAGCCTAATGCCCCCGTCACTTCTCGGCCAAGGATTGATGGTCAGGTTGTTTCCTGGGAGATGGGACCCAGTGGTGCCCCCATTCATTCCCCGGTTTTGGCTCCTTCGCATTCCAAAGTTAGCCCTAGTACCGCTGTAAGAGTTAAGACTCCAGTGCTGTCTACCGTTAGGATTAGAGTTCCACATTGTTGTCTTGCTTCTAGTAGTGGTTCAGTATCCATGCTACATGACATGAATCTAGCCAAAGAATGGCTTTGAGATTTTTTGACTGCTGCGGATATCAGAGAGGTTGGCTCTTGAGGCCTAGAGGGCATTATCAATATCGCGATGAAGAAGTTTTCCATGTATGCCTTTTACTCAACTTTGATTTTGTACCCACCTCTTTTCTCTCATGTTTTACTTTTTTGGATACTTGTAGGTGGCTGCCAATTTCCCTTCCCTTTTTTCAAGAACGATCAAGTTGGAGAAGCATTCAAAGATCTGAAAAAACAGAGACAGACATGAGAGGCTACTGAGGAGCAGTTGAGGCTAGCCCACGAGAGAGCTACACCTCTTGAGGTCGAGCTTTTGGTGTCACACGAGAGGGCTACGAAGCTGGAGGCTGATAAGGAGACTGCCTGTGCGAGAGCAGAGTCAGAGTTGCGAGTGTCTTGCGAGAGGGCCGCAAGAGCTAAGGTCGAACTACGTATAGCTCAGGAGAGGGCTGCTATGATAGAGGCTGACATGCGAGTAGTTTGTGAGAGAGCCACTAGGACATATGCTCACTCCATTGAGATGGAGAAGAGGAAGGAGGTTATTGAGAGGGTCGTTGCAGGCCCTTATTGATGGTTATAAGGAGCTTAGGGGAAAGTTCTCAGTAGCTTTTCCTTCCATTGACCTTTTTGGCTTTGTCCCTTATGAGGCACCAGAGACTAATGGTGATGGGGAGAGCTTTGATGATGTGGTTCAGAGAACAGTGGCTGATGTTGGGAGTATGACGACTTTTATCTTTTGTCTCTTTTTGTTGTTAGGTCATGTTCTAACTTTTGTGAGTTGTTTACAAGCTTTATGGAATGAAAGAAAGACACTTCTGAACATAATAATCTTTGAAAATTTTTATTTCTTAGTTAAAATAATAGATAACAAAATAAATCAATTGAAACGGCAAATGATACATAAAATGAGAGTCATCGGCTTGTACCCGCTATTGATAATATCTCTTCAGGTGTTCGGGGTCCCATAAGTGGGCCAAGACTTTCTTGTTTTCAGTGTGCTATCATCCCTAAGATCGAACACTTCCACTTAGAGGGTCTCTTGAGGCCTCTTGACTCTCATAGAGGCCACTTAGCATACCTAATCTCCTCTGACCTCTCTGATCCCATTGGGGGTTGGAAAACAGAGGAGTAAGTGATAGGTGGATGGCACTGCCCTAAGGGTGTTGAGTGCAGGGCATCCAAGGATGATGTTGTAGGCGGATGGACAGTAAAGTACAATGAAGTTCACCATGATGGTAGAACTTCTTGGGGTTGTCCTTATTGTGACTAGTAAGGTAATTAAACTCAAAGGGTAAGCCTTCTCACCCGAAAATTCAATGAGGGGCGTTTTAATGGGCTATAGTTTTTTCCTACCTAGATGAAGGCTGTCATAGGCTGATGCAAACAAGGCATCATCCTTGGCTGATGCAAACAAAGCTGTCGCTGTTCACCAGAATTCTCTTAACATGGTAGTTGACTACCATCATGATTAAGACCATAGGGCCATCATGAGGGAATTGGATCCTCTCAAGGTCCCTATCTGAGAACGCGATGACCTCTCATTCCC
Organism: Ilex asprella; assembly: GCA_023539305.1. Classification (NCBI taxonomy): domain Eukaryota; kingdom Viridiplantae; phylum Streptophyta; class Magnoliopsida; order Aquifoliales; family Aquifoliaceae; genus Ilex; species Ilex asprella. Next base: position 18,058,433 of record CM042191.1, read on the forward strand.
TATGTCAGGGCATCTTCATTGAGTGAGGATCATTTGACTTCATTTGTCTAGCTTTCCTAGCATGCGCCTTCCTGGCGGAGTTGGAGTTACCCCCTCCTCCTAACCCTCTGAAAATCATCTGAATTTCTTCGAGGGGCTTCGACGCTCTTTATCATCATCCAGGTTTCTATTAGGCGGCGGGGCTTGTCCTCTACCAACAACTACTACTGCAACTGGCCACGCTGTATAAGCTCATCGATCTACCTTTTAAGATCAAAGCAGTCATTAGTATCGTGGCCGTGGTCATGGTGGAAGAGGTAGTACTTGTTTGGGTTCTTACGGTTCGAGGCAATCTTCATCTTCTTTGGCCAGCGTACTATAGGATCGTCATGTATTTAGAATAGGATATGCTCCACCGAAGCATTGAACGGTATAAAGACTTGTCGCTCTCTCAGAGGTGGGGGATCAAGGTGGTCCTTGTCAGATACTCTCTCTATCCTATTCCTCTTGTTTTTTGCTTCTTGCTTGCCCTCGTGGGTGTCTTTCCTCTTCTTGCCTCCGCGGGAAAACTCACCTCATTTGGCTTTGGTGATATCATCGACATTCATGTACTTTTGTGCCCTTGACAGCAGTTCAGGCATACTTGATGGTGCCTTCTTTAGGACGGAGAACATGAAACTGGAGGAGCGCAGACCCACAAAAAAGGCGACCATGGTCACCTTGTCGTCTAGCTCCTTGATTTGGAGAGCCTCCTCGTTAAAACGAATAAGGTAATTCTTTGGACTTTCATCCTGATCCTCCTTAATGGTAAGCAGGTGGGTTACTGACTTCTGGTGTCGATGTCCCCTAATGAAGTGGGAGATGAAAGATTTGTTTAACTCCACGAAGAGGTGGATGAAAGAAGACTTGAGCTTGGTGAACTACTGTCGTGTTGATCTCTTTAGGGTGGTAGGGAAGGCTTCACACATGACCTCGTTAGGCACATTGTGGAACTGCATGAGAGACTTGTATGTATCAAGATGATCAAGGGGATCCTTAGTACCATCAAAGACCACCACGATAGGCATCTTGAATTTTGAGGGTAGATGATAGTTGACAACATCTGCCACAACGGAGTGTCAGTACTCCTTACTAGATAATCTATCATCTCTAGCGCCTGTGCTTTGATGTTAATGAGGGCATTGCCAAACTGTTTTTGCACATCCTTAATCTTTTCGTCCCATTGGTTTGGGATATCCTTAGCCGGATCATGGTAATAACTCTTATGATCCGCATATTGGTTCTCCCCCTCATTCTGCTACCCAGGATGGTCGACAGCATGTGGGTGCAGAGCTGGTATGTGAGGAGGAGGAACATGCGAGGCGCCTGGGCCAGAGGGGGGACTCCTTGGCGAGGGGCGCCCAGGTGTTGCATAGGGTTTCCCTAGCGCTAGGCGCCGCGCTTGGGGGGCGCCAAGTGGAGAGGGTGTGGAACCTCCCCTTTTGGAGGGAGTACGACTCCTCTTTCTTGTTGGCACTCGACGCCTCCTGAGGTGTGCATCAGTTGGAAAATTTATTGGTTTTAACTTACCAACAACTGTATGGTATCCAAAAGTTGTTGTCCGACCATTGGATTTGCTGGAGTGGATGGTTACACTGGTAGAAGCAAAGGTGGAGCCTCCTCTCGAAGGGCTGGGTCTTTGTTTTTGGGTTGTTGATTCATCGATTTGGTTATGATTGTCATAAATTGGAAAGAGAATAAAAAGTAGTAGAAAACTCAGTCATTTCCCACAGACGTCGCCAAATTGATGATGCACAAAAGTGAATTTATGTCCAATCAACAGTCAAGTGTATAATGTAGCGTAATTAATGAAGCAATAACAATAAGAGACATAGATGGGGTCAACACAAGCAACACACATATGTATAATGGTTAGGTCAAGGTGACCTACTCCACTTTGAAGGCAACAATGGTGGCCGGAGTGAATTATACACTTGACTATTGATTGTACATAAATCCACTTTTATGCATCATCAAGTGAAGTAAAAGAAAAGAAAGTTTAATAAAAATATATATTTTTGTTTATATTTGGTTAGAGTGAAAATTATGATAGACACTTATAAGAAAATTTGTGTAATTACTTAATTGCCCTTGTATATGTAAAAAAAATTAAGCCACTGCCTTGAGCTTTACCACACGACTATTTCTTAATTTAATTTACTCAAATAGTATTGCTCCTATAACATATTCAAGCTACCTCACAATTACAAACATGGAGTTAAAAAAATTGAAAAAAAATAACAACATACCCAGCAAACATAAACTCTACTGTTCATCAGATTGGTGGGTATTTCATGAAAAGGGTCAACCATCTTCATTTGCAGAGCACCCAATTTTTCGCCCGAAGATGTTGTAACGCCCCGCATTTTCTTTTATATATGTATATAGATATATAGTAACTAATTGTTGTAAAAATGCTAACATATGTAAAGATGTAGGGATGAACTAATTAGATAGTAATAGTAGAAATAAAAATATGATTTGAGGTAATAGAGTATGTTGTAGAAGTTGGGGGTAGTCCGGAGTCAAAATACACTTTAGAGAGAATTTGGGTAAAAAAGAATTTTTGGATACTGCCCTAGTGTTTTGATGATAACTTTTTATTTTTACATCATTTTGATCTGAAATTTGGACAGTAGATAGTAGACTTCCAGGGTTACAAAATAGTATTTCATGAAAATTTTCTAAATGAACCTCTAAATAGGTCAAAACTGCATTGGAATTACAGTAGAAACTGGGACTACCGTTTGAACGTTAAAGTCCATTCGAACGACTGTTCTTTTGCCTGATGAAAAACGCAAAAGTACTGGGAGCAACAACCGTTGGAAATCCAAGTGACGTTCGAACAAACTTCAAACGGAAGGCAATGAATTGTACTATAGACGTTCGAACAGTAGTTCCATTCGAACGTTACTTACGGATTCTGCCTTCCAGAATCGCGCACAGGGGGTTATTTCTCTTACTATAAATACTTAAACACGCCTCCATTGACCTCATTTCAGCATTTATAACCCTAGAAATACTTAGAGAGAAAAAGAGAAAGAGAGAAACACAAGATCAAGGTAGAAAAACAAGAGATTGAAAAGTTAATTCAAGATCAAAACCTAGATTTCAAGAACACAAGGTAGGGAATTTCTTCTCTTTCTCTTACATTGAGGCTAGGTTTACTTATATGTATTATTTACACTCTAAATCTTATAGGTATGCTCTAGATCATTGATTCTTGATATCCTAATGAATATTAACATGCTTCAAACAATATAAATGGTGGGTTAACCATTAAATCCTTATTTTTGGCTAAAATACCCTAGTTTTCAAGGGAGATGAACTTTTTTTAAAAAAATTTTGCTTTATTCTTGATTTCAAAATTTTAGTGTTTTATATTGAACAATAAAATAATGATGTTGTGATCTCTTGTATTTTTCATACTTAGTTATTGAAATTCTCACATGCTGCATTTGGAGATTTTGCTTATAAATTGGTAAATTGTGGAATTGTTGGGCATTTGAGAAAATATTGGGTAAGGTATTGCTTGTGTGGTTGTTTGGATAACCATGAGTGAGAGGTTCCTTGTAAGGATGCTCATTCTTTCTCAAGAGGTTTCTTGTAAAGATGCATGAGAAACCCAAACCTTGAGGGTAAGAGGTTCCTTGTAAGGATGTTCATGCCAAGAGAGGACAATATATGACTTTCTCAAGAGGTTCCTTGTAAGGATGCTTGAGAAACCCAAACCTTGATGGTAAGAGGTTTCTTGTAAGGATGCTCATGCCAAGAGAGGACAATGTATGACTTTTTCAAGAGGTTCCTTGTAAGGATACTTGAGAAACCTAAACCTTGAGCGTGAGAAGTTCCTTGTAAGGATGCTCATGCTAAGAGAACAATATTATATCATGTGTTAAAAAATGGATGATATTTTAAGAATGGATGTTTATGGGAATTGGTTGTTATTGTTTATTTCTATTACTATTGCTACTTAAACTTGAGATCCGTTGTTAAATTTTCTTATTTTACTTCAAACATTGTATATGTTATTTGTGAAATGAGATCGACTTTTTTATATGTTTTTATAAACCTTGTTTGAGTTTGGGAAGATTTTACTACAGAGCTTCGTGCTCATCCCCTACACAATTATATATTTTCAGATCATGTACTAGAGGAGGAATTGGGAGTCGAAGAGCCCGTACATTGGAAGACTTCGCTAGACGGGGAGGTGGATCCTGAGGTGGACGCTTAGAGGGACACATCCTTTTGTACTAGACTAGGATATTCTTTTGAAATAATGTAAAGTCTAGTTTATATTTTGTTATATTCCACTGTGCTACATTAGTTAACTTTTGGCATGTAACGGCCAAGATGAGCCTATTCTTTTGGGATAATGATGTAAATTCTATGGCTAACTTTATGAAATCTTATTTATTGATGGATTATGTTAGTGCTCTCATGCAGTGAATGGTGTTTAGAATGTAATACCGTCCAGGGTGTGTTTTGGAGTGTTACAAAGTTGGTATCAAAGCTTAGGATTTAGGTCTTACATGGGAGCTATAGGTTATGGATCACTACTAGAGATGTAAGATTAGGGTAAAGGAAATTGTTGGTCTAATTTTATATGAACCATATGCTTTAGATTAAAGTACTACCTATGATATCTTGTACCTCAATGAAAACTAGATTGTGAATTGATGTTCAGGATGGACGACAAAAATGTACGAGGACGGGGACGCGGACGTGGGCGTGGTCGTGGAGGTCAAGCGGATCCACTACCTCCGGATGCCATGCAAGGTATTTACCAATGCTTGAGGGAGCTCACCACTCTGGTACAACACCAGAATGGTAACAACAATCACAATGGTGGAGCTCATCCTCTCGCTCAAGTACCTGGCAATGGGAATGAAGACTGAAGGATGATAACTCTTCGGGAATTCTTAAGACAACGACCACCCAACTTCCAAGGGAGCTCCAATCCTTTGGAGGCGGATATATGAATCTGCCGAGTGAAGAAGATTTGTGATGGCATGAGAGTTGCCGAGGAGTTGAAAGTTGGTTTGGCGACTTACCTGTTTGAGGGGGAGGCCGACTATTGGTGGGATGCCATAAAGAGGAGAAGGGACACCGACACCCTCACTTGGAAAGAGTTCGATCAACTTTTCCAAGATAAGTACTTTCCTGAATCGGTCAAGGACCGAATGAAGGCGGATTTTCTTGCACTACGACAGGGTAGTATGACCGTGGCTGAGTATGAGAGGCGGTTCGACGAGCTCTCCTGTTATGCTACGGGATTTATATCTACTGAGGCCGACAGGGCCAAGCGCTTCGAGCAGGGTCTGAGGCCGATCATTAGGGAGAAGTTGGTGGATCTCAGGACTCGTGATTTTGGGGACTTGGCAGACAGAGCTGCACTGGTAGAGAGAGACATAGAGGATAGCCAGCGACGACAAGGCTTCTCGAGAGGAGGTCCGATTCGGATGGGTGCAAGCACTAGTGTGGCACAGAGACAGACACCATACTGTCGCCCAGACCAGACAGGTGGACAGCTACTTTTGATAGCCCGAGGAGAGGGAGACACTCAGACAAGAGTCGGTATTACACGGCGTTCTACTCTCGATTGTGTTGGATCGTGACTCTAGGTTTGTGATGAGATTCTGGCAAAGTCTATAACAAGCGATGGGGACAGAGTTACACTTCAGTACGACTTTTCATTCCCAAACAGATGGCCAATCCGAGAGGGTGATACAAGTAGAGGATATGTTACGCGCTTGCGCGTTGGACTTCAAGGGGAGTTGGAGTGACCACTTACCGTTGGTGGAGTTTACTTACAACAACAACTATCAGGAAAGTATTATGAAGGCCCCTTATGAGGCATTGTATGGAAGACCATGCCGAACACCGACATGTTGGTTAGAAGCCGGCGAGAATAGTTTGTTTGGACCGGACATTGTTTGAGAAACGACGGAGAAGATTAAACTCATTCGAGAGAGGCTACGGACGGTGCAAAGTAGACAGAAGAGCTATGCGGACCACAGACGAAGACCCTTAGAATTCAAGGTGGGAGACTACGTATTTTTCAAGGTGTCACCCAAGAAGGGCGTGTTTCGATTCGGCAAGAAGGGAAAGTTAACGCCAAGATATACTGGACCGTTTGAGGCAATCAAAGCAGTAGGCAAGGCGGCATATCAACTTCGACTACCAGCCTAGCTATCCGGAGTACATGACGTGTTCCACATGTCTATGTTGAGAAAGTGTCACTCGGATGCAACCCCAGTCGTGAACTTGGAGGAGATTGAAATTCATGACGGAGCAACCTACAAAAAACAACCGGTAGAAATTCTTGATGTCCAGGAAAAAGTGCTTTGCAACAAAGTTATCAGATTGGTGAAGGTTTTGTGGCAACACTATGGAGTGGAGGAAGGTACATGAGAACTGGAGCAAGAGATGCGGGAGAAGTATTCATATTTGTTCGCTACTTGAGGTAGGTTTCGAGGACGAAACTTTCTTTAAGGGGAGTGGATTGTAACACCCCGCATTTTCTTTTTTATATGTATATCGATATATAGTAACTAATTGTTGTAAAAATGCTAATATATGTAAAGATGTAGGGATGAACTAAGTAGATCGTAAGAGTAGAAATAAAAATATGATTTGAGGTAATAGAGTATGTTGTAGAAGTTGGGGGTAGTCCAGAATCAAAACACATTTTAGAGAGAATTTGGGTAAAAAAAATTTTTGGATACTGTCTTACTGTTTTGAACATAACTTTTTATTTGGACATCATTTTGATCTGAAATTTGGACAGTAGATAGTAGACTTCTAGGGCTACAAAATAGTATTTCATGAAATTTTTTTAAATCAACCTCTAAATAGGTCAAAACTGCATTGGAAGTTACAGTAGAAACTGGAACTACCGTTCAAACGTTAAAGTCCGTTCGAACGACTGTTCTCTTGCCTGATGAAAAACGCAAAAGTACTGGGAGCAACAACCGTTGAAAATCCAAGTGACGTTCGAACAAACTTCAAACGGAAGGCAATGAATTGTACTATAGACGTTCGAACGGTAGTTCCGTTCGAACGTTACGTACAGATTCTGCCTTCTAGAATCGCGCACAGGGGGTTATTTCTCCTACTATAAATACTTAAACACGCCTCCATTGACCTCATTTCAACATTTATAACCCTAGAAACACTTAGAGAAAAAGAGAGAAAAAGAGAAACACAAGATCAAAGGGGGAAAACAAGAGATTGAAACGTTAATTCAAGATCAAAACCTAGATTTCAAGAACACAAGGTAGGGAATTTCTTCTCTTTCTCTTACATTGAGGCTAAGTTTACTTATATGTATTATTTACACTCTAAATCTTATAGGTATGCTCTAGATCATTGATTCTTGATATCCTAATGAATATTAACATGCTTCAAACAATATAAATGGTGGGTTAACCATTAAATCCTTATTTTTGGCTAAAATACCCTAGTTTTCAAGTGAGATGAATTTTTTTTTAAAAAATTTTGCTTTATTCTTGATTTCAAAATTTTAGTGTTTTATATTGAATAATAAAATAATGATGTTGTGATCTCTTGTATTTTTCATACTTAATTATTGAAATTGTCACATGATGCATTGAGGATTTTGCTTATAAATTGGTGAATTGTGGAATTGTTGGGCATTTGAGAAAATATTGGGTAAGGTATTGCTTGTGTGGTTGTTTGTATAACCATGAGTGAGAGGTTCTTTGTAAGGATGCTCATTTTTTCTCAAGATGTTCTTTGTAAGGATGTTTGAGAAATCCAAACCTTGAGGATGAGAGGTTCCTTGTAAGGATGCTCATGCCAAGAGAGGACAATATATGACTTTCTCAAAAGGTTCCTTGTAAGGATGTTTGAGAAACCCAAACCTTGAGAGTGAGAGGTTCTTTGTAAAGATGCTCATGCCAAGAGAGGACAATAAATGACTTTCTGAAGGATGCTTGAGAAATCCAAATCTTGAGGGTGAGAGGTTCCTTGAAAGGATGCTCATGCCAAGAGAGGACAATATATGGCTTTCTCAAGAGGTTTCTTGTAAGGTTGTTTGAGAAACCTAAACTTTGAGGGTGAGAGGTTACTTGTAAGGATGCTCATGCTAAGAGAACAATATTATATCATGTGTTGGGAAATAGTTGATATTTTGGAAATGGATGTTTATGAAAATTGGTTGTTATTTTTTATTTCTATTTCTATTGCTACTTAAACTTGAGATCCGTTGTTAAATTTCCTTATTTTACTTCAAACATTATATATGTTATTTATGAAATGAGACTGACCATTTTATATGTTTTTATAAACCTTGTTTGAATTTGGAAAGATTTTGCTATAGAGCTTCGTGCTCATCCCCTACAATTACTTATTTTCAGATCATGTACTAGAGGAGAAGTTGGGAGTCGAGGAGCCCGTACATCGGGAGACTCCGCTAGACGGGGAGGTGGATCCTGAGGTGGACGCTTAGAGCGACACATCCTTTTATACAAGACTAGGATATTCTTTTGAAACAATGTAAAGTCTAGTTTATATTTTGTTATATTCCGCTGTGCTACATTAGTTAACTTTTGGTATGTTACGGCCAAGATGGGCTTATTCTTTTGGGATAATGATGTAAATTCTATGGATAACTTTATGAAATCTTATTTATTGATGGATTATGTTAGTGCTCTCATGCAGTGAATTGTGTTTAGAATGTAATACTGTCCAGGGTGTGTTTTGGGGTGTTACAGATGTTCTCCTTTGCTCCTTCGATCATACCTAATCTCTCGTAGCAAAGTGAAAGAAAAAGTTGTCTGCTCTCCTCTCTATGTTCTTCTTCCCTATCCACGACGTCTACTTTCCTGCAAGAAAAAAAATTTACTTGAATATTATGTCGGGCAAAGAAACACATCCTTGTGAGAAAAATATGTGGTTAGCGAGAAAAAATTATTTCCCGTGAAATTATGTTTCTTGTTATTTCTATTTTTATTTTGTCAATTATAATTAGGGCTTGGCATAAGCCGATCCAATCATAACAATATAGCCCATAGGCATAGCCTTGGGGCCAGACAATTTAAGCGGGTTCACCGCCTAATGCTTTTTTATATTTTTTAATTAGTACATATTCTTATTTTTTCTTACCCGAACATATGTGATGATGCACAAAATTGGTTTCCACACCACCTGTCAATTGAGCAATATAAAATGCAATAAAGTAGAGGAAGAGAGAAGACCAAGTTTATAGTTGTTCAGTCAAGGTAACCTACGTCCACTCTAAATGGCTAGGTTCGCTGGGAACTTTATTAACTCCGGTGTATAGGGAGAGCAGAAAATTGCAAGAGAGAGAGAGAGAGAGAGATGAACTTGATTTTTTGAGATGTCTCCCAAGTGTTTGAGGAGCTTACAATTTATAGTCGATTGCGTAGTAATTGAATAGCTAGTCTCAAGGTCAGGATTTGAGACTTAATAGCTTGACGACCTCTCCTCTTCCTTGGCGATCTCTCATCTCCTTGGCGACTTCTCCTCTGTTTGGCGACCTTTCCTCCCCTTGGTGACCCCTTCTCTCCTCAACGGGCAAGGGTAAGGCTCCTGGATGCTCCCGTAGCTCCCTAAAGGGCTTGACCGTCCTGGACCTCATAGGCCTGCTAGATCTTCTATAAATTTGGGCTCTTAGTTAAGTTTTGGGCTTTACACATGGATTGGGTCATTTGGACCTGACCCATCATTTGCCCCCTAATGTACCATGTCTAAGGAAATTTAGGGAAGAGGGCATTCTGTTTGAATTTAAATTCTGCCCAAGACGACTCTTCTCCCTCTAAGTTAATGCTCTGCTACGACTTGGGGAAGATCGTAGACATCTTCAACTGTATAAATTCTCCCATCTTATTTTTCATTTGGGTTCAGGCGAACTCTGTTGAAACAAGATGAGCATTCGACGTAGGAGGAGGCGAGCTAGGCACGATGGCCCAGGCGCTGGGGTGCCCAGGCCAAAGCGACCCCGCTGGGTATGGAGAGCGAGCAGATGGGCGTGCTGATTTGGCAAGCACAAATACTGAGGAGGCTGTGTAGGCTTGTTTAAGCGAGCAACTTAACAAGGTTGGCGAGAAGGCTGGTATGTGTGCCTACTCAAGCAGCCTAGGCGAGCAGATCAGAGAGAGAAGAGCTGTGCAGGCACCCATAGGAGCTAATCTGGACAGCCTGGGCGAGCTGTCTATGCACACGGTCAGCCTGTACGAGCAGACCACCTCCTGGGCGAGCAGACCATCTTCTAGGAGAGCAGATAGGCCCATCCTAGATGGGCATACAACAAAGATTTGTTTTTTCGAGAGGCCAAAACGTCTATTTCTGGGCCTTTTTTTGGAAAGCTCATTGCCGACGGGAATGAGTCTTGCTCGGCTCATTGAGAGCTTCAATTTTGACATATAATAAGCTCTGTTTGGAGTTACCGTCAAAATAGCCCCGTTTAAATCCGAATTTTATTTTATTTTATTTGGAAACTTCCCTTAATTGTGACCCCATCCCTTCTAGTGGCTCCTTTTGGTTGTAGGACCCCATTGATTATATATACTCCTTCCCTCCCTTCTTTTTTGGATTCTTGAAGAGCAATTTAGGGTTTTTCTTTGACTTCAAGAAACCCTAGGTATAAATAGGAGCTTTTCTCTTCAATCTTGCCCATTCCTTCCATCTTGAGATTGAACTTTCTCTTAAAACCCTAGAGAGCCCAAATTCTCTGCATTCCATAGAAACTTTGAGTGAGTGAAGGTAAGTGTTCTTCTTGAAGTTCTTTTGAGACCCTAGGCTTGACATTCTTGAGTTTGAGTATTTTGAATAATGGTGGCTAGTGGAGAAGATGTTTAGAGGGCTGCAAGGCTTGGTGTGCAACTCGAAGAAGGTGGATTTGTCCATGAGAATGGATGGTGGTGCATGGCCTGAGGAAGGTGGAGGCGCCATTGTTGCGAGGCGCGCGCCTGATGTGCAAGAGAGGGGAGTTCTGGGTGCCCTATTTGGCACTGGTTTTGTTGTTTTGGGCGAGCAGGGAGTGAGGCATGTTGATTTGGGCGCTGAATAGGCTGTTTTGGGCGCGAGTCTGGTGCTGAGGCGACTGTTCGCACACTGCTGAACGCGAGGGAGACAAATCAGAGCGAGTGTAGGAGGGGCACCCAACTTTGGGTGAGTAGCCTGCTATGCTGGGAAGCTTGGGCGAGCAGCCTACTGTGCTGCGCATCATGGGCGAGCAGCCTGTTCACGTGAAGGTGGTCAGTTTGGGAGTCCAGGCACGCCCCCACGCTAGAAAGCACCGAGGCAAGGTAGCTTTTGATGATGATGGATCCAAAGTAAGTACTATCTCCAGCACTTTAAATTCAGATGCTGATATCTTGCGGATTGTCTCTACCTATCACATTCCTCCGACTGTGCTATGTCATCTAGCAGAGAGGGGTGAGCCTGCTTGTGATGACTCATCTGGTGACATTTCTATTTATGAGAAGGTGCTTGAGGCTAGACTCAGGTTTTCAATGTCTTCTTCCATTTGTTGCATCTTGAACTATTTTCCTTGACACCTAGTTGGCTGACGCCCAATAGTTGAAGAGTGTTGTTGAGTTTCTTAGCGTTCTGGAAGAGGGTGCACAGTGCGGATGCCTCTCCTGAGGAATTTCATGCAACTGATTACCCGAGTGAGACCCCTGCTCCGAATCGATGCTGGTTTTATTTTACCATGAGGAGAGGTAAGTTGATTACCGGACTGCCCTCCAAATGTCATAGTTGGAAGTCTCGTTTTATATTCGTTGGTGGAGAGTGGGCTTTAGATGCTAATAAGGTGTTGGTACCAACACGATGGGATGCTCCAAAGAAAGTTGGTACGCCCTATATTCTTACTCCTCTCTTACTATATTCTTTGTAGACTGGGTACTTACTATTGTCCCTGCAGGTGCTCCTGTGCTCTCCAAAGACTAGGAGTGGAAATTTTTTGCTGTGTGGGCTCATTCTACAAGGGTTTTTGAAGCTCTTATGCCCAAGGGTAGAGGAGTTAGTGGTTCCTCTTTGTTAGATGCCAGTGGTGGTGAACCCTTTCTAAGGTTTAGCAATTATTCCTTGTAAAGAAAAGGCATGTCAATTCTTTTGTACTTTTTTCCTCTACTTGGCGTTTTTCATCTACTCAACACTTTATTTTCGTTGCAGCCATAAATAGGGAGAAAATCGGGTCTTGCCTCTCCGATAGAAGTCCTCATTCTTCCAAGGTGGCGACAGGCAAGGTCTCCTCTCCAATGGTGCCTCCCGAGGCGAGCTCTCCTCAGCCATCCCCTCTATCGGTACCTTGGGTGCCCTCCCAATAGGTGATCCTTCCTAAGGTGCCCCCCAATCGGAGGCTCCCTTAGTTGTACCTCCTGGTCCAGAGTCTCGTTTGTTGGCTACACCTTCCATTCCCCATTCATCCATTCCTTCTACGGGGACTTCTACCGGGACATTTTCTTAGATTGACTCCATGTTGGGTAATGCTCGGGTCATCAAGGATTGGCTTGGGAAATTTTGTTTTGCCAAGGAAGTGAATGAGATTAGCGCTTTGGGCACCGAAGGAATCCTTAACTCTTTTTTGGAAATCTGGGCTCAGGTAATGATTTGTTATATCCTTTTTCTTCCATAAATGTCTAGCATTCTTGTGCCTTTTGTTCTTTTTTAGGCCTCCACTACATCTATGTGTTTAATTTCAAGAACCCTCATTTACCACAAGTTTAAGAACGGTCACGAAGTCCTGCAAAGTGAGTTGTGTGCTGCTCAAGGGAGGATTACCGAGCTTGAAGCTACTGGTAGGGCTTTTGATGTTGACGTTGTAGCAACCCATGAGAGGGTGACTAACCTTGAGACAGAGCTTTTGGTGACTCACGGGAGGGTGGCCAGACTCGAGGCTGAGCTTGTAAAGGTCCGTTAGAGGGCCATGCTCAGAGAGGTTCAGCTTTCGGCAACCCATGGGAAGGCGGCCAAGCTTGAGGTGGTCCGTGAGAGGGCCACGCTCAGTGAGGTTGAGCTTCCAAAGACCCGTGAGAGGGCCATGCGCAGAAAGGCTGTCGTAGAGGCATAGGTGGAGGCTGCTTAGGAAAGAGCTTCTTGGGCTGAGGTTGACCTAGAGAATGGCATTGCAGATGCTTTCATGGACAGTTATAAGAAGCTTCAGGGAAAGATTTTTGCTGCTTTTCCCGATATTGATATCTCAGGCTTCTTGCCAACTGAGGCGCCTGATGAGAGAGATGGAGGTTCTGATGCTGTCGAGGGTGATGAGGAGGAGGAGGATGATGACCATGAGAGTAGTTAGAGTGCTAGGAATTTTTTGATTTTTTTTAGGAAAATATTTTGTTGCATTTGTAGCCCTAATTTTTGTAAAAGTAATTTTTTGCCACTGAAGCTCCTATGAGAAGTTGAATACAAAAATGCAATCATCTTTTTTTTTTTTGAATTAATCTAGAAATTTTATTCATTTCATTGCTTATGTAACACAAAAAAGTAAAAAATAAAATCAAGTCCCCAAATTTTCTATTCTCTCTCAAAGTGTCACTAATAGTACCTCTTCAGGTGCTTAGCATTCCATGGATGGGACAAAACCTTCCCCTCAGAACTCCATATCTTGTAGGTGCTCGGCTTCACCACTTTTGTTACAAGGTAGGGTCCCTCGCAGTTTGGTCCCAACTTTCCTTCTCGTGAATCATTTGAGGAGTGGATAACTTTTTTGAGGATCTAGTCTCCTGGTTGGAAAGACCAAGACTTCACCCTCGAGTTGTAGTACTTTGCCATGCGGCGTTTGTATTCTGCGTTGCGGACCATAACTATCTCCTTTGCCTCCTCTACCAAGTCGAGGTTGAAGCGGAGTTCCTCCTCGTTGGTGGCGGGGTTATGCAATTGGACCCTTAGAGAATGTACCTCGATCTCCACTGGGATGGCTGCCTTAGTCCCAATGGCGAGGGAGAAAGGGGTTTCTACAGTTGGAATTCTTGGTGTGGTTCGGTAGGCCCACAATACACTCAGGAGTTCGTCAACCCAAAGACCCTTCGCCTTTTCGAGCCTTGTCTTTAGGTTGTGTAGCACTGTTCTCACCATGACTTCTGCTTGTCCGTTTGCCTGAGGGTGCGCTGAGTTGGAATGAGGCTACTTTATCTGGAGGTCGGTGCAGAATGAGTTCAGGAGCTTGTTGTTGAGCTGTTTGACGTTGTCGCTGACAATGGCACAGGGTATCCCAAAGCGGCAAACCAGGCTCTTTCAGATAAAATCCTTCACCTCTACGTCTGTTATATTTGCAAAGGGTTCAGCCGCCGCCCATTTGGTAAAATAATCAACTGCTACCACAAAAAAATTGCATTGTCCCTTACTAAGAGGTAGGGGGCCTAGGATGTTGATACCCCATTTGGAGAAGGGCCACAAACTTTTGATGGTTGTGATTTCCTCGGGTGGCTGCCTGGGCACAATGGCAAAGCGCTAGCATTTGTCGCATTTCTTGGCAAATTCATGGGCATCCCTCATCATACTAGGCTAGAAGTAGCCTTGTCTGAGCACCTTGTGGTCGAGGAAGAGCCCTCCAGAATGATTCCCACAAATCCCTTCATGCATCTCCAACAAGACATAGTTAACTTCTTCTGGGAAAAGGCACCGTAGTACCGGAAGGGAATAACCTTTCTTGTACAAGGTGTCTCGTAAGGTAGTAAACTTGGAGGCCCTCACCCTAAACTTTCTAGCAACACGCCCTCCTGGAGGTAAGCTCTTATTGGGGTCATCCAATTTGACTTGACAGATTCACAATTGACGCTTGTGGCCTCCACGTCTAACTTGCTTGGTTCGAATTGGTGACCCATGAATGTTGGTCCCGGTGAGGCTTCTCAAGATGAGGCGAGCTTGGCTAGTGTATCGATAGCCATGTTGTCCTCTATCGGGATGTGGCAGATTGGGAAGTATTGGAATTTTACAATCAAGGCTCTTGCCATGGCAAGTTACTCCTGCATTCTGGCACCTTTCACCTCAAACCCCCTTCACTTGGTTGACAATCAGCTAGGAATTGCTATGAGTGATGAGGTGTTGGGCTTCCATTTCAACTCCCAACCTTAGGCCTGAGAGGAGGGCTTCATATTCCACCTCATTGTTAGAGATGATGAAGTGGAGTTTCACAACATACTTGATAAAAGTGCCTTTGGGGCTAATCAGGATTAAGCCTGCTCCCCAAAGGCTTTGGGGAGCCCTCCTATCTGCCCCTCTGGAACCTTTATTTGGATGTCGGGGTGTACTCCCCAAGCGTCTGGGTGTCCTCTCCGGGAGTTTGATCGCCTAGGCTTGATGTCTGAAATGTGGAATGCTCCTTGATTTCCTCTACGGGTGTAAGCTCAACAATAAAATCTCTCAAGGCTTGTGTTTTGATTGCGGCCCTTGGCTAATACTGGATATCAAACTCGCCTAGTTCCACTGCCCATTTTAGGAGTCTCCCTGATACATCTGGTTTTCCCAAGACTCTCCTTAGAGGCTGGTTTGTGATCAGAACAATGGTATGACTCTAAAAGTAATGTCACAAGCGCATAGTTGTTGAGATGAGGACGAGTGTTAACTTCTCTAGTCCTGAATATCTGATTTCTGCTCCTCGATGTGCTCTGCTCACTTAGTATATGGGTTTTTGCACTCCGTCGTGGCTCCTTATGAGGACGGAGCCTGCTGTCGATGTAGCATGTGAAAGGAGTAGAGGTGTAGCTAAGTAGGCTTTGAGTTTTTGAAAGGCCTCCTCTGCCTTAGGTCCACACTTGAACGCATTCTAGTGAATCTTGAAGAAAGGTAAATATTTGTCTACAGACTTGAAAACGAACCTGTTAAGTGCTGTAATTATTCCATTGAGACGCTGAAGCTCCTTGGTCGAGGAAGACAACTTCATATCTAGGATGATATTGATCTTGTCGGGGTTTGCCTCAATTCCCCTCTAGTTGTGACCAGAGAACTCAACTTCATGCGGTATGACCTGAGAACGTTGAAAGTTTCTTGGAGGTGGTCGATGTGGTCTGTTGCGGCGAGACTTTTTACCAGCATGTCGTTCACATACACCTCTATGGTTTTTTCAATCTATACCTAGAACATCTTGTTCACAAGACGTTGATAAGTTGCTCCTGCGTTCTTTAACCCAAAGAACATGACCCTGTAGTATTAGGTTCCCCTTGGAGTGATGAACAATGTCTTCTCCTGGTTTGGGGGTGTATACTGATATGGTTATACCCAGAATATGCATCCACGAAGGAAAATAATTCATGTCTTGCTGTGGTGTCAATGAGGAGGTCAATTCGTGGAAGTGTGTAGCAATCTTTTGGGCACGCCTTATTGAGCTTAGTAAAGTCGACGCAGATGTGCTACTTCCCATTAGCTTTAGTTACCATCACCACATTTGAGAGCCACTCACGATAGACTACCTCTCTGGCTGCTCCATTTTCTCTCAAATTTTCTACCTCATTTTTCATTGCTTGGGCCCTTTCAAGGGAGGCACCCCTTAGCTTTTGGCGAACATGCTTGTGGTGAGGGTCAACATTAAGGCGGTAGGTGGCAACCTCATGGTCTGTGCCCTCGAGGTCTGCATGCAATCATGCAAAAATGTCCATGTTGAGCCTCAGAAAGTCTATTAGCTGGCGGACCAAATCTTCAGAAAGGGAAGAACCAATGTACACTCTTCTGTCTAGATGCTCGTCATCTAAGATCACTAGGCTGAGCTCCTCGATTGGTTCTCATCTTTCTAAGGTGACGTCATCCCTTGGGTCAAGGACATTAACTTGTAGTGCTTCTTATGATTTCCTTGTCTTCATGGAGGAGACGTAACACTCCCTTGCAGCAACTTGGTTTCCTCGGACGTCTACGACTCCGTTAAGGGTAGGAAGCGGAGGAAGAGATGGTAGGTAGAAGGCACCGCTCTTAGAGTATTGAGAGCAGGTCGCCGTAGAATGGTGTTGTACGCTGAGGGGCAGTCTATCACTAGGAAATTGACCATGAGAGTGGAGCTTCGAGGTGTTGCGCCAGTAGTGACAGCTAAGGTGATGGACCCTAGGGGATACACCTTCTCCCATGAGAACCCAATGAGGGGTGACCGGATGGGCTGCAATTTTTCTTTGCCCAAGTTGAGTTTGTCATAAGCCTCAATGAACAAGATGTCCGCTAAGCTTCCACTGTCCACAAGAATCCTTCGCACCTGGAAGTTGGCGACAGTCATGGTGAGCACCAGAGGGTCGTCATGGGGGTGATGAATTCCTTCCAAATCCTTATTTGAGAAATATATAACCTCACTTTTGCTATGCTTTGGTGCCTTAGATGGGCCCAATTCATCAGGGTCCTTAGCTTTCATAGTGTGAGCCTTTATAGCAGATAGGGCTTCTCCTCCTCCTGTAAGCCCTCAGGAGATGGTATAAATTTCTCCGATGGCCTATTGGTCTTCCTGATTTCGAGGCAGCACCGACACTTGTCCTCTATCGGCAACATATTGGCATAGGTGATCCTGTTGGATGAGCTCTTCAATTTATCTCTTGAGGTCATAACTGTTGTCAGTGTCATGGCTATGGTCGCGATGGAAGCGACAATATTTGTTCGGGTTCCTTCTATTTGGGGGAGACTTCATTCTCCCTGACTACTTTACTGCGGGAGCTCCCATGGATGGGGCACCCACGGGGAGTGTCAAGTTGGGGAGCCCCTCGATGACCAGGGAGTGGAGTTCCCTTGGCTTAAGGTCTTGGTTGCGTTCCTCCTTGTTGCCCGAGCATCAATTGCAAAATTTACTGGTTCTGGGCTATAAGCTTCTGCATTGTATCCAGCATCTGTTGTGCATTTGGAACGGGATTGGTAGGCGGAGGAACAACCTCCTCCTCTCGTGAAGGATTGTCTTCGGGGGGATTCATCGATCTGACGGTGATTATAATAAATTAACAAAGAAAATGTTTAGGTGAGAACTTTGTCGATTCCCACAAACGGCGCCAAACTGATGATGCACAAAATTGGTTTGCATACTACTTGTCAATTGAGCAATATAAAATAGAGTAAAGTAGAGGAAGAGAGAAGACCAAGTTTATAGTAATTCGCTCAAGGTGACCTACATCAACTCTCAATTGCTAGGTTCACCGGGAACTTTATTAACACCGGTGTATAGAGAGAGTAGAGAATTACAAGAGAGAGAGAGATGAGCTTGATTTTTTGAGATGCCCCCTAAGTGTTGGGGGAACTTACAATTTATAGTCGCTTGTGTAGTAATTGAATAGCTAGTCTCACGGTCAGGATTGGGGGCAACTTAATAACTTGATGACCTCTCATCTTCCTTGGCGACCTCTCCTATCCTTGGTGACTTCTCCTCTTCCGTGGCGACCTCTCATCTCCTTGGCGACTTCTCATCTCCTTGGTGATCTCTCCTCTCCTTGGCGACCTTTCCTTCCCTTGGTGACCTCTCCTCTCCTTTCCTCAATGGGCAAGGGTAAGGCTCCTGGATGCTCTCGTAGCTCCCTGAAGGGCTCTACTGTCCTGGACCTCATATGCCTGTTGGATCTTCTATAAATTTGGGCTCTTAGTTAACTTTTGGGCTTTACACATGGACTAGACCATTTAAACCTGACCCATCAATATGTATAGTAACTATTTAGGGTGACGCCTAACCAACCAATGGACCGCCAACATATCTGGCCTATCTTAGTCCAGAAAGTGTAATTAAATAAAAAAATTATGGATAAGTATTTTATAAATTATTTATTTGTGGTAAAATATCATGCAGAAATTCTGTTGTAGAAAGTATTTCTCATTGTAAATGTGTTGTATTTAGATACACATGAACAATTTATTAAATATTTTCTTTACTTAAATACCATTTTTTCATAATTCATACTGTGTTTTTAGGCAGTTACTTTTTTCCTATTCAACGTTTGGTTTTCAATCTAAGTCATTACCAATTTTTTCACCAGTCAACAATATTATCATCTGTTATCACTATGATTTTTGTCATTCCATTCAGGAAATTTTATTCAGATATTGTTATGAGTATTGTTTCACAAATGTCTCAACGGATTTGTGATTTTACAGTCGAATAACAACATTAGGTTTGAATATATGTGTTTTATATTAATGTAATGACCTGTTGATTTCAATTGTGTAGAATTTAAGGTAAACAACCAATTTTTTTTCATATTATTTTTTGATGTTAATCACTAGTGGTGCCTTCCGTTAATATCCAGTGTGTTGTTACACTATGATACATCGTTTGTTACAAAGTGACAAGAAGTTTTGGGTATAACCAACAAATTATTTTTATGTCACATTGTGATGTCACACTATGTCAAACATATCATTAGTTTGTGAAGCAATCAGGCAGTGTAAATGCACATTATTTGTCACAGTGTGACAAATGGAATAGTGTTCAGCGTATTGTTATATTGTGTTTTTTAAATCGTACCTTTGCTGTTGTAGAATATAAATAGATTTTTCCAATTGAGATATGATAAAATCGGTAGAGATGATTTTTTCCCGTTTTGATTTTGGAAGGGGGAGGGGGGGTGAATGCTCTCTTTGAAGATTAAATTTTGAAAGAAAGATTATTCCTTTGATTCTTGTAAAATGCTTCTGTTAATGGTGGAGCATCCTCATCACAAAAGAATTTATACAAGATTATAATAGTCTTTTTCAATAGATGGACTTCTATTGAAAATATTTTTTAGAGGGGACTTTTAACAAATAAGTGTCTTGTGGTGTACAGGCCTTCAAAAAACCCTACGGATTTTTTAAGGCGTTACACAATATAGGACTTAATTCTGTAAAAGTCATTCGGGTAAAATTATTATAGAGAGGACCTTTTTATTTGTGAATACCAAATATACCCATGCATAAATACTAATCGGCCCAATCTCATGTGTTTGAAAACAATCGAAATTCAAGCATCATTCCCATGAAATCCAGTTACTAAGATATCAGTGCCATAAAATCTATGAGATTTCAACTAAATCAAAAACACAGACAACTAAAAATTGTGAGAATTAAAAAATCTTTCATCTATGTATTGACTGTACATACATTGGAACACCATTGATGTAAAATCCGAAAATTTTAATAAACCAAGTAAATGGTTAATTCAATAATTTAGTCATATAAGCAAGGGTTAAAAAACTGAATTTTTATATAACTCGGATGACGAAAATGACATTACCGTTGAATTCATCTCGCATAATCAAGTTGGACATTCAATTTTCGTTGAATTTCGAGATAGTCGGAATTATTACGTATTCAGAGACAAATTGGGGATACACTATTAAAATTTCAGTAACTAGGATTTATTCGTGGGACTTGTAATGTAATTAAAAGGCCATTCAACTAATCTTATCCACGATGACATATGACGCAATTTGATTGGCATGATAGATTTTCAACCAATAAGAAGGTGACATATGGTGTTTCCTACATCTAGTATGTCCAAAAAGGTCGAAGACAAGTCTTCCACTCTTTCATTTGCTTGGCTAAAAAAGTTGGAGAGAGAGAGAATGGCTTAGCGTTTTTTTTTTCAACTTCTCCTTCATGCTCAAAATTTTCAAGATTCAACCATTAGATCATCAAACACCAAGAACAAAAGTTGTTTTACTCAACGGGGGCTATGTGCCAACAGCAACAACGTCCCTTTTCCCTAAATTTCAAAAATTAAGGGTTTTGGCTAGGCTTTTCAAGGGATTTCTTTTCCACCATTTTTCTTCTTTACACACGCTACAAGAGGTGAGGGTTTTCTCCTATTTAGAATTACTTTCAATTCTAAGTATATATATGATATTGTTAGGGTTTTATGTAGTATAATTATATATCTACTATGTAATTAGTGCAGCAGCTAGTGGGATGCTTGATGAATCGATGAACATGCTAGATTAATTTTTATTTGATTTGAGAGTTGAACATGTCAAATATGTGTGATATAAGTGGCCATGTATTGTGTTTACATTTATGCTCTCTAACTGTTTGATAAAATGCCTAAGTGTGTTTAAGTATGTTAGTTGAGTTAATGAATGCTTATAACATGATTGGTCATATGCTAGAATGTTTATTATATGCCGAAGGCTATAATTGACATTACGTTTTCAATTAAATTGTAGTTGTACATTACATTGCACATGCACGAGTTAACACTACATTCTTGGAACATGTCACGATTGTGAGTGTTGTGCATGAGTTTAATCAATCACAACATAGGTGAGTTGATGGGTGGGGCCTGAGAAGATTGGACCAAGGTCCAATTGAGCCTCACATGATAGTGCATGAAAATGTGTCGAGTATATCGAGAAGGGTTAGATTCTCTATCGGGTGCAAGACCTGATTTTTCGGTTACACGCTTTCTGATGTTGTATTGAGTCCATAAAAGTAAAAGTGTGACAACATAACACAGAGTCGGGGGTGAGATGTCCTCGAGATCCTTTGTCGGTTTGGTAGTCATTGGTGGTCCATAAAAGTACCTACCCCATAAAGAGATGAAAATGAATAAATACTCATTGAGTGTGTATAGCTCAATGGCGGGGGCTTGGAATGGCCAATTCATGACATGACATCACATTATGTGCCGTGCATGGTGTGTTGAATGTGCATTTATGAAACATCATTCATGGTTGACATGCTTAGTAACATTTAAATGTTTACTTGCGCTATATGCTTGGTGTGTTGAACGTGCATTCATATTATATGCATTTGGGTTGAGAGGTATTCTCTATAGGAGATACTCTAATGGGCTTCGGCTCACCCCCGTTGTGGAAACATTTTTTCAGGTACTCACGCTTCCATAGATGACCTTTACATGGGTTCGGATTGATGATGGAGTCAAAGTCTGGGTTTTCATTTTGGATGTATAGATGCTTAGGTCCCATTGTATCTACTTTAGCCTTGTATTTTGGTTATGCAAACCTTGTATATTCTTTTGAGCAAAGGCTTATATATTGAGGGATTTTATGTATCTATTCTTATGATAAATGTATATTTTTATATTTGAGACTCGTTGGTTAATGCTTAATGCTTAAATGTTGGATTGGAGCTTGGAGTGGTCTTTGTGTTAGTTTAGAGCACATAGAGTTGAGTTAGGGTGGAGTTCCCTATACAAATGAGACTCCACCGGAATTTTGGTAGGATTGGTCCATCGGGATCAATGCCTTGGGTTAATTAATGAGACTTAATAGGTAATTAGGACCCCTGGGAATTAGGGCATCACAATTGAAGTTTGATCGTCTACTTTTTCAATTGTAATCGCCCACAATAAATAGTGTGACTTGGTAGTGTTACATCACAATGTAACAACACAATTAACACTTTTAAATGGGCAATTATATTTCATGATTCCTACACAAACTAAATGTTATGTTTGACACAGTGTGACAACCATAGTGTGACATCACATGGTGCTTTTAAGAATATGACAATGTTACATCATGATATAACACTAGATGTTGAAGTAGAAAAAGAATACCAGACGTTGAAGTAGAAGAATGAGATATACGTTCAAAATTCCAATATAATAAAAAAAATC
>CM042191.1:18080958-18094769 GCA_023539305.1 Ilex asprella
AGAAGAATGAGATATACGTTCAAAATTCCAATATAATAAAAAAAATCCCACTAAAAAATGGAATTGTCAAACTAAATAGTCCATGAATTATGGAAAAAAGAGTATTTCTATTAAAATAGGAAATTGTCGATATAATAAAACAAATCAGATGAAAAATGGAACTACCAAACTAAACAGTTCATGAATTATAGAAAAGAGTATTTCCATTAAAAAAGAAAGTCGTTATAATAAAACAAATTCCATAGAAAAAAGAACTGCCAAACTAAACAACTCATGAATTATGGAAAAGGGTATTTCAATAAAGAAAAAAATTTAAAAACTATCATGGTGTATCTAGACACAATACATTTTTAGCAAGGTATTTCTCCACAAATAAGTAGTTTATATGGTACCTATCCACAATTTTTCAAAATTAAAATGATTTAGTAAATAGAATAGGTTAGAAAGTCCTATATTAATTCAGTATTTAATGTATATATCCATGTAAGGTTGAAGATTTCCGACATGTATCCATTGTCACATATTAATTATTGATGATGGCATCCTAAATAAGGGTAATCTAGGCACACAAAAAAATACTTTATTGCATTTTTTTTTGTTTTCCAAACTTAAAAAATTGCTACAACTTTTTTTTTTAAAAAAAATGTCATCCTCATGCATTTTCTTTTCATTATCTTTTCTTTTACTTTCTTTCTCTTTCACTTTATATCACTAGTAATGCACATGTGCGTTGCATGTGAAAAAATTTAGATCATAAAATTTAAATTATATTTTTTAGGATCAATGGTTGGCCTAATGGTCACCAAAATCTGCTGTTAAGCTGTTAGATTACAGGTTTGAACCTCACCAGTCCTCTTCCCTATAAAAAAAAATATTTTTAGAAATATGAAGTGTATGAAGATGATGAAGAAAAATGCTAATGGTATATGCATTCAATAGCTTCTTGAATCAAATAAGACTTTCTGGCATTACAACACAAGACCAAGAAAACTCCTAAATATAATTTATGAATCTAAAACTATTCCACCACCACATGAATTCAAGAAGTTTGGGAACAAAATTAATTCTACTCATAATATAATAACAATTCCTAAAACACTACAAACCTATTAATAATAAATAATTAAATATTAGGAGATTAAACTAGTCTCCAACACAAATTAACCTTTTTTTGGGTGTTCATTATCATTTTGAAGGGAACACGACTTCAATTGAGCACAAACTAATTGTAATTCCAATTCCAAAAACTGTAGTAAGGTAAGCATAGCATTTATGCTGTTGTCATACCCAAACAAATAGAAAAAAAAGTAAAAAAATATCATACCCATAATAGGCATGTCTTGACAGAGAAAAGAAAAAGTTTACAGGTTGATGACATTCAGCACCGTCGATCCACCATTCTTCACAGTCACAATATACTTAACGTCAAGCAGATAGAGATATAAGGCTACTAATTTTATGGATTTTGAAGAAAAAAATTTATTGTTGAGACATAAGACTAAATACGTTAATAGAGTTACTCAAGAGATAGGAGTCTATCTACCTATATATACTTCTAATAAAGGAGTTCAAAATATTTTGGAAGTTTAACACGTATGGAAGAAAGAAAAATATATAGTTTGGCTCTTTACTCTTCTATAATTTTTTTATATACCAATGAATAATGAATTTTCGATAGTTGTATTAGAATTATATTTGAGTTTGCCAAATTGAATGGAAAAGAAGAATGTACTAGCAATGCATAGTGATAAAGTTTATCTAGAAAAAATTTTGGAAGTCATAGAGATAAAGTTTGTCTAGCTAATATATAGTCATAAAGTTTATCTGCCTAAAATTTTGGAATATTAGTGATAAAGTTTATCTATCAAAACATTTAGAAGTCATAGAGATAAAATTTATCTAACTAATATTTTGTGGGCATAATTGTCTTTAAGGTAATAATTAGGGGTGAAATAAGAAATTAAAAGTTTTAAGATAAAGTTTATCTAGCTAATATATAGTTATAAAGTTTATCTAGTAAAAATTTTAGAATATTAGTGATAAAGTTTATCTAAGAAAAAATTTGGAAGTCACAGAGATAACTTTTATCTAGCTAATATTTTGTGGGTATAATTATTTTTAAGGTAACTAGCAATACATGACGTGCGCTGCATGCAAATAAATTTAAATAATAATATTTTTATAACAAATTTGAATTATATGTATAATTAAATTAAATAATAAATTAGGTACCGAATAATTAATCTGTATTTTAATTATTCATTTATTCTATAAGTTATGTATCTCTTTGATCCCTTTAGGCATTTGCACATCTAATTATGTTATAAAATTTTTAATTTTTATTTTATTAAATAGATTGATTAGATTGCTTATAATATTATTATATTATTACATGTAAAAAATATATATATATAAAATTTATAACTACATGCATATAATAATCTATACTATAAAATATGACAGACTTCAATAAGTATATTTGACGGTCTCAAATAGACTCATCTAATGGCCACTAACAGCCCTCTCAAAACCATTCACATTTAACCGTGTATTTAGGCACGGGTTACCCCTAATTTAATATATATAAAAATTTATTTCTTCATATATATATAGATAATTGTATATAACTGCACTACTAATAAATAAGTTCAAAAGAATTTAGAAATGCTAATAAAAGAAGAGCAATGCTATGTAACCCAAATTTACATCTCAAATCAATAAGGATCATTGGATTGGTGGTTCTCATCTAAAAAAATTGATAGGACTCACTCATCCAATGGTCCTCGTTCATTTGTGATGTAAATTTGGATTGTAAATTTGAGTTACATAGTATTTTCCATAAAAGAATTCAAAACAATTTGAAAGTTAAATAGGAGTAAAAACCAAAAATTAAATGAAAGTATATAGGTGGGTATAATGACTTTATCATAATAATTAGGGATAAAATAGGAAATCAAAGGTTTTTTATAATGTTGACATTTATAAGTAGTATAGGTATAAATATAAATAATTATAGGTGAAATAAGAAATTAATTTTTTTTATAAATGCTGATATTTATAAATAGTATAAATAGGTATATTGCATGCTAACCAATCGAATACTTAATGAAATTCTAAAAGCAACTTAGAAGAAGAAACTAATATCATGGAAGATGGTAGGATGTGTTAAAAGAATATCAATAGAGGGTTTTTTTTGGAGAATTAGAAAGGTAATGAACTATTTGTTAAAACAAAAAGTACGTGCCATAAGTACACATGGTAACAATTACTAACGAAGAAAATTTTAAATAATATAAGCTTGAAAATAAAGAAGCTTAGAAAGTGGTATGAGAAGTCAATATAAAATATATGATGAATTTTGTATTTTCAGTTATATACAAAATATATAAAGGGAAGAATATATATATTTTTGAATCTAAGGGAAAGAAAATTAAGGATTTTAACCACATTAAGTGTATTAAAAGCAAGGATTCAAGAGTCATAGCACGAAATGAGAAAAACAAGGAAAGATTAAAAAAAAAAAATTACCTTGAAAATTATTATAGGAGAGTTTAATATATTATCCATAACGATATTAGAAAAAAAATAAAATTTTCATATAATTAGGGTGTTTGAAGTTAAGAATGTTTTGTTACAGAAAAAGAACCATTAGAAAACTTGAAGACCTAATGATAAATGGATTGACGTTCAGAAGTGATTAGACGTTGTGAAAGTTGGTGTGGAAATTAGTATAATTATACAGAATTTTATTTAACAACAAAATTATAAAAACATAATATAACAAGAATTTAATCAAATATATAATACAATAACATGCGATTAGAACAATACAAAATAGATAATAATAAATTAGAAAGAACTCGTATGTGATATTTGGGAGGCATATGATCACTGTCCTAAAGCAGTTATGCCTCCCCATGTGAAGGTACTAACGGATATATGCAGCTTCAAGATCCAACTCAAATATGCTCACAGCAGCACTTCCTCAGGGGTCACGTCCACTGGAAGGTTGGAATGAACCTGACTCGAATCGAAGTTGCCCAAAAAATAATTAGAAGATACATATACAATACATATAGAAAAATATACATACTACAAAACCATACATCCCATTAGATCATATGAGCCCCCTTTATATATGCTTGAGAATGCTAGTCATTATAAGCTTTTAAAGTCCATCATCTAGTAACCCCTACCACTCAAAGGCATTCAAATGTCCAATTAAAACAAAATATAATTACTCATTTAAATCATATAAAATTCAATTAAATCCTAAATTAAAAGTGATTCATTAAAGCATATAAAATAAATTAAATGAGAAATTTTAAAGCTTTTATTTTTCAACAATCCCCCACAAGTTTTAAAATTTGGAAATGACACGAATAAATTTATAGATAGAAAATATGGGCAATTATTATACTGTGCAATAGGTGTAGGTACCTTTCGGACTTAAACCTCACTTAGTGTTGATAGTCTCCCCCTAAAGGATCATAGTGACCAAAAGCTTGAACTAGACCCTTTGAGTTAGAGTTCAACTATCACACACACACAGTACCGATATTGATTAGGATTCGCGGGGTCAGTGCGTTTAATGACCCTGCACTTGATCTTGATTCTCATGAGCGTTTCTAGAGAATAGCCCAATTCTCATAGTCGCGGCTTTACGACTACTCTCACTTAGGTGAGCTCTCCAAGGGTACAAGTGCACAATACCCTACAGGATTGTTCCTGCCTCGGTCTCATTCAGGATAAAGTCCTTCCTTACCGTCACACTACATATGCAGCTCTATCATAGGGATGAGCATGAAAATATCTCCTCTTAAGATATTTTCTCAACAACGATGCTAATGAGTCACGCAGTATGGATTGTTTCTACCAATTGAACTTCCTTCATGGGGTCTCCAATCACAGAAGTTGGGTTACCTCCTTAGGTGACTCCCTTGTGGGCTTAAGCACATCCCCCTCGACAGTTCTTGAGACAATTTTTCTCAAAAGCAAGGCTTTCCTCGAAAACTCACTGATCAAATTAATCAGCATTTATATATTTGTGTCACATAGCTTTCCTCGAAAGCTTTTTAATTTAGTTGTCAGCTTTGTTTAGCTGAGATTTTTTAAATATCAGAATAGTTACTTGTGACACCCCAAATTCCGAGGGTCCTTTTTAAACCGTTGACCACCCGTCAATCCACCGAAATAAAAGTACTTTTCCCAATTCCAGACTTTAAGTCCAAACAAATCCCCTTAATTGGGACTTTAATGCACGTGTGAATTCCATGTTCTTTTTGTCATTTAATTCATCCGAGGTGTTAGGTACCTCAAAATACTTTATTTTTAGTCCATTTGCATCCTTTGAATCAAGGAAGACAAGATCGAAAAGCATGAGAAACAACTATATAAATTCAGCATCTTTCGGTAGTACCGGTACACCGTACCAGTACTGTTGCGTACCGGTACGTTGAACTCTCTGGAGTAAGTCGTACCGATACGCCGTACCGATACGCCGTACCGATACGCTGTACTGGTACTGTCTACCCAGAATTTTCCATTTCGTCCATTTTTTGTTTCCAACTCATTCCAAACCTTATTAAAACCAACCCAACACTTACATAACATGTAATTGGGCGTTTCACAAGGTTCATACAAAGTCTATTGCAACATTTAAATGCAATCTCATTTAATTACATACCAAAAGTAAATATTCATTTCAATTTTACAATTTTTGTCAAAATGAACCACATTTCGGCTTCTTCATCATTGAGGCTTAAAGTGAGAGCCATCCACCGGCACAAACCCTGCACCTGAAATATTTTCCCATAAAGGGTTAGCTATGCTCAATAGAGAACCTCCTAAATAGGCTACTCCCTAACCCAAATGCACATGAAATGTTCACATGCAATCAATCCAGCATTCACATTTTTTTCAAACACATATATGCCATCAATGTTGGGGATTTACAATGCAATGGTAGGGAATGAGATGAGACTCACTCCCAATGACCAACTCGGGCCTTTCCCGGCCCTTCGCCACATGCAAGTTGCAATCGTATAATTGTTCGTCATTCTTGATCCCAAGCCCTTTCCGACTCTCCTACACATGCAATATCCCATGTATACCAATCCGTCATTTATGTTACACACCAAATGATATTTTCAATCCGGGGTCTTGTATGGGGTGAGTGTTTATGGACTTACACCAACGGCACCCAACAGACACGGGATTTATGGAATTCCACCAACGGTCCCGCGTACACCGACACACTTTATGGACTAATACCAATGATAGTGCGTATCCAATCACCGGGCCTTACACCCGAGGGATTTTCTAGCCCTTCTTGCTAACCCCGACCCTCAACCATACAAACCGTGCGACTCGGCCAAGTTATCGACTTAGCTTACTCGATCCCACACGTCATCCACCCATGTGGTGTATGACTACTTCCATGCACAACCACCTATTTTATGCAATGTTCCCATGCATATGCAATGCAATGCCTCATTGAAACTCTACTTCAATGTTCAATACGCAATGTATGCCATATGAATCATTTGATGCCCAATTCATACAATCTATGACAAATCATATCATAAAGCATATAATTTTCATAACTTCCAATGTCAATAAACAATTTCGCATTTGTCAACATTATATCTAAACTCGATTCACAAGCATGTTATCTCATATTAAGCAAATAACATGCATTCAAATCAAGCATTTTATAACCACATAACATGCCCACAATTTCACACAATTCAAGAAATCACATTTAGCAATTTCTACATACTCAATTCAAGATAGAAAGTATTCTACCAAATTTCAATACTCATTTCACCAAGGTATAATTTAAGTACATTACATGCCCATATAACACAAATTCTCATAGGATTTCCCAAAATAAATTACCACATTTTCTTAATTCCAAGCTAGGAATTTATAGTAATCTATTTATATTCTCATTCTCATACCCATTTCATTTCATTTCATTTCAATAACCAAGTGATATAACTATCTATCAACCTACCCATTTCATTTAACATTCTAGGTTGTGAATACCACCCAAGTAGGAAAATTCTCTACCTCTTGTAGTGTGAGGGAGCAACCGTAGGAGTCCCAAGAATTCACCCAAGCTCAATCCCAAGCTTCCCCCAAATTTTTGGTTTTCTCATCTTCAGTGAAAATCCTCTTTTTGGTGTGTACGAGTAGCCCTCATCAAGGAGATAGACTTTGCTTCTTGGCCCGTGTGGATCCGAGTTCTCTAGCTCCGTAGATCGTAGAGAGAAGTTTGAGATTTCTTCTTCTTTCCCTCTCCTCTCTATCGGCTGAAACCAGCTGAAAAAAATGGGGGAAAAAAATCTGATTTTCCCCCTATTTATAATTTTAGAACACTTGGCCCTTATTGCGCCACACGTCCCTTCTTATTTCGGGTCTGTTTTCATCCCGAAACGATTAAATTTCGCTCCGGTTCAAGTTCAAAATATTTTTAATTTGTCTTAACTTAATTTATTTTAAAAAT
The DNA here is from genome assembly GCA_023539305.1 of Ilex asprella. Lineage (NCBI taxonomy): Eukaryota > Viridiplantae > Streptophyta > Magnoliopsida > Aquifoliales > Aquifoliaceae > Ilex > Ilex asprella. The sequence continues at coordinate 18,088,469 of CM042191.1, forward strand.
CTCATTTTTTTTTCCAAAAATTTCGTATTTGAGTCTCCCGGGGCCCGACCGCCTTGTAAAACGCAAAAAATCCGACTATCTTGAAATTCGATGAAATTTGACATAATCACTAGATTTCGCGAGACAAATCCAACGGTGAAGTCCGTTTTGTCATCCGAACTCTAGAAAAGTTCAGGTTTATAACCCGAACTGTTATGGTAATTTACCTTTTTGCCCTTTATTCTTAAAAATTTAAATTTACCCGTGTTTTTACATTCTTTTCCCCTTAAAAGAATTTCTTTCCCGAAATTCATTCACACATGCACACTTAAATACATGCATATGCAACAAGTAATCACATATTTTAAATTATAGATATGTACCTCCATCCTCGAACTAGAACGGATAATTGACATGAATGGTGTCCTCACGCTCCCATGTTGTCTCATCCACTCCTTGGTGCTGCCACAACACCTTCACTAGCCTCACAGTCTTGCCTCGTAAAACTTACTCCCGGCTATCCATGATATGCACCGGTCCTTCCTCGAAGGTCTCATCCGCATCAACCATCAATTCACCCAAATCCACCACATGTGCCGGATCTGGAGTATACTTCCGGAGCATAGAGACATGAAATACTGCGTGAACACCCGATAAATTTGGCGGTAATGCCAACCTGTATGCCACTGTACCCACCCTCTCGAGTACCTCGAAGGGCCTGATAAACCTCGGCGACAACTTTCCTTGCTTCCCGAATCTGACCACTCCTCTCTTAGGTGTCACCTTTAAGAAGACGTGATCTCCTACCTCAAATTCTAGAGGTCGTCGTCGTCTGTCGACGTAGCTCTTCTGCTAGCTCTGAGCCGTAAGAAGATGCTTCTTTATCAGGTCCACCTTCGCTGAAATGTCCCTCATCAAATCTGGACCCGTAGAAGGTCTTTCTCCAACCTCCGTCCAACAAACCGGAGAACGACAAGGCCTCCCATATAGTGCCTCATAGGGTGTCATCTGTATGCTCGCCTGATAACTATTGTTATAGGCGAACTCCACCAAAGGTAAGTGATCTTTTCAGCTACCCTTGAGATCTAGGACGCATGCCCTTAGCATGTCCTCTAATGTCTGGATGGTCCTTTCTGACTGACCGTCCTTCTGGGCATGAAAAGCATTACTCATTGTCAATTGTGTCCCAATGGCTTGTTGGAAACTCTCTCAAAAGTGAGCCGTAAACCTTGGGTCCCGATCTGATACTATAGACACGGGCACCCCATGCAATCTCCCGTATATATAGTTTGCAGAATTCCTCCAATGAAAAGGTCATCCGCACCGCCAAAAAGTGAGCCGATCCACTATCACTCATACCGCGTCTTGTCCCCGCGATGTCCATGGCAAGTGGGTCACAAAGTCCATCATGATATGTCCCACTTTCACTCAGCCACCTCCAGAGGCTGGAGTAACCCTACTGGTCTCTGGTGCTCGGCCTTGACTTGCTGACACGTGAGACATCTATTGACAAAGTCTCCCAGGTGCTTCTTCATCCCACTCCAATAATACTGGCGACGAAGATTATGGTACATCTTTGTGCCACCTGGATGAACCGCAAAACGAGAGCAATGAAACTCCCTAAGGATCTCATCTCTCAGATCCGTTAACGAAGGAACTAGAACTTTTCCTCGATACTGAAGACTACCATCCGAGTGAATAGCCCAGCCCTCGTCACCCGTACCTGCCTGTACTCAGTCCCTGATGGACAATAACTTCGTGTCCAAACTCTGGGACTCAATCACCCTGCTCAGTAGGAAAGGCATAGCCACCAAATTTTCTAAAGTACCCTGAGCCTGACCTTTATAATGTAGCCCAAACTGTCCCACTGTCTCAAGTATAAGCCATTCCCGGGAAGCTATGCTAGCCAAAACTCTCCGTGACTTCTGGCTAATTGCATCCGCCACCGCATTTGCCTTATCGGGATGGTAATGCAAAGTGAAATCATAGTCCTCCAAAAGTTTCATCCACTTGTGTTGCCTCATATTGAGGTCTCGTTGTGTAAAAATGTATTTCAAACTCTTGTGGTCTGAAAACACCTCAAACTTCTGGCCATACAAATAGTGGCGCCAAGCCTTCAGGGCAAAAACAATGGCCGCTAACTCCATATCATGCGTGGGGTAGTTCCGCTTAGGGTCTTTTAACTGTCGAGAACCATAAGTCACCACCCTTCCGGACTGCATCAAAACACAACCGAGTCCGTCTTTGGATGCATCACAGTACACTGTGTACATCTGTCCCTTTTTCGGGACTATTAAAATAGGCGTTGAAGTCAACCTCCTCCTTAACTCCTGGAATGCTTTCTCACAAGAATCATTCCACTCAAACTTGACCTCCTACCGAGTCAATCTAGTCATAGGTCCCGCTAATCGAGAGAAGTCCTCGATGAATCTTTGGTAGTACCTTGCCAATCCCAAAAAACTACGTATCTCGAAGACTGACTTCGGTTTTTCCCAATTCATCACTGCCTCAACCTTTTCTGGGTCCACAGATACACCCGAAGCAGACACCACGTGTCCCAAGAATTTTACATCATTCAACCAAAATTCACACTTGCTGTATTTGGCATACAACTTGTGGTCTCTCAAGGTCTGAAGAACAATCCTCAAATGACCCTCATGCTCCTCCTCAGACTTGGCGTAGATCAGAATGTCGTCAACAAACACCACGATAAACTAATCTAAATAGGGTTGGAACACCCTATGCATGAGATCCATGAATGCCGCTGGGGCATTCGTTAACCCAAATGGCATCACTGTGAACTCGAAATGTCCATACCGCGTTCTAAATGCCGTCTTAGGGATATCTATCTCCCTAATCCTCAACTGATGGTAGCCCGTTCGGAGATCTATCTTGAAGTAGACCCTTGCTCCCCTTAGCTGATCAAACAAATCATCTATCCTCGACAAAAGGTATCTATTCATGATAGTGACCGGATTCAACTGCCGATAGTCTATGCACAGTTGAAGGGTTTTGTCATTCTTCTTGGCAAACAACACCGGAGTGCTCCAAGGTGAAGTGCTCGGTCTTCTGAAACCCCTGTCTAACAGTTCCTATAATTGGACCTTGAGTTCTTGTAATTCAGCGGGTGCCATCCTATGTGGAGTCATAGAAATAGGTGAAGCACCCGGATGCAACTTAATGCTAAAGTCCACATCCCTATGGAGAGGTAATCCCGGTAATTCGTCCAAAAAAATGTCTACATACTCACAAACGACCCGAGGTAGCCCTAACTCTTGTCTCACCTCGTCCTCCTAGGTAAGGCTCGCAAGTCAACCCATCAGCTGCCCGTGCCATCGAGAGTCATACACGGCTTGGGACAAAGCATTGTGCTTTTCCCCTTGAAACTTAAAACAAACGCCATCCGGCGTATAAGCAATGACCCTCTTCTGTTCACAATCAATAACAACACGATGTGCCGTCAACCAGTCCATCCCTAGGATGACATCGAACTCCGACATGTCTATGACCCGAAGGTCCATGGTGAGTAGAATCTCCGAGATCTCTAACTCACAACCCCGACATATTTGATCAACCCTCATTCTAGCTCCTAGAGGAGAACTTACATGCAATGGCTCTTCTAAGATATCCACCTCTAAGCCCAATTCTTTCACACATGATGCAGATATGAATGAATGTGATGCCCCATTATCAAACAATACTTTAGCCCATAAACGAGAAAGTAGAAATGTCGACTGATCTATCGGTTCAGTTTGTGACACCATGACGTAGACACGCCCCTGAGTCCCCAAAGTTTTAGCCTGCAAGCCCTGCCCTCTGCCTTGACCTATGCCCTGGCCTATCTGGCCTGATTGCAGAGTCCCTGCTCAAAAAATGGTAGGAGTCTGAGTAGCACCTTGGAACTGGTACTGATTTCCTTGGCCCATAGTAGGGTAGGGAGGAATATAATGCGTCTGTGACTGTCCCACTGAAGATAGGGACTGAGGTGTCCCGTAACCCTAGGATCCCTGCCTCTGAGGGCAATCCTGCTTTATGTGTCCCAGTTGGCTACAGCGAAAACAAGTTTTCTGGCCTGCCTGGTAGGTAGTCCTGAAGTTGCCCCCACCTTGGGAAAATCGACCTTGGCCTTGATGACCGCGACCCTGTCCCTATGGAGTAGAAGTCCTCTGCTTCTTCCCCGAACTAGAAGAAGAGGATTGACCCTCTTTCTTCTTGTCCTTAGCACCCGTCTCCCGGATGCTTCGAGGTTCTTCCACTTCTCTCTCAATGGCTATGCCTGTTTCGACCATTGTATCTAAGTCTTGCAGGCGGAGGCCCACAATCTTTCCTCGGATGGACAATTTCAAGCCATTCTCAAACTTTCTCACTTTGGCCAGGTTGGTGGCCACGTAATCATCAGCAAAATGTGCTAGTTCCGTGAACCTAGCCACGTATTCCATCACCGTCATCATGCCCTGCTTCAATTCTAAGAATTCTCGGGCCTTCGCATGTCGAAAGGTCATCGGGAAATACTTGCTCATGAAGAGCTCCTGCAACTCTCCCCATGTCATGGTCTCCAAGTTCTTGGATTCCGTCACCCAATCCCACCATACTTGGGATTCTCCTTCTAGCTGGAATGCCGCTAGTCTTATGTTAGAGGCATCTGAGGTGATCTTCATAGCCCTTAAGATCTTGTTTACTTGCCGAAACCAATGGTCGGCCACCATTGGATCTGCCCCTCCAGTGAAAACTGGGGGCTTGTGTGCCTTGAAGTGTTGGAGGTTACTCGTGCCTCCCTCATTGGCATTGGCGCTAGCTTGTGCAACAGTGGCTGCCATCATGCCCATAATCTCATTAAATGCTTGTTGATCAAAGGCCGGTGGTGGTTGATAATTGTTCCTCCCACCGCCTCGGCGTCCTCTTCCTCTACTTGCCATCTACACACATGTCAAATGATGTAACACCCCAAAATACACCTTGGCAGTATTACTATTTAAAAACCATTTACAATCATGAGAGCAACTACATAACTTCATATCCCAAAAGAATTTACTTCATCATTCAGGCATATACAATAACATCCAAAAGAATATGCCCAACAATGACATTTACATCCCCAAAAGAATATCAAAGTAAATCTTGCAGCGGAAATACAAAATAAACTAGACTACACAATGTTCCAAAAGAATGTCCTAGTCTAGTACAAAAGAAGCTACAACTCTACATATCCACCTCGGGATCTAGATTCCCCTCGGGTGGAGCCTTCCAATGTCCCGGCTCGTCGATGCCAAGATCCTCCTCTAGCACCAAATCTGAAAAATGTAATTTGTAGGGGGTGAGCATGAAGCTCTGTAGCCACATTTCTCCCAAACACAAACAAGATTTTAAAACATAGAAAATGGTCGGTCTCATTTCACAAGTAACATATATAACCTTTGAAATAAAACAGGGGCATTTTAAAAGTGATCTCAAGTTTAAACAGTAGCAATACTCAAATAAACGAATAAAAGGAGTTTAGCAACAATAACCAATATTCCAATTTAAGCTATTTAGAAAAAGGGCTTCTCTCCCATGCATTGTCCCATACCAATGCATCGGCAAGAACGACCCAACTCATAAGTCCATGTATTTTCGGTTCATCCCCGTACCATGTATGATGATTGCTTCCCATGAATCTACCCCACGATTATACCTAGTCCACCAATAACAATCACAATCACAATCACAGTCACAAGCACTTTGGAAAGGGGCGTCTACCATCACAATGGCAGTGACGAGTCCCTTCCTAGGAAAAGTATACTATCCCTTGTTCGAACTCCAGTGAACGATAGTGGTTGCATTACCAAATGACAACCCACTACAAGTGTTAGGAAACCATCTCACCCCCATTGGGGTAGACTAACCTCTAACACTCTACGGCATCTCTCGAAGGTAATCCAAGTCCATCACAACACCTATACAATGAGGAAACCGAGAATATGCTCAATTCACAACAATTTCACAATTATAGTAAAATCCCCAATTTTTTTCTCACATGTGTCATATAATCAAATAATCCAAGAAAATATGCAAGAGATCATAATCTATATTATTTTGTTGTACAATATTCAACACTAAAGTTTTGAAATCAAGAATTTAGAACAATTTAAAGAAAAGTTCATCTCTCTTGGAATTTAGGGTTTTTAGGCAAGAAAAAGGATTCAAGGGTTAATCAAACAATAATATTGTTTAAATCATGGTAATAGTCACAAGGTATTAAGAAACAATGATTATTTAGCATACATGTATAATTTAAGGTGAAAAGATTACATATATATAGGCCCTAGCCTCAATGTAAGTGAAT
>CM042191.1:18108525-18130694 GCA_023539305.1 Ilex asprella
ATTGGCATTAAAGCTCACAAGGGTTTTTACTCATCTCCACTATTCATATCAAGCACTCAAATGTGAACTCAATCCGTAAATTTTCCAAATTATACATTCAAGGTGCATAATGGTTGAGTTTGAAAGAAAACACATATGTGATACTCTTGGCAATAAGATAAACTTCTATAATGTACTCATGTATTCAAAGTTCAAAATGAAGATCAAGTAATCACAAATCCCATAACCATTAGGATAGGGGAATATAGTTCAATATTGGAACCAAAATTTTCAAAATTTTCACATTTTCCATTATTCTATATAAAAAGTGGTGGAACATGTGAATGGTACACCTCACCCCCAACTTAAACCATGCATTGTCCTCAATGCACAAAGAGTCATGCAATGAAAACAATGAAGGAAAAATGAGAAATGAGATACCCCCTTTTTTATTTTTCTTTTCTGCAGAATGTGGGCATGTCAGGAAAACAGCACCAGTACTGGGTACCGGTACCATATGGTACCGGTACCGAGTACCGGTACTGTTTCTACTATTTTTTTTATAAACATAAAAGAGAAAATGAAACACACAAAGCTTATTTACACCCCCCAACTTAGACTCTCACATGATATTCAATGAGTTTGTCTATGATAATGCTCAAAATGAAATGAGTCCAAATTAAGGAGAGATAAACAACTTCCATGCTAAAGTCTACACTACAATATTGAAAAATAAAAATATAACAATAAAATAAATTTAACTACTATGTACATGGAAACAAAACGACAAGGGCTCATGTCAATCCGGCTTCAATTCGGATATGAGCTTGCGCCCATGGATTTTTTTGATTTTAATTTTTTTTTGTTGCATCAGTGCCCTTCCTAGATCATCTATCCAACAATACAAGGGATAATTATTAAAATGTCTCAACCAAACCAAGATGTATGTGAGTTTATGCAATGCAACAAATGGAAAATATAATTTCTCATTAAAAACACTTGACTCCATTTCAATGCCCTCCCCAAGTTGAGAAACGTGAATCTCAACACCACTCAAAGATGGCAAAATGATCTTGGGCACATTAGCATCATGTGGGATGATAACTTTATTAAAATTTTCACAATCAAGAATGATTGGAGATTCAACATCCAAATACATTTCATTGGGGGGGGGGGATCACACTCAATACATTGACTATGCTCAAAATGTTGTTCATCATGCATAATTATAGCATTGGTCAATGTATTAAGTTGATCTCCAATTTCAGAAATTTGTTGAGCTACTTGGGCATTGAATTCCATTTGGTATTGCATAAAATCATAAAAAGTGTTTTCCAATGCTTGTTCGGTTGAGTCCTCATATGTTGGATAGTGGGAGAATTCATTTGGTGGTGTGAGATTGGATGGAAAATTATACGGTTCATTCTCCCAACCATAACTCGGATAACTCGGTGAAACAAGATGGTTGAGGTAAGAGTTTTCGCGTGCAAAGTCTTGAACCGGATAATTAATTTGGCACATACAAGAGGTGAGCCCATAGTCATCACAAATCTCACACACATTTTCATAATATGGGGCATTATATATATTTTCATAAAAATTATAAGACATAACACAAAACAAACTAAAATAAAATATTTACAAGTTAGACAACATACCTTGACCCGTGATGAAAATCACGAGACTTACCTTATGCCGTTCCAATCACCTTCGAACTCAACGCTTAGCCTTTCTCGGCAAAGGCGCCAAAATGATTGATTGATAACGGTTGTTGTCCCTTACCTCTCAACACCACCCTCAAATGTGTATGGCTTATGTGTGAAGGGAGTGTCACTCTCCCTCGGGATGATACAGGAGATAGGAAACAACGAAATGTGGATGGTGGAAAATGGATGAACAAAATATGTGTGAAATGAAAAGTGGAATGTGCACAAAAGTGCTCCCCAATAGCAAGGAGTCTTTCGTTGTCGGTGTTTTACTTGGAAAGTATTCCAAGGTCGTCTCCTCAGGGAAGGAAAGGGGGTTTTGTGAAAGTGATTTTGTAAAAAGGTAAAGAAAATGTAAAATCTTTTGTTTATGTTTTGGGGTTGTGTTTGTAAATGAAAATGCAAGAAAACAAGCGTTGGCTAATCCAAAGGATTCATTCCAATGGGAATACCAAATCAACTCAAAGCCTTTCTCCGATTGAGCATGAATGAACGATTGATTTGGGGGAAGCTAGGGACGAGATTGGTGAGTATCTAAGCATAACCTGTGACTAGGCCTACGGGATATCAAAGGCTCACCAACTCATCCACTCTTAACCCCGTCAAACCGAACCATTTGACTCAAAAGGGAGGAGTGAAGAAGAGTTGAAGTGGAATCCCCAAGAGGAGGTCTTCCTTTGGATTAACCAACTTAAATCCTAACTACTCATGCTTAAATGAAAGACAAACATAATTTAAATGGACCTAATGAGGAAATGAAGCATAGAACTTGAACTAATACAAGAAAACTTAGACTAAGAAGAAAAATATGCAATACCCAATTGAAAAGCTTGAAATGTAAAACTTGAAACTACAATGATAAAAACTAGAACATGTAATTAAACTTGAACTAAACTTTAAATAAATGACATTCAAAGTAATAAAGGAAGCTTACAAAAGTCTTACTGAAAATTACAAGAGAAATGGGTGAAGACAATCCAAAAATCTAAACTTTTACACTATTCATCATCTTCCTCACTAAAACTACTCCTAGCTTAGGTAGCCACCTTGAAAAATGCTGAATAATGTTTTATATATGGAGTGTGTGTCTTTAATTTTTCGTCCATGAGGGTCCCCTAGCTGTGAGATCAGACCTCCTATCAATGGCAGGTGATTTTGATGGGTTACACAGGCTAGGAGGAGCTTAGCCTGCCACCCACATGGCAGCTCCCTTCTCTCCATCCTCCATCAATGCCAAGCCTTTAAAGTCTTCTCAATGTATAAGGGATGCCTGTTCTTTTGTAAGAAAATGTTGGGGGGCAAGTGGGAGAAGTGTAAGTGCGACCCCCAAGCCTCAAAGTTGAATTACAGGCTGTTTTTCGGCCAGAAGATTCGTGGTACCGGTACTGTTTTTCTGTACTGGACCACCTTCGGTAGACAATGGCATAACTCTTAATCTAACCGTTGGATTGAGTTAAAATTTTGACACGATACAGAAGACATCCAGATATACAACTTTCATGTTTTGAACTTTTCCAGATTCGGAGTAGATCAGGGTCAAAATGGAGGACAACCGAGGCAGTACTTTCCAGTGATGTGGCAGCCGGTGACTTTGTTCCAAAACACCAATACCTCCTTGATTTCTTTACTTTTAAGCCTCCAATTCTTCATGTATTGTGTCCATGTCATTACCACACATCCAACATAATTGCAAGGTCCTAAAATCCAACATTTAAGCTATCCAAACATGCAACATCGAGAATTCAACATTATTCATAAAATAGGCTAACACTAAGAAATTAAATGCAAAAGTTGAGTTATAATTAATGTAATGAGGCCATGAAATGTGCAATATTATGTGCTCATCACCTATCTTCAAGTTAGTAATTAGTATTTTAAAGCATGTTGAATATAAAACTCAAAACAAATATTTTCCTTTCATAGATCTATATATGACAGTATAAATATCTAGAGCCTATGGGCACAAAAATAACATAATAAGCACGCACACCAAAGTATGACTCTAAGTTTTGATTATTTTAGCGACATATAAATTAAAATGTATTTGTTTTTTTTTCTCTAACTCTAGGATTTATTCAACAAAATCTGAACTTTATATATGACAAAACATATCTAAATTATAATCATCTAAGACATTTATCATGATCTTTTTCTTAGCATAAAGACACATGTAACAGTGAAGATGTTCTGGGGAACTTCAGTGGTAATCGCAGGAGCCATCACTTAAATTATTTAGTTGCTTTGGTTATGTGAACCAGACTCTTGTTCTATTTTGGCCTTGGCATAAACATGAGCAAGGGTAGAGACATTTAACTTGCCTCTGTTTGCCATGTAGTTTCTATGTCCAGCCTCCTCTAGATTTGTGATGTAGTTGATAAGAAGCTCAAATTCAAAGAAGACAAAAATCGTGGAGATTAATTTTATTTCCATGTGATGCCCACTTGGAACCTACACGTTTTTTAAAACCTGGGCAAATTTGAACTTTTTGTGCATAAGGGCAAAATGGTCATTTACCATCCTAATGCTTATTTGATATACTCATTCTCTAGACCTCAGATGAGAAAATGGACTTCGCCGTTGGATTTGTATCAAAAAATCTAGTCACCCTGTCAAATTTCGTTGAATTCTAAGATAGTCGGACTTTTGCACGTCGTACGAGAGACTGCGTGGCGAATGATATTTTAAAGGTCCCCAAAAATAAATTTTTGAAAATTTCCTTAAAATTAAATTAAATTTCAAATAAAATTAATTTAAATTTAATCCGAGGTATAATTAATCATTTCAAGACGAAAAACGGACCCGAAAGTCAAAATTATGCGGTACGATGTGGACCACACATTTGTGCTTATAAATACCCTCTTAAATCAGTTTTTTGGGGAGAAAAATATATCCCCATCAGCTGTAAGCAGCCATCCAAGAGAAGAGAGAAACAATTTTCATCTTCAAGCTTTCCGCTCCGATTCCGGGAGTTCCGTCGGTCAATTTTGGTCGAACCAAAAGACAAAGTTCATCTCCTCGACGAGGGCTATATGTATGTACCAAGAATGAAGGATTTCACCGAAGATCCAAAAAGTGGATTTTGGATAAATCAAGGATCTTGAGGTGTTCTTGGTGTGTTCTTGAAGCCTAGTCTTCATTTCAAGCTTCAAGAGGTAGGGTTCCTCCTACTTTGGATTAATCTTTCCTTAAATGTTGATAGTTTAATGGTTTGATATATTTATGTACATGAATAGACTTTTATATGTATGTGGAAGTTACATATGATTGACATAGGTAACTTATGTATTGATATATATGTATGTTTATGTAATGGAAATGGAAAAGTGAGCATAGAAATGGCTTAAGCTAATTTGCTAGCTTGATTTTAGTATGTGGAAGTTACATGTGATTTATTATGTGACTTAATGAAGATTGAAAGCATGCTATGTGTTATAGAAATTATGTCTTGAAGGTGTTTGGTGAAATGCCTTGAGTGTTTGAAAATTGTTGTTTTGATTGAATTAAAATAACTTTCTTAAGTTGAACTCGTGGAATCATATGCTTATGATATGATTTATGATTGAAAGTCCTTGTTGCAATATGCATGTGTTGATATATTAACATTGAGATGAATATGGTATTTATATGCTTAGGATATAAATTTACCATGGATATGTTAAAATTGTTCATGTGTTGTTCTTGGCATATTGAGCATTATGTTGTGTGCAATGGGACATAGCAATGCATATGAACAGAAGCATCTCATCACATGAGTGTGTCCATGGTTGATGTCAACACCACACTTGGTGATTGACGGGATGGCTTGGAAAAAGTTGGGTCGAAAACCTAGCTAAGCCGTTTGGTTGCATAATAAATTGGGCTGGAGTTAGCAAGAAGAGGCATGACGACCTCTCGGGTGCAAGATCCGGTGATTTGGGAAATGCACTCCATTGGTGTAAGAGTCCGTAAAGTGTGGGGGTTTCGATGACCATTGGTGTAAGTCCATGAACATCCATCCCCAAGAAAGACCCTAGTTTTGAAAATGTCATTTGATATGTACATAAATGATGGAATAAAACACTTTGGCATTGCATCGTGTAGTGGGAGTCGGTGAGGACTCGGGTTAAACTGCATGAGTGAGTGTCATCTCATTTCATGGCATGGTATTGTTGCATTCCAACTTAGAATGCATATCCTTATAAGGAATAATTGTTTATATGTTGTAAATGAATGTTGCATGAGTATGAGCATCTAGGGGGAGTAGCCTTTGTAGGATTTACTCTACTGGGCATTGGCTCACCCTATACAGGAAACATTTCAGGTGTGAGGTTTGCATCTGAGGATGACTCACTTGGAGAGCATCAGGCATGAAGGGGCCGACTTGTGGCCTTATTTTGAGTTTTTGTAAAAGGATTATGAAAACTTGGTCTTTGGCATGTAGATTATGCAAATTAATTGTAATAGGACATATATGGACTAATGTTAAAGCAACCTTGCATGTTTTGATATAAATATGCGTAATGGGACCCAGTGTGGCCAATGTTTATTTATAAATGGACCCGGTGCGGTCATTGTTTATATTGGGCCTCGGATGGGTCATGTTAAGTTATATTGCACCAGATGGGTTTTGGGCAGAACTCCCTGTACAAAAGAGACTCTGCCCAAATTTTGTTAAGTTATGGATCCCGGTAAAATGGGGCATAACAGTGTGATATGGAGTTACTCGGTATCTACGGGTATTCCGCGGGTTGATGGGTAATCAACGGACCTCCGGATTCTGGGGTGTCACAGTTTGGTACTAGAGCATAGGTATACGATTAACCTAGGGCTTGATGGGCATAGGTCTAGACCATTACATTTCATACGCATTTCATGTTATATGCTCTACTTGCTACATGTTATGTGTTACTTGTTGTGAGAAATTTTATACATGATGGAATTCATATGGAAAAGAGGAACACTAGGATTAGAAAACATAACCTTGGGTTCGAAAAAGCGATGAATTTGATTGTTCTAGGGTTAAACATCTACTAATATGTGACGCATGTTCTACTAGGGGGACAATGTGAAAATTCTCAACATTTGTACTTCATTCCTATTTTGGGATACAATGTGAGACTCTGTTGTTATTTTACATGTGTGTAGATAGAAAATAGAGGAAGGGGAAGAGGACGTGGTCGAGGACGTCGAGGCGGTGGATGGAACAACAACCAACCACCACTAGCCTTTGATCACCAAGCCTTTGTAGAAGCTATTGGTGAGGCGACGACAACTATTGCACAGGCTAGTGCTACAACCGTTACCATTGCATAGACATGTGCAAATATAGGACACGGAGGCTCGAGTAACCTCCAGAGGTTCAAAGCCCATAATCCTTCGGTCTTTCTGGGAGGGGCGGATCCAATGGTAGCTGACCGTTGGATTCGGAAAGTGGAGAAGATCTTGAGGGCTATGGAGATCACTTTCGATGCCACCAAGATAACTCTGGCGACTTTTCAGCTGGAGGGAGAGTCCCAACTATGGTGGGATTGGGTGAAGGGCTCCAGAAATTTGGAGGCCATGACTTGGGGAGAATTCCGGGAGCTCTTTATGGGAAAGTATTTCCTGGTGACCTCTCGACACACTAAGGCCAAGGAGTTCCTAGAATTGAAGTGGGGGACTATGAGTGTGCTAGAATACGTGGCCAAATTCATTGAGTTGGCTCATTTTGCTGATGATTACGTGGCCTCAAACATGGCCAAAGTACATAAGTTTGAAGATGGACTGAAGTTGTCCATTCGAGGCAAGATTGTGGGACTTCTCCTGCAAGACCTTGATTTGATGGTCAAGACTGCAATGACTATCGAGAGAGAGGTGGAGGACGCGCGCAACATCTGGGAAGTGGGTGTTAAGGACAAAAAGAAAGAGGGTCAATCCTCTTCTTCTGGTGCGGGAAAGAGGCAAAGGACATTTGTTCCGCAAGGATCTCAAGGGCAGAGCTGCGGCTATCAAGGCCAAGGCCAGGGTCAATTCTCCCAAGGTGGGAAAAACTTTAGGACCACCTTCCAGATGGGTCAGAAGACTTGCTATTTTTGTCATCAGTCGGATCACATGAGGAAGGAGTGTCCTCAACGACAAGGATCCCAGAGCTATGGGGCATCCCAATCCCAGTCTTCTGTGGGACAGCCACAGACACATTTTGTTCCTCCTTACCCCACCATAGGTCAAAGGAGCCACTACCAGTCTCAGGGTGCTACACCAGCGCCTACTACTTTCAGAACGGGAACTTCACAAACAGGCCAGGTCGGCCAGGGTATGGGTAGAGGTCAAGCCCAGGGCTTATAGACCTGGACTTCAGGGACCCAGGGGCAGGCCTACACCATTATGCCACAAACTAAGCCGGAAGATCAGTCGGTGATACAGGGTACATTTCTACTCTCTCGTTTATGGACTAGAGTACTATTTGATTCTGGTGCATCACATTCATTTATTGCTGCATCTTGTGTGAAATACTTGGGCTTAGAGGTTGAGACCTTAGAGGAGCCATTGTATGCGAGTTCTCCCCTAGGTGCTAGAGTGAGGGTTGATCAGATATGTCGGGGGTGTAAGTTAGAGATCTCAGGGATTCTACTCACCGTGGACCTTCGGGTCATGGACATGTCGGAGTTCGATGTAATCCTGGGAATGGATTGGTTGACGACACACCGAGTCGTCATTGATTATGATCGAAAATAGGTTACTGCTTACAAGCCGGATGGGGTTTGTTTCATGTTTCAGGGGGATAAGCACGATGCTTTTTCCTAAGCCATGTATGACTCTAGATGGCATGGGCAGTTGATGAGTTGGCTAGCAAGCCTTACCCTGGAGGACGAGGCAAGACAGGAGTTGGGTCTACCTCGGGTTATGTGTGATTATGAGGATGTTTTTTCGGATGAACTACGGGGATTACCTCCACATAGGGATGTAGACTTTACCATCGAGTTACATCCTGGCACTTCACCTGTTTCTATGACTCCATATAGGATGACACCTACTGAGTTGTCAGAACTCAAGGTCCAATTGTAGGAATTGTTGGACAGGGGCTTTATTAGGCCGAGCACCTCACCTTGGGGTGCTCCGGTGTTATTTGCAAAGAAGAATGATAAAACCCTTCGACTATGCATAGATTATCGACAGTTGAATAGGGTTACTATCAAGAATAGGTGCCATTTACCGAGGATTGATGACTTGTTTGATCAGCTGAGAGGGGCACGGGTCTACTCCAAGATAGACCTCCGTATGGGTTACCATCAGTTGAGGGTTAGGGAGGCAGATATCACTAAGACGACATTTCAGATGCGGTATGGGCATTTTGAGTTCACTGTCATGCCTTTCGGATTGACGAATCCACCAGCGGCATTCATGGATCTCATGCATAGGGTGTTCCAACCCTACCTTGATCAATTTGTTGTAGTCTTTGTGGACCACATCTTGATCTACTCCAAGTCTGAGGAGGAGCATGAGGGTCACTTAAGGATTGTCCTCCAGGCATTGAGAGACCATCAGTTGTATGCCAAGTTCAGCAAGTGTGAATTTTGGCTGACTGAGGTGAAATTCTTGGGGCATGTAGTGTCGGCTTCAGGTGTATCCGTGGATCCGGAGAAAGTTGAGGCAGTTACGAATTGGGAGAGGTCGAAGTCAGC
Source organism: Ilex asprella (assembly GCA_023539305.1). Taxonomy (NCBI): domain Eukaryota; kingdom Viridiplantae; phylum Streptophyta; class Magnoliopsida; order Aquifoliales; family Aquifoliaceae; genus Ilex; species Ilex asprella. The sequence continues at coordinate 18,117,851 of CM042191.1, forward strand.
CTTCGAGATACGCAGTTTCTTAGGATTGACGGGGTATTATAGGAGGTTCATTGAGGACTTCTCCCGATTGGATGCACCTATGACTAGGTTGACTCGGAAGGAGGTCAAGTTCGCATGGAATGATTCTTGCGAGAAGGTATTTCAGGAGCTAAAGAGGAGACTTACTTCAGCTCCTATCTTGATAGTACCGGAAAGGGGATAGATGCACAAAGTGTATTGTGATGCCTCGAAGGACGGACTGGAATATGTCTTGATGCAGTCCAGAAGAGTGGTGGCTTATGGTTCTTAGCAGTTAAAGAACCACGAGAAAAATTACCCCACACCTGACATGGAGCTGGCGGCCATTGTCTTTGTCTTGAAGGCTTGGCGTCACTACCTGTATGGCGAGCAGTTTGAGGTGTTTTCAAATCACAAAAGTCTGAAGTACATTTTTACACAACGGGACCTTAACATGAGGCAATGCAGGTGGATGGAGTATCTGGAGGACTATGACTTCACTTTGCATTACCACCCCGGTAAGGCAAATGTGGTGGCTGATGCACTCAGCCAAAAGTCATGAGGAGTTGTGGCTAGTGTGGCTTCCCGAGAGTGGCAAATGCTCGAGACTGTGGGACAATTCGGGCTACATTATATGGGTCAGGCTCAGGGTACTTTAGGGATTTTGGTGGTGACGCCTTCTCTACTGAGCAGGGTGATTGAGTCCCAGAGTCAGGATACTGAGCTATTGTCCATTCGGGACCGTGTACAGGCAGGTACAGGAGACGAGGGCTGGGCCATTCACTCGAATGGTAGTCTTCGGTATCAAGGAAGGGTTTTGGTTCCTCAGTGGGCAGATCTGAGAGAGGAGATCCTTAGGGAGTTCCATTACTCTCATTTTGTTGTGCATCCAGGTGGCATGAAGATGTACCATGATCTTCGTCGCCAGTATTATTGGAGCGGAATGAAGAAACATGTTGAGAATTTTGTTAGTAGATGTCTCACGTGTCAGCAAGTGAAGGTTGAGCACCAGAGACCAGCAGAGTTACTCCAGCCTTTGGAGGTAGCTGAGTGGAAGTGGGAGTATATCACGATGGATTTTGTGACTCACTTGCCACAAACATCGCGAGGGCATGACGCAGTGTGGGTGATAGTGGACCGGCTTACTAAGTCGACACACTTTTTGGTTGTACAGATGACCTTCACACTAGAGGAATTCTGCAGGTTATATATACGAGAGATTGTCTGGTTGCATGGTGTACCCGTATCTATAGTATCGGATCGAAATTTTAGGTTTACGGCTTGTTTTTGGGAGAGTTTCCAACGAGCCATGGGAACACAGCTGATGATGAGCACTGTTTTTCATCCCCAGACGGACGGTGAGTCTGAGAGGACCATTCAGACATTAGAGGACATGTTACGAGCATGTGTCCTAGATCTGAAGGGTAGCTGGGAAGATCATTTACCCTTGGTGGAGTTCGCCTATAACAATAGTTATCAGGCGAGCATACAAATGGCACCCTATGAGGCACTATATAGGAGGTCATGTCGATCTCCGGTTTGTTGGACGGAGGTTGAAAAAAGGCCTTCTACGGGTCCGAACTTGGTTAGAGACGCCTCAGAGAAGGTGGGTTTGATACGGAAACGTCTTCTCACGGCTCAGAGCCGGCAGAAGAGCTACGCCGATAGACGACGGCGACCTCTAGAGTTTGAGGTGGGAGATCATGTCTTCTTAAAGGTGATGCCTAAGAGAGGAGTGGTCAGGTTCGGCAAGAGGGAAAAGTTGTCGTCGAGGTATATTGGGCCTTTCGAGGTACTCGAGAGGGTTGGTACAGTTACTTACCGATTGGCGTTACCGCCAAACCTATTGGGTGTTCATGCGGTATTCCATGTCTCTATGCTCCGAAAATTCATCCCAGATCCGGCTCATGTGGTAGATTGGGGCGAGCTTGTTGTTGATGCGGATGAGACCTTCGAAGAGGGACCGGTGCGTATCATGGATAGCCGAGATCAGGTTTTGCGAGGCAAGACCATGAGGCTAGTGAAGGTGTTGTAGCAGCGCCGGGGAGTGGAAGAGGCGACATGGGAGCGCGAGGACACCGTACGTGCCAATTATCCTTTCTTGTTTGAGGATAGAGATACATTTTTTATAGTCATTTACTATTACATGACTGTAGCATATGCATGAGATTGCATGTATGTGTGTGTGTGAATTTCGGGGACGAAATTCTTTTAAGGGGGAAAAATGTAAAACTTGGGCAAATTTGAACTTTTTGTGCATAAGGGCAAAATGGTCATTTACCATTCTAATGCTTATTTAAGATACTCATTCTCAAGACCTCAGATGAGGAAACGGACTTCGCCGTTGGATTTGTATCGCAAAATCTAGTCATCCTGTCAAATTTCGTCGAATTCTGAGATAGTCGGACTTTTGCACGTCGTTCGAGGCGACTATGTGGCGAATGATATGTTAAAGGTCCCCAAAAATAAATTTTTGAAAATTTCTTTAAAATTAAATTAAAGTTCAAATAAAATTAATTTGATCTTAATCTGAGGTATAATGAATCATTTCGGGACGAAAAACGGACCCGAAAGTCGAAAATATGCGGTGCGATGTGGTCCATACATTTGTGCCTATAAATACCCTCTTAAATAAGTTTTTTGGGGATAAAAATATCTCTCCATCAGCTGTAAGCAGCCATCCAAGAGAAGAGAGAAAAAAAATTTCATCTTCAAGCTTCCCGCTCCGATTCCGGGAGTTCCGTCGGTCGGAATTCGTCGAACCAAAAGACAAAGTTCATCTCCTCGACGAAGGCTATGCGTACGTACCATGAATGAAGAATTTCACCGAAGATCCAAAGAGTGGATTTTGGATAAATCAAGGATCTTGAGGTGTTCTTGGTGTGTTCTTGTAGCCTAGTCTTCATTTCAACCTTCAAGAGGTAGGGTTCCTCCTACCTTGGATTAATCTTTCCTTAAATGTTGATAGTTTAAGGGTTTGATATATTTATGCACATGAATAGACTTTTATATGTATGTGGAAGTTACATATGATTGACATAGATAACTTATGTATTGATATATATGTATGTTTATATAATGGAAATGGAAAAGGGAGCATAGAAATGGCTTAAGCTAATTTGCTTGCTTGATTTTGGTATGTGGAAGTTACATGTGATTTATTATGTGACTTAATGAAGACTGAAAGCATACTATGTGTTATACAAATTATGCCTTGAAGGTGTTTGGTGAAATGCCGTGAGTGTTTGGAAATTGTTGTTTTGATTGAATTAAAATAACATTCTTAAGTTTAACTCGTGGAATCATATGCTTATGATATGATTTATGATTGAATGTGCTGGTTGATATATGCATGTATTGATATATTAACATTGAGATGAATATGGTATTTATATGCTTAGGATATAAATTTACCATGGATATGTTAAAATTGTTCATGTGGTGTTCTTGGCATATTGAGCATTATGTTGTGTGCAATGGGACATAGCATTGCATATGAATAAAAACATCTCATCACATGGGTGTGTGCATGGTTGATGTCAACACCACACTTGGTGATTGACGGGATGGCTTGGGAAAAGTTGGGTCGAAGACCTAGCTAAGCCGTTTGGTTGCATAATAAATTGGGTTGGGGTTAACAAGAAGAGGCATGACGACCTCTCGGGTGCAAGACCCGGTGATTTGGGAAATGCACTCCATTGGTATAAGAGTCCATAAAGTGTGCGGGTTTGGATGACCCTTGGTGTAAGTCCATGAACATCCATCCCCAAGAAAGACCCTAGTTTTGAAAATGTCATTTGATATGTACATAAATGATGGAATAAAACACTTTGGCATTGCATCGTGTAGTGGGAGTCGGTGAGGACTCGGGTTAAACTGCATGAGTGAGTGTCATCTCATTTCATGTCATGGTATTATTGCATTCCAACTTAGAAAGCATATCCTTATAAGGAATGATTGTTTATATGTTGTAAATGAATGTTGCATGAGCATGAGCATGAGCATCTAGGGGGGAGTAGCCTTTGTAGGATTTACTCTACTGGGCGTTGGCTCACCCTATACGGGAAACATTTCGGGTGTGGGGTTTGCATCTGTGGATGGCTCACTTGGAGAGCATCAGACATGAAGGGGACCGACTTGTGGCTTATTTTGAGTTTTTGTAAAAAGTTTATGAAAACTTGGTCTTTGGCATGTAGACTATGCAAATTAATTGTAATAAGACATATATGGACTAATGTTAAAGTAACCTTGCATGTTTTGATATAAGTATGCATAATTGGACCTGGTGTGGCCAATGTTTATTTATAAATAGACCGGGTTCGGTCATTGTTTATATTGAGCCTCAGATAGGTCATGTTAAGTTATATTGCACAGGATTGGTTTTGGGTAGAACTCCCTGTACAAAGGAGACTCTGCCCAAATTTTGTTAAGTTATGGATCCCGGTAAAATGGGGCATAACGGTGTGATATCGAGTTACTCGGTATCTACGGGTATTCCGCTGGTTGATGGGTAATCAACGGACCTCCGAATTTTGGGGTGTCACACGTTTGCATTTCCCAATAATAATTCTCCAATAGGTTGACAATCCCATAATTAGACTAATTGTTACTTGATATAATTTTTCTATCATTTTACCGTCAAGTAAATGGCACCATTTAATTGGTATAACACATAGACTTGCAAGTGGTAAGTTTTAAAATTCAGATAACTCATAGATTTGCAAATATTAAATTTCAAAACTCGGATAAAACTCATTTTTCTTTAATCACATATCTCGTTATTTTAATCAACTTGGCAATATTATGTTCATCTTTGACCAAGTCATTAACAACGATAACAAGTTGGTCAATATTTTTACACACGATATTTTTTTTCCTTTCAATAGATATATAATTTAGTAATTAGATCTATTAGTCCAATAATACACTGAAATATATATCAAACTCCATGTTGATGCAAAATTTAATTTTACTTATTATCGTAGTTAAACTAATTAACAGAGAACTATTGGAATAAAGATAATCAATACCACTCAAGCCAAAGAACACTTTTTAGCTAAAAGGATAATTTACTTAGACTTAAAGTTTTTTCTTACTTCCAATTTTATTTTTTTTACTAGTGATTTGTGCCTAGGGTTTTTGTCTTCCCCTTTTTCCTTCAGCATCATAAATAAAATGATTTCTACTTGTTGTAACAACTGAAATTTTTCAGTGCTCTTTTTTTTTTTAATTAAAAAATATAGTAGCTACCACTTATTATATTTAAAATAGTCATTACACTTGCAACAGCCAAACAATTCACCTCCTAGACACCACATGTCCATAAGTTACATATAGATATTAATGACTCACAAATTTTCAAAAGAAGTTATATTTCAGCATTAACTGTTGTTTATAGACACCAAATGTTTATTTATTTATTTTTTATTTTTATTCCTTTTTCCTTGTTACACAACAGTAGGCTTTATATGCTTTTTTTTTTCTGAATGTAATTAGTCCCTGAATTTTTAGTTTGCTCTCTTCATATCAGAAGCTTTGGTCAATGACTCAATGACAATTGCTCAGAAGATGTCATTTCCTTGCACTATAATCAAATTTGACTTCTAAAGGTGGTTCCAAATTTTCTAAAATTAATTAATAGGAAGAGCATTCTGCCTTTAAACACCATAAGTTAATTGAACACAAGATAACAACGTGTAACTTCTTTAAAAAAAAAAACGATATAAGTGGATCAAAATAAATTGTTTCTAAGACTCTTTCCATTTCATCTACTGTAGGATTTGTTTTTTTAATTTTCAAGAAGGCCACATTCTTGCAGGTTATCACCTCCTCATCAAAAAAAAAAAAAAAAAAATCCCACCACATTATATTGAAGCAATATCTCTTTTAGGTTATCCTTTTAATATATATGTATATGAAGATTTATAACTATATTTCTTTTCAGAGTTCAACATGCATCAGTGGATCTAATGTTGGTCATCCAGTAGGCTTTCTAAAATTTTCCTCTAGTATTCAAGCAAACGTCAAATCCCTCATTGTACATGTTATAAAATTTTCCATTTAAAGGTGTAAAGCATACATTTATCTGAAGGCAAGTCTGAACTCTGAAGGCTCTCAAATGATAACTCAAAAAATTAATCCACAAACTATAACTATTATATATGATTTGTTACAAAACACTAAGCATAAAATTATGTTTATTCTTTTTTTTTTTCAAATTGTAGAATATACTAACGGATCAAGAATGTAAATAAGGAACTTAAAAATGTGAGAAGCTTGTTTATCTATTCTGCCCTTTCTCATGTTTATCCCAAAACCAAAATAGAACAAAAGGATATCATGGATATTGTAACCCACACGAAAGTATTACCTTTTGTGGCTATAATCTGGAAGCTTCTAATTGGTGTATATCCCAATACTGCTTCATTATTTTTTCAGTTTTCCAAATCAAAATTATTTTATTTTAAAATAATATAAAAAACAGTCCTTAAGACAATTTTAACACAAGAAGTATTTTTTTTTCAAGGATTGTTTCATTCAGAATTCATAGCTGCTTTAGATTGTTGTGGAAATTAGCATAATTATACATAATTTTATTTAACAACATAATTATAAAAACACAATATAACAAGAATTTAATCAAATATATAATACAATAACATACGATTAGAACAATACAAAATAGACAATAATAAATTAGACAGAGCTGGCCTGTGATATTTGGGAGGCGTGTGATCACTGTCCTAAAGCAGCTATGTCTCCCCACGTGAAGGTACTAACGGACATATGCAGCGTCAAGATCCAACCGAAATATGCTCACAACAGCACCTCCTCAGGGGTCATGTCCAATGGAAGATTGGGATGAACCTGACTCGAATCGAAGTTGCCCAAAAAATAATTGGAAGATACATATACAATCTATATGGAAAAGTATGCATACTACAAAATCATACATCCCATTAGATCATATGAGCCCCTTTTATATATGCTTGAGAATGCTAGTCATTATAAGCTTTTAAAATCCACCATCTAGTAACTCCCACCACTCAAAGGCATTCAAATGTCCAATTAAAACAAAATATAATTACTCATTTAAATCATATAAAATCCAATTAAATCCTAAATTAAAAGTGATTCATTAAAACATATAAAATAAATTAAATGAGAAATTTTAAAGCTTTTATTTTTCAACAAAAGTATTTTAACTAACCAAATTATTAACCAATATCATAATGATGAAGTTGTCAAATGAATGGATACAAATATTTTAGAATCTATATAAATCAAAGAAGACATTCAAAGCAACACTAATTATTAAGGTATGAAGTAAGTGAGTCATAAATGAAACATTGGAGGAGAGTGATCGAGTAATGATTAAGACTTCAAACAATAGTATATGAGGATCAATTTGTATTTATGCTTGGAAAGTCAATAATAAAAGTGATATAACTGCCTAGAGGACTTGAGGAAAAATATGAGAAAAAAATCCATAAAAATCCTCATACAGATTTTATACATTTAAAGAAAACTTGTGATAGAGTACCTACAAATATAATGTGATGGATTTTAGAGAAGAATACTATTACCGTAGGTATATTTACATTATTGAAGATATGCTTGAGGATATAGTGACTTTCATGCAAAGAGGTGCGCGCAAAGGTTCACCACCTCGTACGGCGGAGAGGCATTGGTGAATTTGTAAGACAAGAGAATACTTAGGTGAACCGATGGCAGCAGACGGCCAAAGGGACTCCGATCTTAAGTCAATAAGTGAGTCGAAGAAAAATATAGAGTAAATAAGCTGAAATTGAAAGTTTTACCTGGTACTCGGGTTCTTTATTTATAGTAGTAGAGATATGTATCCCAATTGAACCTGAACTCTAGGGTGATTGGCTTGACCTCGTCACCAAGTCCTAGAAACAGGGGTAGAGCTAGACTATGACTCTTGATCCTTGGTCCTTATCACTAGCTCCTGATTGATCGAAGTAGCATTTCATTGGGACTCTAACTCCTAGGTGCCATATTTGGAGTGATATATGATTAGGACTAGAGGTCCTTAATTGATCGTTCACTGAGTAAGACTCAACTTTAGTTCCCTTTGGTGCCGAGTGTGGACGAGAGAGGTCTTGCCCAAGCCCTTGGCCCTGTCCAGTGGCATGAAGAAGCTTCCCTCTTGCTCCTTGTCGAGTGGCCTTGGCTTGCCCTTACCAAGTGGCAGAGGCTTGCCTTGGCCGAGTGGCAAGCATGCTTTGCAGACTGGCAAGCAAGCTCTGCTGAGTGGCATGAGCAAGCCTGCCGAGCGGCAAGCTTTGCCTAGTGATGCTAAGCTCCTTCTTCAACTGCCAAGTGGTGAGGGGAAGGCAAAGAATCTGAGTGGTGAGAGGTGCTTTTGCCGAGTGGAAATAGGTGCCAAGCTAGATTCAAGATAAGTGGAGATAAGCATAAAATATGAAAATATATTTTTAGTAATAGTAGAAGTTCAAGTAGGCATACAGTAAAGACGAAAAATCAAGAGACATCAAAGGACAAGCACATCTGGTATTTGGAATCAAGTATTCATAAAGAGAGGAAGATTGGAGACAATATTGATCAAAAAATTAAAGAAGGGGTAGTAAATAGAAGAATGCATCTGACATATTGTAGAGTTGACGTATACCTATTAAGTTGAAATGTAAGTTTCATAAAATAACCATTAGACCAACGTGATTTTATACTAAAAAATATTGGTCAATTAAAAACAACACCCTCAAAAGTTATGTATGACAGAAGTAAGAATGTTAAAATGAATGTATAGTAGAATAAGTGATAAGAAAATTAGTAATGAGTATGTTTACAAATAATAGAAGTACCATCAATATAAGATAAACTAAGAGAGAATCAAGGTTGTTTGGACATATATAGAAGATCAGTAACTGCATTAGTGAGATAATGGAAAATTGAATTTTATAATATCTAATCTCCCGTTGTTCTTCAGCAGCTCAGTGGCAAAACAATTGCTGGTCGTAAGTTCGAATCCTACTTGGGGAGATAGCTTGACCTAGCCTAACCAATGCCCAATGATTCACAAGGGATACAGATAGAAAGAAATTAGCTTTGAATTAGATAATGGAAAAAATATAATAACTTACTATTTAATAGAAAATATTGTCCTTAATAAAGCATAATGGAAGAGTAAGATTTAGTGAAAATAATAAAGAAGAATAATTTAGCCACCATTTTTGTCAATTAGATATTGCAAACATGCGTCACACGTGAATCATGTGAGTTACAATATGAGTTTATTTATTTTTATTATATTACTTTTGTAGATTATGAATAAGAAATTAATCAAGATTTGGTATCATGGTAAGTCTAAATTAAAGTCTTGTTCTAGTTATAAGAAGTCTATATAAATTAAAGGGAACTATAAAAACACATATATTTGAGAAAATAGTTTATGAAAATGTATTCGTCATCCCTGACTTTAAAATTAAATACTCTCGATGACCTTATATACTTTTCCAACAGCAATATAAAAATGCTCTTTTAATATAGTCAAAGGCAAGTGAGAATAGGGCAGTTCCACAGCTGAAAACCAAGAAAAAAAATTATACCATTGACCACTAAAGGGGTTGCTTAAGTGAGGTCTGATAAATGATTCAGTGTATAATTTCAAACACACATTTTGGAGTCTTTTACGAATATTTCAAATTTCATTTAGAACACTAATCGTCCTAAGCCTAATGAATTAAACCATGGATTCTTAGGTCTCTATGGTCATTACATTTGTCCTAGGCTTGAAGGTGCATCAGAGTGATCTCGATATTGAATTTTAGCGTGATCTCCTTCCCTTCCTTGTGGCTTAAGGATTTTGATCTTTGAAACTTCAAGACCATAAAATTCCTATGGAATTCCATCGAGATTACATAAGACTTCACAAAATTAGCTAAGTACAAACATGATCCTAGCAGTAAGACTGATAGCTTTTTATTTCATCATATTCATAGATACTTGATGCATGTTGGTGTTCTCAAAGTGGGCTTACAACCCATTCCTATTTTATCTCCTATAAGTTAGACCCACTAGGTTGCTTAAAAAATGATGCAAATGAGGATGAGAGTCAAATAGAAAGAGCATCGAGGCTCTATTGACTAATCGAGGATGCAAGTGTCTATTTGAGCAATGTCGAGAGATCTATGAGGAGAAACGAATGTTTAGATGCTTTATGAATTCTTACACTCCATTGGTGCAGCAGAAAGGAAGAATTAATCATTATCAAATATGTTCAAGTTGATGAAGGTGCAACGTCACTCTCATGTCTCCTATGAGGGGAATGCACTTTTTTATTGCTACCAATATCCTTGGCCATATACTCTTTATATTAGTTTGTTCCACACTATATAAGTTACAAAGTGGCCCTCACTATTAATTGATTAATCTTTGTGAGAAGAGTTAATTGCGGTAGTAATAGGTTTAATTTGGTATTTGTCTAAGCATGTTGTACAATCTACATGTATAATGGTGAGGGACTCATAACAACAGAGACCTTCACGAATTGCAAGAACTCTCAAAGAGATTTTCCCTAAGTACATAGAAGTTGAATAAAATATTATCTATAGGGAAAAGTGTGGGTGACAAAAGAGGCCTAGGCTACACTAATGAGAACACCATTCCCTCTTCATTTAAGATTGTGTCTGTAAAGGGTAATCCCAACCTATCATCCCCAAGTATAATCACAGGTCCTCCAAAGGGTAAAAAAAGGTAAGGGTATGCAATCAAAGTAGGTGGTTAAAAAGGAAACACAAACCAAAAATCATGAATGTTTTACATGTGGAGAGCATGGTCACTATAGCACATATTAGATTCATAGTAGGGAAGTCTTGGACAAGAAGTTACTGAATCTAGCTAACCAATTCAAAATCTTGTACTGTCAAGTCATGAATTATTCTACGTTTTTGGAGAAGTCAAGTGAGCTTCATCATCTGAGGGCTCACTTGCAAGAGTGCATAAGGCTCCTTCTATTCCCAAGATCAAGATTGATCTACACACTTTCAGAGAGAAGAGAGTTAGTCATCTACCCATTCTCCAACCAAACTCGAATTTTTGGAAGGGAAAGCAAGTATGGGTAACTAAGGAAGAATTTAAGGGGCTCACCATCTCAATCAAGTTGGATGTTTCGAGTGCTTCCAACAAGGTCAAGTCACCTAAGAAGTAGGTGAGGTGATTAGTATGAACCTAGGTGTACGATTCATGCATTGCACCAAATACCCTAGGGTTATACACTATATACATTTTTATTTGTTTATTTTAATTTTTTTTTTGCTAAGAGAAAGGAAAAACATTAAAAATTTTAAAAACCTAAAAAGAATTTTGCTGTCAAGTTTGAGATTTTTTTAGGATTTATGATAATTGCTTTATTTTTCATTACTAGTACATGTTTGTGCACATTTTTCTAGTTATGTGTTACTTGAAAAATACATTTTTTTTGGGAAAAAAAGATTTTCTTTTGTTTATTTATTTTTTTATTAATCATAGTAATCATACCTTAGTTTGATTTGAAAAGTTCATGTTCACAAGGCATCCTGTAACGCCCCAAATACCACCCTGGACAGCATTACATTCAATAACCATTTACAGTCATGAGAGCAACTACATAACTTCATATCCAAAAGAATTTACTTCACCATTCAGGTATATACAATAATATCCAAAAGAATATGCCCAACAATGGAATTTACATCTCCCAAAAGAATATCAAAGTAAGTCTTGCAGCGGAAATACAAACTAAACTAGGCTACACAATGTATTAAAATAATACCCTAGTCTAGTACAAAAGAAAAGGGGTCGCTCTATGCGTCCACCTCGGGATCCACACCCCCATCAATCGGAGTCTCCCACTGGACGGCCTCCTCGGCTCCTAACTCCTCCTCAAGTACATAATCTGAAAAAGGTTAGCAGTAGGGGGTGAGCACGAAGCTCTGTAGAAAATTTCTCCCAAATCCAAACAAGGTTTTCAAAAACATAGAAAACGGTCGGTCTCATTTCACAAGTAACATATATATAACATTTGAAATAAAACAAGGGCATTTTAAAAGAGATCTCAAGTTTGGACAATAATAAAGCAATGGAAAGAGAATAAAATCTACTTTAGTTGGCAAGCAATTTTCAACATAATCCAATCCACCATACACCATTTCCACAAGTTATCGCGGCATCCCATACTACCCGAAACTCTTGGGGAAATAATATTTGGTACAATGAACAATAATTTCTATTTGGTACCACTCAAGTAGGCTGTCGTTTCTCATGAATCTACCCAACGAATCTACCTTGTTCACCCATATATAATCACAATCACAGGCCAATTTAGGAAGGGCGTGTACCGTCTCATACGGCATTGACGAAATCCTTCCAAGGTGTCTAGTATACTAACCCTTTTCCCCGGTATCCGTGAACAATAGTGTCATTGTCACCACAATGATCCACTACGAGCATTAGGCAACCATCTCATCCCCCATTGGGATAGACTAACCTCTACCGCTCTACGGCAGTTTTCGAAGGTAATCCAAGTCCCTCACAACACCATACACAAGAGTGACATACCACAATATACTCAACCTCATATACAAGCAAATTCCATACTTTTCCCCAATTTTCACAAGCAAGATACATGATAAAGCAATTTAAGAAAACATACTCATTCCACCATTCATGTTACAAAAGACAAGTTTAAAGTAAATAGGCATGAGATCATCCATACTATCATTTTAATACCCAACACAAAGCTCTAGCATTTTAGAAATCAAGAGGAATTGAAAATATAGAGAGAAATCCATATTTTCCCCAAAAATTAGGGTTTGATGAATTT
>CM042191.1:18150694-18212000 GCA_023539305.1 Ilex asprella
ATTTTATTATCACAACTTAAACCACCACCAAATTCCAAAACAAAAAATGATTTTGCCATTTTCTTTAATAAAAATAACTTTCATGATGGTTCACTTCCTTCCCTGAGGAGACGACCTTGGAATACTTTTTCAAGTAAAACACCGACACACAAAAGACTCCTTGCGATTGGGGAGCACTTTTGTTCACACACACACATTTCATTCATCCCATTCCATTTTCTCCTTGCCCTTTCTTTTGACATCGTCCCAAGGGAGAGTGACACTCCACATCATACATACATCAAGGGAGATGTTAGTAAGTTAGGAACTGCGGAAAAATAAATCAATCATTAAGGCATAAAGGATGGCTAGAAATCAATGGTTAGTGGTTGTTAAGAGTACTAAGTGACATTATTGCAACAACTCACAATTGTAAAGCGCAAACCGCTAAGTTAGAAAACGACTTAGATCATAATGTAAAGTAAGAAATTCATAGCCTAGATCATTGAGGCCGTGTAAAATGCGTAGAAGGGATGAAACAAATAGGGGGAGTGTCTAAAAAGAAAACTAAAAATAAAATAAAATTTAAAATAAGGCATTTCTAATCGGTCTTGCTTTCATTTATACGATGCATCTTGGAATCTATAAGGATCTTTATTAAAACCTTAATGGATTCCAAATTAAGTTCGTGAAAGGCTTCACACAATGCACACAGATTAATTAATGAGCTTGCAAAATTCAAAAAGGTGTGTGTTTGTGGATTTTAATTTCATAAACCATTTCAGATCAATATCTATATAATAAAGTAGAACGATTTTGAATCCGAAAGACAAAGAACGACTGAGATCGTTTCGTGATAAAAAAAGACATTATCCAATGGACAATGATATTTCAACGTCTCAGATTGTTTTTGATCCGACATACTACATTAACTCTTAAAATAATTTTGCGGCTCAAAATTTTTATTTCCAAATTGACACCTATAGATTGAATTCGTATCACAATCTCGCCCAAAATCAATGTCATCTAAATCTAAAATTTTGTCTGAATCTAAAATTCTAAAATTAACGTCCATATTTAAATTTTGACCCTCTCTCATGCTACTCTAAAAAATACCCTTTCCATACCAAAGAAATCGCTTTTTCATAAAAATTTCAATTTTTGAATCCCCCGTCTTCCCATCACAGCGTGAGAATATTTCTTCATATGATGATGATACTATATCATCTATCTCCGCTTTCCTTTATCACTTGCATCTATCTTGATATTTTTATCCAATTATTTTTTATATCCCCTTTCTTCCCTGCCTCCCTTTCTTTCTTTCTTTCATTGTTCCTACTCTCGATCTTTGCCACCAACGCCCCTTTCTATTCTCTCTTTTCTCTCTTCACTAAAACCCTCTCTCTTCACAGTGACGTTATGGAGGCACCTGCAGAGACACAATGATCCACCACCGATGATCCTGAAGCCTGACCCAGGTATCCCTCCTTTCTCTTTGTGTATGACTCCCCCTACCGCAACCACCACTTCCTTCCCTCTCCCATCTACCACCAAAACTCATAACAGCCCACCGAACACCCTATATATCCAAATTCAAACTCTTACCTGCAGTCAACCAGCACCTTCACCCTTTTTCCTCCCTAGCCAACCAACGTCTCTCCACGCCCAATAAGCTGGCTAACATTACCCTTCAATTTTTTTAGTGAACTTAATTTGTCTGATGCTAGTCTTTGTATTTTTGGATTGAATTTTACGACGTGCAGCGACCATCTATAGCACGACGGCACAACTTCAACGATTATCAATGGCACAACTCCAGCTAGACGATGATCTCTTAAAAAAGTGTTTTGTTGGTTTGAGTTTGTTATTTTTTTTAGTTTTACACATTTTTAGGTTATTTACAATCTTTTTCTGTATGTTCTAGAATATGAGGACCTAAGATTGATTCAAGCTAAGTGGTCATTTGTGAACAAGGATGAGTTCATATATTTTTTGGTGTTTGTTTTGTCTAAAAACTACAAAGAATTCTGAAAGAACCAAGGAGCCATTTGATCAAGAGTCAAGCCTTTTGTTTTTTTGACACATTTTGGGAATGATCTGCATCAAAAGAAAACCAAAATGACAGAAGCCACAGTGAGCTGTATGCACGATGTTTAACGAGTTCTCCATACTACTATTCAAGGTTCTTTAGGTTGGTCTATGTTTTTAAATATTATTCTCTCTCTAAACAATTTCAAATCTTGACTTCAATTTAATGTTTTGTGAGCATTCATAAATTTTGAAAGTTATACTGATTCCTATAATATACTAAAATTCAATTTGATTTGTTGTCAATATGCCTTATAGTTCATTTGATTTGTTGCTAATTTGATACATTCTTTGGCTTTGATTGTAGTTAAAAGTAAGTTCGCCTTCTCAAAGCAGTGTCAATGGTTGATTAAGATATTTTTTTAGTTCAGAAGTGATAATGATGGTGGTCTTAGTGGTGATAGTTAATCTCAAAGTTGCGATGGATGGGTGGTGGTGGGGTAAAGCTCTTGGGACAAATTTGTGCAACATAAAATTAACTTCGTTGATGAAATTTGGTTTGAATTCAATAACAAAATTAATTTAAAAGTTGACTTAGTTAGATTTAATTTCAATTTGAGCAAAAAATTTGATTAGTTATCAAAATTTAGGTTAAGTGGTAATGGTGGTATTAGTGGTAATAGTTCTGTATAGTTGTGTTTTTCGAAGATTTTGTTTGAATTTTTTATGAGACTCAAATTTTATATATTCAATTTTTCGATTTGATAATATTAACGTAGCTGGATTTAATCATGAAAATTTGATCAAGATCAGTTTCCATTGATGACATGCTATCTCTCTATAAATATGTTTAAGCATGATATATAAAAACATCTTTACTTGACAGGGTTTGCACATCTTCATATTTTTGTAGGGCCTGATTTTTAGAAGACAAAAAATGTAATTTAACCAAGTAGAGTGTTAAAAAAAATAGTTTTAATTGATTTAGGTTTTGTTGAAGTAGTTTATTATAATTTTTGTTGCAATTCATTTTTTAATCCCCTTCATTTGCTTTCTATCTCAATTTTTTGTGGTATACAGTCTCTTAATGTAAATGTATTTACTTGTGATTTTTTTATTTGTTATATCGTGCCTTCAAATACGGTTAATTACTAGTATAGAATATCTACATATACTAGATGGCCGACTATGATTCTGAATTATTGACTTTGTTGATTGTTCGGTTGATTTTCCCGCTTGGGATTTAAATTTTGAAGCTATTCAACGAGCATTTGGTGGGATTTATATATTGACAAATAAAAGGAAAAAAATCAATGTTAAGAAAGTGAAAGATTTGGCTTGTAGTCAAGAATCCTATTAATAAATAAGTCAAAAGTGTAGTAAATATCAGTCGGTGGATGAGCTGTGACGGAGACCATTTAATTCACTTGTCTGCTTCTTCCACTTATGGCTTACACGCACATGGATTTAAAACGCAAACTTAAAATATAAAATTAATCAATTATTATTATTAATTTTATTGTGAGTTTTAGTATTTATTAGAATTTACTACTTCTTCAATGATTGAGATCGATTAAGTCTACATTTTAAATTTAAATAACATTTCCTTAAAAAAGAATCATCGATTGAACAAAAAATTGAGAATAAAAAGAAAATAAAAATAATTGTGATCTTGAAGATAAATACGTTGATATATTAAGTTTCAGAATGACTTATTTTATATGTATTTGTAAGTGGTAAAAATAGCTTCTTACAATTTTAGTGAATTTGTTGGGACCGAATGAACAAGAAACGTTGCACCACTTCTCCTACAAAATGAACACATTGCCAGAGAGAACAGGACGAACTTGCCGGAGCAGTTTATGGTACAAGTAGAGCTAACTACTAGAAATGTAGTGTGTACCTTTGACTTTAGGCTACTCAAGATTTATAGTGGTTTGGACCCTCTTCTAGGGTTTCGCTCCTTTGGCAATGTAAGGTGGCACACCTTATGTTTAGCCAAAGTGTTCACGATCACTATTAGCATTCTTCCTATTATTCCTTATGACCCCCTTTCATTTGGTCACATTGATAATATTTATCCGTGATTCGTTCTTATCAATGTCTTTGTAATGGAGTGATCTTCGCAGTTATGACTGTCCCGAGCTAGTTTACGTCAGCCGAACTTAGATATTTCTTGGGTACTAGCAATGATTCACCGAACCGAGCTTAACAGTTCGGTTGGGGAATAATCCAATAGCATCTCAGCCCAAGCATCAGAAATAGTTTAACTTACTAGGCCAAACCCCTTAACGACTACCAGTTTTCGTCCGAATGTCTCAGCAATCTCATCTCTACCCAAATATGCCCAGAAGTCTCGGCTATTATATTGCTACGAGTTACATCCAGTAGTCATGGCAACTAAATATTAATAAGCACCCAAAATCAATTCACGTACATGAAACCACACTCAACATCAATCCACATTCCTTAAGCCATTAAGTCACAATCCAACCATTTATAAATAAATATAACTAGTAACGAACAATCACCATTTCATAATTTATAATATATCAAATTACTTTTCATAATTAAATTTAAGCTCATAATCAATCAATAATTCACAGTTCATACCCCCCATTTTATCACTACTCACAAGTTATAATCTACTACACCTGGGGGTGATAATTTTTGACACGACACAATAACTCGATACGAATACGACACGAATAAATGGGTTTGAGTTGACTATTTTTTGATACAAACCCGTGTGTGATAGGACCCGTCAACACGAAGTGTTAATGGGTCGTGTTCGGATTTAACCCGCTTAACCCGAATTGACTCATCAACACAAAGTTTTTAACTCAAAAGAGATTGACCTGACTTTTTCGTTGCATGTATGAGTTTTCATGTTCTGATGACTTATTTTTTCCATTACTTATGATGTTTAATTTGGTTGCGTGATGTACGATTAGCATATTTAATTAGTATTATAGAAATAAAATAATAATTATTTATAATTGTTTATTAAGCACTGACCTAATTATTGTATAAAAAAGATATTATTACTCATTATTATTATTAAGTTAATTTTTAGTTTGTAGAAAAAGTATGAGGAAAGATTCAATTAAGTAAAAATAAAATCTTAGAGTTAAATTTTTTATTCAAAATTTATGTGGGTCAACACGAATACGAACACGAACACGACACAAAAATAAACAAGTCAACTTGACATGACACGATTAGTTAAATGGATTGGGTTAAGATTGACTAATATTCGACACGACACGAACCCGACACAACACGACTCGATTGTCATCCCTAAGTACGCCACATTCTAGCTAGTACACATAGTGTAGTATATGCAATCAATCACATTTTCAATCAAATTCAATATACTCACCTCAGTTAAACTCTAAAATTTGAACTCAATCACCCCGTGTGACCTTAGGTGGACCCGATACAGATTTCATCGCCTCCTGACTTGATCCGAAATGTGTACACCCAAGTGCAGGTGGTCAAGTTGTAGTAATAATCAGGTTTGAGTCCGGAGTCGAATCTATAGGGAACTAGTAGTATTGGTGTTTTGAAGTAATCGGTGAAATAGACCAATTGATTGTAACCTTTGAGATTTTAGGGTTATGAGATGTGGGTGAATTCCTTGAACAGAATATTAAATTCTTTCCAATAAACTTTCTAGACAAAATATAAGATTGATTCAAATGGCGGAGAAGTCACTCTTTAATTCGAGGATCGAGACATGTGGTCAATTATCCAGAATATTATATTTTTGCTAGATAACTCAATTAACTCCCGTGTCAATTGCGAGTCAATCGAAAGATAAAGATGGCTTATTAAGGTCAT
The DNA here is from genome assembly GCA_023539305.1 of Ilex asprella. Taxonomy (NCBI): domain Eukaryota; kingdom Viridiplantae; phylum Streptophyta; class Magnoliopsida; order Aquifoliales; family Aquifoliaceae; genus Ilex; species Ilex asprella. Next base: position 18,156,545 of record CM042191.1, read on the forward strand.
GGTTCCGATGTCTTACTAGAAATTTACAAGAATTATTTATACCGAGAGTTATCGCGCGTACAAACAAGCAAGTATTTCTCCATGACATCCAACCATGGCTTTAATATTTCATCCTTTTAAATGAAGCTTGATAAAAGGGGATGATTAAAGGGTAGTCATGAAGATCTAGCTGGGGTACTTGCCTTGAAACGAAGAGTCTTTCCATACAAGAGTCATCCTTGTCATAGAAAGACTTTCGATTATACAAAGTACCTAAACTTTGCTAGATGCGATCAATCATCCAATAAGCAATGTGATGTAAACATTAAGCATTGGAACAAAGCATCATATAATATCTGAGTAATCACTACATGTCCTTCACCTCTTACTAAAGAGTGAATGAGTAACTACTCACTCTTCATAGCTTTGGCAAAGCTAGAAAAGTGAGTGATGCTCATCCCTCTAAGTAGAGGACTTCACAAAGTATAAGTATAATTAACAAGGAGCTAATCATCAACGAAGAATGAGTGAATCACGTTCCACCCTTCACAGCTTTGGTAAAGCTCTAGAAAAGTGGAAGAGTTTCACTCCTCTAAGCAAGAAGGGATATTAAACAATGAAAGTGCAAAATAAAAGCATGTATGTAGGAGCATAAATATAAAGACTAGAAGTAAATAAAGACATAAATGTAAAGACTAAATGTAAATCAAGAACATAAATGTAAAGACTTAAAGTAAATAAAGAAATTACAACTCTTAAGTAAATGTAAATGTGAACATTAATGTAAAGGAAATGAGTGGGAATCTAAACTCCCCACTTCTTCTAACAAAGAGAAAGACTAAGACAAGAATTACAATGGATGGATGAAATGAAATGCTAAGTGATGAATCCCTCAAATGGTTCCACCCATGAGTCCCCCTCTTCTCCACAAAACTAAGTGTATTTATAGGCAAGGAGAAGGCAGTGAGGGGGTAAAAGAATAGAGTGGGGCGTCAAAGTCAAAGTGAAACGACAACCACTCTGCAAGCAGTCTGTCCACACCGTTCGAACGGTTTAGGCGTTCGAACGATTTCTCTGTCTTTGCTCTTTGCCTTTCAAACGTCAGATGGAATCAGTGCATGCCAGTTATGTCAGTCCACACGTGGTTTCTGTCGAAAATCTTCCTCCAAGTCTTCATGCAAATCCTCCTTCAGGTCCTTGCAGAATCTTGACTGATTTGCTTAATAATTCCTGGGGCGTTCGAACGGTGGTTACTGTTAGAACATGGCACTCAAGTGCCTGGGCCTTCTGACTGCAACTCTGCAAGTCTGCAACACGTCATGTCTTCAGTCAGTCTGATCTTGTCCTTGCTCCAGTGGACGTTCGAACGTTGATTACCGTTGGAACGGAGTCCTCAAGTCTTCAGGGTTTTGGGTTTTGCCTGTAACACAGATTGTAGTATCTTGCCTGGTTCATCATGATCGTTCGAACGGTGTTTAACGTTCGAACGTTGCTTCCTTATTCCAAGCCTCTGCAATATGTTCTTGAAAATGCTGTGGTTGCCTGCAAAAGATACTTTTTGGTGCCTTTGAACCCTTGTTCACTTTAAGACCTGAAACATCATCATTTAAACTCCACCAAAGCATAATTAGTCCAAAACATGGCATAAGAGTATACTATTGTTGAGTGTTAATCACCTCCGCACCTAACACACATCATCACAAGACACATGTGTATTATTCATATATGCTTACTTTATATGTACACATGCATAAATGCATAATCATGTTTGACATAACATTAGTATAATCTCTTTTTGAAGTAATATTTGTAAATCAAAACTTTAGTTTAGACTATACAAACTAACTTATTAATTGTCATGTTCACATTCAATAGTTCGATTGGCCAACCCATAATCTCATAGTTAAAAATTTCCATGAACTTTGAATTATGTCGTGAAACCCATGTCATCTTAGAGTAAACATTCTAAGCTTTGCAACAATAGGTCATTGGCTAAAATCGGATTCTCGTAAGTTATCTCATTTTTCCTGAAAAAATACTAAGTTGGCCACTCATTTAATAATTGCAGAATTTCAGTCCACTTTTAACTGCCACCATTTTTCATAGAAATAGAAAGGTCTAACTTTATAGGTTCCAACCAAAAAAAAGGTACATCAATTGGAATTTTTTATAAAGAGTTATCACGATTCCCACGAATGCTCAAACTAAACTTCTTGAACTGTAACGCCCCAAATACCACCCTGGACGACATTACCTTCTAACATCCATTTACTTTATGAAAGCATTAAATAATACATCCATAAGTAAATTTCATTCAAAAAAAATATAGAATGTTCACAATATTGTCCCAAAAGAATAGACCCATCTTGGCCTTTACATTCCAAAAAAATAACAAATGTAGCGCTGTGGAATATATCAAAATATAAACTAGACTTTATATTGTTTCAAAAGAATATCCTAGTCTAGTACAAAAGAATGTGTCGCTCTAAACGTCCACCTCGGGATCCACTTCCCCGTCTAGCTGAGTCTCCTAGTGTACGGACTCATCGACTCCCAACTCCTCATTTAGTACATGATCTGAAAATATGTAATTTGTAGGGGATGAGCACGAAGCTCTGTAGCAAAATCTTCTCAAACTCAAACAAGGTTTAGAAAAATGTCAAACAGGTCAGTCTCATTTAGAAAAATAACATATATAACTTTTAAAATAAAACAAGGACATTTAGATCGATCTCAAGTTTATACAACAGCGATAAATACATGTAAACATAAAAAAAAAAAGATGTCTCAAAGGAAACCATTCCCGAATGGTTAGGAAAGGTAGCTGCCATTGCATTGTCCCATATCAACGCACCGGCTCCGACTTAATCCAATTCATGTTCTGATCCAGATATATTGATATATATTGGTTCATCCCATACCATGTACGTTGATTGTTTCTTAAGAATCTACCAAACGACTATATCTAGTTCACCTATCATAATCAAAATCACAAGCACTTTGAGAAAGGGCGTCTACCATACCAATGGCAGTGACAAGTCCCTTCCCAGGAAAGGTATACCAATCCTAGTTCGAACTCCAGTGAACGATAGTGGTGTCATTACCAAATGACAAACCACTACAAGTGTTAGGAAACCATCTCACCCCCACCGGGGTAAACTAACCTCTAACACTCTACGGCATCTTTCGATGGTAATTCAAGTCCCTCACAACAACCATAAAATAAGGAAACTAACATATTCTCAATTAACTAACAATTTCTAAAGTATGAACAAAATTCCCAATTTCATCATGTGCAAATTTTTAATAAACAATTATGAAAAGTCTAAGAGATCACAATTTAATCATTTACTACTCCACACAAAGTTCTATGGTTCCAATTTCTATAATAAAGGAAGAATTTAAGAGAAAATTCATCAATCTCCAAAATCTAGGATTTTTCAAACAAAAGAGGAATTTCATGGGTATTCAACCCTAACTTTGTTAAAAACATGTAATCTTTACCCAAAAGACTAAGAGAAGATGATTTCATATTATTTATATCACATTTATAACAAAACATACATAGATACATAACCCTAATCACAATGAAAGAGAAAGAGAAGAAATCTCCTACCTTGTTTTTGGAAGCTAGGTTTGATCTTGACTAACTCCTTTAAACTCTTGTTTTTCTCTTCCTTTCTTACTCTCTTCTCTTTCTTTCTTTTTCTCTTAAGGTTTTTAAGGTTGTAGGGCTGAAATGGAGTCAAAATAGACATCCTTGGGTATTTATAAGGCTAAAAATCGGACCAAGATTGTGACTTTTAATAGTCAGATCACTTTCGGCAGTACTAGTACGTAGTATCGGTACGTCGAACTCTCTGGACCATTTGCTCCGGTACGCAGTACTGGTACGATTTTTCCCAATTTTTCCTATTTCCTCCATTTTTCATTTCAAATCCATCTTAAACCCTTCCAAAACCATCTTATGCATATCTAACACCTATTTTTATACCAAACCTATTTAGAACAAGTTCTAGGACCTTAAGTTTCATATTTTTACCTATTAAAACAAAAATTCAACTATTATTCCTACTAACGTTCTAAATCTCTACTTTTTCAATCTTCCAAATTCAAACACACATTGCTACACATATCCACCTTTTTACAACCATTATTTACTATGTTTCTATATACATATATAAAAAAAAGAAAATACGGGGTGTTATAATCCACCCCCCTTAAAGAAAGTTTCATCCTCGAAACTTATCTCAAGTCGTGAACAAATATGGATATTTCTCCCGCATCTCTAGCTCCGGTTCTCAGGTAGCTTCTTTCACTCCATGGTGTTGCCACAAAACCTTCACTAGTCGGATTGCTTTGTTGCGGAGCACCTTCTCTTTGGCGTCGAGAATCTTCATCGGTTGTTCTTCATAGGTTGCTCCGTCTTGAATTTCAATATCTTCAAAGTCTACGACAGGCGTTGCATCTGATTGACACTTTCTCATCATGGACACGTGGAACACATCATGTACCCTAGACAACTGAGCTGGTAACCGTAACTGATACGCCGCTTTGCCACAACTTTGATTACTTCAAATGGTCCAGCATATCTTGGCCATAACTTGCCCTTCTTGCCGAAACGGAACACTCCCTGCTTGGGTGAAACTTTGAGGAAAACATAGTCCCCTTCTTGGAACTCCAATGGTCTTCGTCTTCTATCCGCATAGCTTTTCTGTCGGCTTTGTGCCGTGCGTAGTCTCTCCCGGATGAGTTGAATATTCTCCGTAGTTTCTCGAACAATGTCTGCTCCAAACAAACTACTCTCGCCCGCTTCTAACCAACAAGTCGGTGATCGACTTGGCCTTCCATACAATGCTTCATACGGTGCCATCCCAATACTTGCTTGAAAGTTGTTGTTATAAGCAAACTCCACCAACGGTAAGTGGTCGCTCCAACTCCCCTCGAAGTCCAACGCGCAAGAGCGTAATATATCCTCCACAATCTGTATCACCCTCTCGGATTGGCCATCCGTTTGGGGATGAAAAGTCGTACTGAAGTGTAACTCTGTCCCCATCACTTGTTGTAGACTCTGCCAGAATCTCGCAACAAACCTAGAGTCACGATACACAATTGAGAGCAGAACGCCGTGTAACCTCACTATCTCACGGATACACATCTGGCTCAAAGTCTCGAATGTATATGTGGTCTTCATACCTAAAAAGTGAGCAGACTTGGTGAGTCTATCCACAATGACCCACACTGTATTGTGCCCGTACGACGTCCGTGGTAAACCCGACACAAAGTCCATGGTGATGTGATCCCACTTCCACTCTGGAATAGGCAACGACTGTAGGACTCCTCCTAGTCTTTGATGCTCAATCTTCACCTGCTGGCACACTGTACATTTTGCCACGTACTTGGCCATATCTCGCTTCATTCCCCTCCACCAATAGTGACGCTTCACGTCCCTATACATTTTGTGCTACCAGGGTGGATAACAAATTTGGAGCGATGACACTCTCCAAGTATCTCCTCCTTTAAGGATGAGTCATCAAGAACATATAGCTTCTCCCCATATCTCAACTCTCCATTCTTCCATGACCATCCCTCAATCGCTTCTCCATTCTCCAATCGGGCTCTAATCCCATCAAGTTCCGAATCTAGGCATTGTAACTCCACTACTCGTCGTCGAAACGTCGTTTGAGCTACAAGGTTGAATAGATATGGTTGATACTCCGGCCCATCCACCCATAGATCATACTCCTCTAATGTATCAATCATTTTCCACCTATTTACTACAAGAGAATTGATTTCACACCGAGACTTCCTGCTAAGAGCGTCAGCAACTACATTGGCCTTCCCTAGATGGTAGTTGAGCGTGAACTCATAATCTTCCAAGTATTCAATCCACCTTCTCTGCCGGAGATTCAAGTCTTTATGTGTGAAGATATACTTGAGGCTCTTATGGTCAGAGAACACTTGAAATTTCTTTCCATATAAATAACACCTCCACAACTTAAGAGCAAAGACCACAACAGCTAGCTCTAAGTCATAGGTGGGATAGTTCTGTTCATGAGCCTTGAGTTGCCTAGAGCCATAGGCAGCTACATTCCCTCCTTGCATTAGAACGCATCCCAAGTCTCGTAGTGAAGCATCAGTGTAAACATCGTATCCTTCCCCACTATTCGGAATAATGAGGACAGGAGCCTTCGTCAACTTCTCCTTCAAGGTGCGAAAGGCTAGTTCACACGCTTGAGTCTACAAGAATTTCTCTCCCTTCTTCGTAAGGCGAGTCATCGGCATCGCTAGCTTAGAAAACCCTTCCACAAACCTCCGATAGTAACCTGCCAAGTCCAAAAAACTATGCACTTTTGTCACATTCTTTGGTGGTTCCCATTTCATCACGGCCTCAATCTTTGCGGGATCAACCGCTACCCCTTGCTCGGACACAATATGGCGAAGGAACTTCACTTCCTTTATCCAAAACTCACATTTTCTCATCTTTGCATATAACGTATGTTCTCTCAATGTTTGTAGCACAATAGAGAGATGACGAGCATGTTCCTCCTGAGTCTGTGAGTAAATCAATATGTCATCAATAAACACAATGACAAATTGATCGAGATAAGGCCAGAAGACTCTGTGCATCAAATCCATGAAGGCTGCTGGTGCATTCGTCAGTTCGAACAGCATCACCGTATACTCAAAATGACCATATCGGGTACGAAAAGCAGTCTTAGGAATATCCTCCTCTCGGATCCGTAATTGGTGGTATCCTATGCGAAGGTCAATCTTAGTGTAATAATTTGAACCCCTCAACTGATCGAATAAGTCGTCAATTCTTGGCAACGGATACTTATTCTTCATTGTAACCCGATTCAACCTCCGGTAATCCTTGCACAACCGTAGGGTCTCATCCGTTTTCTTCACAAAGAGGACCGGGGCTCCCCATGGTGAAGTTCTTAGACGGATAAACCCAATCGCCAATAAGTGATCCAACTACTTCCTTAGCTCCTTCAACTTCAAAGGTGCCATCCGGTAGGGAGCAATGGATATGGGTTCAATTCCCGGATAGAGATTGATCTTGAACTCAATTTTCCTAGGTGGCGATAATCCAGGTAATTCCTAGGGAAAAATATCTGAAAATTCCAATACAATTAACACCACATCAGTATGAATTTTATCCCTGTCATCTCCCATCAAGCTAGCTAAGAAACTCAAATGATTTCCCACTTTCCCCTTTAAGAACCTACTACCCGTAGTAGGAAATGGATGGAAAGAATCTCAGTTGTTCACAAAATTGAAAACGACTCCCCCTGGTAACTGAAATGCAATCCGTTTATGGAAACAATCCATTACCGCCCGAAAAGTGGACAACAAATTCATCCCAAATATAATGTCATACCCCTTTATATCTAACGCAACCAAATCTACGATCAGTTCATGATCCCCAATTCGAAGTACACACCCTGCTAGTTTCCAACCGTTCTCCTGTAGGGAAGTCAACATTCTATACATGCTCTAGCCTCTCGAAATCCAATCCCAATTTAAGAGCATAGGTGGTACGTATGAATGAATGTGTAGCACTGGGATCAAATAAAATTCGGGCCCATGAATTATAAAGAAGAATGATACCTTCCACAACGGCATTGGAGGCATCTTCCTCCGGTTGGGTCAAAACAAATACCCTTCCTTGATTGGTACTGCCAGGGGCTTGAGCTTGTAACGGTCTCCGTTGTTGTATTGGCATTTTGGTTGCCACTAGACCTGTTGCTTGGTTGGTTCTTGGTGGAAGCGATGGGCAGTTGTGTCTGAAGTATCCTACCCCTCCACAGGCAAAACATTAACGGGGGTCAGTGTTGGTTCTAGTCTGAATGGCCCCCTCTTCTCGAACTGCTTGAGGTCTCGTTCCAACTACTTGATCGGGGCGATGGTAAGGTGCCGCCCTTTGTACTCCACTACTACTTGCACTGGTCCGAATCAGGCCTCCTCTCGTGAAGCTCTATCGCCGCTGGCTATCTTTTATGTCTCTCTCCACTATGGCAGCTCGGTAGACAAGATCCCCATAATCCCGAATCTTGAGAGCCACCAACTTCTCTCTAATGATCGGTCTCAATCCCTACTCAAAGCGCTTGACCCTGCCGGCCTCAGTGGCTATAACTCTGTAGCATTTCGGGATATCTCATCAAAGCTCTTCTCGTACTCGACCACGGTCATGCTGCCCTGGCGTAGAGCCAGAAAGTCAGATTCATCCGGTCTCTGACTGATTTCGAAAAGTACTTGTCTTGGAAGATTTGGTTAAACTTTTCCCAAGTGAGTACATCGGTGTTCCTCCTTCGTCCCACGGAGTCCCACCAATGGTCGGCCTCCCCTTCGAGCAAATAGATGGCCAAACCAACCCGCAAATCCTTGGCAACTCCCATGCCGTCACAGATCTTCTTCACTCGGCGGATCCATTTATTCTCATCCAAGGGTTAGAGCTTCCATGAAAAGTAGGTGGGTATTGGCGTAGAAATTCCCGAAGGGATACCATCTTCCTATTCTAGTTCCCGTTGCCCGGTACTTGGGTTAGTGGATGAGTTCCACCATTGTGGTAGTGGTTGTTGTTGTATCCATTCTGGCCTTGCACCAGAGTGGTGAGCTCCCTCAAACACTGATAAATGTCATTCATGGCATCGGGAGGTGGTGGCGGAGGAGGGGGTGCTTGGTCACCACATCCTCGTCCACGGCATGTCCACGTCCTCTTCCTGCATCCATCCAGCACATCAATTTATAATTTAGTTCATTGATGTACAAGACATCCTAAATATTACTTTAATCTAAAGCTTATGGTTCCTATAAAGCATAACTGAACAATTTCTTTCTACCTAGTACTATTTCTCTAGTGTGAATCCATAACCTACAGCTCCCATGTAAGACCTAAAGCCTAGGCTCTGATACCAAACTTGTAACGCCCTAAATACCACCCTGGACGGCATTACCTTCAAACATCCATTTACTTCATGAGAGTACTAAATAATCCATCCATAAGTAAATTTCATTCATAAAAAATATAGAATGTTCACAATATTGTCCCAAAAGAATAGACCCATCTTGACCTTTACATTCCCAATAATTAACAAATGTAGCACAGCGAAATATATCAAAATATAAACTAGACTTTATATTGCTTCAAAAGAATATTCTAGTCTAGTACAAAAGAATGTGTCGCTCTAAGCGTCCACCTCGGGATCCACCTCCCCGTCTAGCTGAGTCTCCCAGTGTACAGGCTCCTCGACTCCCAACTCCTCATTTAGTACATGATATGAAAATATGTAATTTGTAGGGGATGAGCACGAAGCTCTGTAGCAAAATCTTCTCAAACTCAAACAAGGTTTAGAAAAATGTCAAACAGGTCGGCCTCATTTAACAAAATAACATACATAACTTTTAAAATAAAACAAGGACATTTAGATCAATCTCAAGTTTTACAACGGCGATAAATACATGTAAACATAAAAAAAAGATGTCTCAAAGGAAACCATTCCCAAATGGTTAGGAAAGGCACCTGCCGTTGCATTATCCCATATCAACGCACCGGCTCCAACTTAATCCAATTCATGTTCTGATCCAGATATACTGATATATATTGATTCATCCCATACCATGTACGTTGATTGTTTCTCAAGAATCTACCGAACGACTATATCTAGTTCACCAATCATAATCAAAATCACAAGCACTTTGCGAAAGGGCGTCTACCATACCAATGGCAGTGACAAGTCCCTTCCCAGGAAAGGTATACCAACCCTAGTTCAAACTCCAATGAACGATAGTGGTGTCATTACCAAATGACAACCCACAACAAGTGTTAGGAAACCATCTCACCCCCACCGGGGTAAACTAACCTCTAACACTCTACGACATCTTTCGATGGCAATTCAAGTCCCTCACAACAACCATACAATAAGGACACCAACATATTCTCAATTAACCAACAATTTTCAAAGTATGAACAAAATCCCCAGTTTCATCATGTGCAAAATTTCAATAAACAATTATGAAAAGTCCAAGAGATCACAATTCAATCATTTATTACTCTACACAAAGTTCTATGGTTCCAATTTCAATAATAAAGTAAGAATTTAAGAGAAAATTTATCACTCTCCAAAATCTAGGATTTTTCAAACAAAAGAGGAATTTCATGGGTATTCAACACTAACTTTGTTAAAAACATGTAATCTTTACCCAAAAGACTAAGAGAGGATGATTTCATATCATTTATATCACATTTATAACAAAACATACATAGATACATAACCCTAATCACAATGAAAGAGAAAGAGAAGAAATCCCCTATCTTGTTCTTGGAAGCTAGGTTTGATCTTGACTAACTCCTTTAAACTCTTGTTTTTCTCTTCCTTTCTTCCTCTATTCTCTTCCTTTCTTTCTCTCTTAGGGTTTCTAAGGTTATAGGGCTGAAATGGAGTCAAAATAGACGACTTTGGGTATTTATAAGGCTAAAAATCGGACCAAGATCGGGACTTTTAATAGTCAAATCACTTTCGGCCGTACCGGTACGCTGTACTGGTACGTCGAACTCTCTGGACCATTTGCTCCTGTACACAGTACCGGTACGATTTTTTTCAGTTTTTCCTATTTCCTCTATTTTTCATTTCCAATCCATCTTAAACCCTTCCAAAGCCATCTTATGCATATCCAACACCTATTTCTATACCGAACAAGTTCTAGGACCTTAAGTTTCATATTTTTACCTATTAAAACAAAAATTCAACTATTATTCCCACTAACGTTCTAAATCTCTACTTTTTCAATCTACCAAATTCACACACACATCGCTACACATATCCACCTTTTTACAACCATTATTTACTATGTATCTATATACATATTTAAAAAAAATGTGGGGTGTTACATGAACTGGTACAAGTTCAACCGGTTCAACAAAGAAAATTTTCCCCTTCAACCGGTTCAACAAGAATATGTAACCCGTTGAACCGGTGGTAGATGTTGAATCGGTTGAACCATAAGTTTTTGCTACTTATCAGTTTTAGACTTCATCTTCAATCTTCTCCGTCAAACGCCAATAACCTTATCAAACCCAATATACAATTGAAGACTGCATAAATTGACGCTTGATAAATTGACGGGATGAATTGAAGACTGCATAAAAATCAAAGGAATCAAACTGATATTTTAGAAAGTCAAGCAAACTGACTGAAGTAAACACCGACTGCATACATAGGTGCGTTCGGACGTACTCATTCCGTTAGAGTGCGAGTAAGGAAGTTTCAAAGATACAAAATTGGTTAAGTTAAAAAATTGATACGGTGATTGATCGTCCATACGCAAGAACTCTATTCAAACACAAGTGCTTCAAAAACCAATTCCATAGATTTTTAGGTGTTCAGACGAGGTTGTGTGTCCAAACGCTTATTTGATGATATGGTGTGCCTTCATTAGGATGCGTGGGATTATCCGGACTATGTTGACCAAGTTAAAAATCAGATGATTCAAGACTTGCTTTCGGATGCGTGTAGTTATAGAGGTGTAGTTCAAAGTCTAGCCTAGAAGTCTCTCTTTAATGTATTTAGTCTGTATTTAATTATTTCAGGAACAAATATAAATATAGGTGTTCAGCCATAGAGGAGGGGTTTGGATATTCAGCCCTTAGAGTTATTCTTTTTTTTTTTCCTTGAGATTTCCACATGGCTTGTGAGTAATTTTCCTGTACTTCCTAACTAGGGTATGGTTATATGATTTTGTAGTGAGTATTTTATTAATACAATCATCATTTTTATAATTTTCCAAGTTATATCTTTTTCAATATATAGATTGAAATGAATTATTGTAGCAAAGGGTTGTACTCTGTAAACTTATGAAAGTATTAACTAGGTTGATTCCTTGCTATGAGTAGTTTTATAATTCTCTGCGAGTCAGCAAAACTGGTTCTTTATTGATTATTTTCAATTCAATCGACTTTTGTTCTTCAAAGTAAAATACTTTGATTGATTACACTGACGTTGAATGTCAACTGAGATAATGAATGATTACATGAATATAATATTTAGTATATAAGATTATTCCTTGATCCCAATGCTAGGAAGTATTCTTTTCCTTTGTTAAATTCCTTTTCAATTGGATACTAATCACCGACAATCAATACTTTCGATTCGAATTATTTTATTTCACATTTCTTGTGTTCTAATCTCCCTATGGATCTACCTCGGACTTACTAGTTTATTACTGCTTCTTAACCACCTGAACTTGGTGTACTGTTTGGAATCAAGCAAGCACCCTCTAGCCGGAATTTCCTTGAACATACCAATTACCCCTAGCCACATCACTTCCTTTTTCTAAAAGTGGTGTTGAGGAAACTCATCCTAAGGCCAATTTGAAGATCAAAGGAATAAGATAGAATATAGCAACCAGATGCACTGGAAGCCAGATGTAGTATCTTCAACAAGTGCATGCTGTCAACCCCTATTTCCTAACCCCCAACAAAAAGAACTACAAAATGACCTAAGGATGGAGGCAAAATGAAGTGTCCATCTGAAGGAAGAACATGAAGTAGGTTGGTAAGGCTAACTATGGATGTGAAGAGGAAAATATATAGAAAAGGTCACGAAAAATATCGAAAGAGGAAATAGTTTTGGAATTAACAAGTTCATTGTCTAGTTTTATCCCTTATGAGTTGGGAGGTTTGGAAAGAACAACAACCGTATTGCATGAGGAAGAGGGTCGGATGTGCTTCAAAAAAATATAAGTCCTTCAGTATTTATAGGCCACGAAGGAATTGAATACTTTAATGGCCTTGCCTCGGAAACAGTCAACATTATGACTAGTTTAATGAAGGAAATGCAATGTCACTCTAAACGATAGTCAAAGCGCCAAAATGCACACACGTGAATCTAATGATGGAAAACGTGAAATAAGTGACAATTAATGTCATTCAATTTGCAATCATGTCAACTGTCACCAAAGAAATGAAAAGACAGTTATGAGTGAAGATAATAAGGGGAAAAATAGTCCATTTATATTTTTCATTTATTATCTTTCTATGAACTATACAAGATTATAAAAATGAACTTCTAGTTGGTGCAATAACCTATTCACGGTCTATAATTTGACCAAAGCAGACTCGACAAAGGCCAAGCTTGCATCTACAAAGGTTGTAGCAATCACCGCAGCGGCCTTAAGTTCCTCCAAATGCCCTTGATAGGACGTAAATTCATCTAGGAGTGTTGTACATTCGGCCTCAAGCTCAACAAGATCTGTCAAGCTCTAGGTCAGCTAAGGTATGAGTCAGCTCAACAATTATAAAAGAAGCTCGGTAACTTTTGAAACAACTAAACTTACACTAATAAAAAAGGACATAAGAGGAATTATACTATCAAACCCGACCTTAGGCAAGAAATCACCATCTTCAGAATGTCTCATCACAACTTTTAGAATAACATGTCATACATAGGGAGTAGTGTAAACTCCCATATGTTTATATTAATATAATAAAGTAATTGTTTAATAGTTCTTATAAATGTAATGATGTATGCATGAACTATATAGATTGTAAGAGTAGAAATAAAAATGTTAGTTGAGGTAATAGGGTATGTTGTAGAAGTTGGAAGTATTCTGGAAAGAAAATGCACTTTAGAAATAGTTTGGGTAAAGAAGGATTTTTAACACTTCCCTAGTGCTTGGATCATAACTCTTTATTATGATTTTCATTTGATCTAAAATTTTGACAGTATATATAAATCTTTCAGGGCTAGAAAAGAGTATTTCACAAAAATTTTCTAAATCGACCTCTAAACAGGCTAAAACTTCACTGGAAGTTTCAGCAAAAAACTGGGATGACGTTCGAACGCCAAATGACGTTCAAACGTAAACAGTCAATTGCTCATTGAAGTTCGAACGTGAATCGACGTTTGAAAGACCATAAGTCCCAATACTTTGGTGTATGATGAAAATGTAAAAATACTGGGAGCAACCAACGTTCGAAAGCCAAAAGACGTTCGAACGTAAACCAGGGAATTACATTAGTAACGTTCGAAGGCCAAATGACGTATGAACGTGACTTATGGATCTATGATGGAAATGAAAATGTACTGGGAGCAACCAACGTTCGAAAGCCAAAGTGACGTTCGAACGTGAATTAATAATTTGCACTATTGACTTTCGAACACCAAATGAATTTCGAACGTGACTTAATGATCTGGGTTTCAGAATCGCGTATAAGAGGTCATTTCTTTCACTATAAATACTTAAGCACACCTCCATTAGCCTCATTTCAACACTTTTAACCCTAGAGAGCATTAGAGAGGAAGAAAGAAAGGGAAAAACAAGAGAGTTGATGATAGATTCAAGATCAAAGCTCAAGTTCTTCATACAACACTAAGGATTTAAGGTAGGGATTTTCTTCCATTCTTATTCATTGAGGTTAGGGTTTATATATATGTATGTTTTGCTTCTAAATCTTATATATATGTTATGATATGTTTGTTTCTTGCTATTTTCTCTCAAAGATTACAATATTTTCAACAAAGCTACGGTGGAATCACATTTAAATCACTTTTCTTGCTTCAAAACCCTAGATTTCAAGAGAAGTGGATTTTTCTCTTGATTTCTCATTTATTCTTGATTTCAAAACTTTACTGCTTCATTTTGAAAAACAAAATGGTATTGATGATGGTCTCTTGTACATTTTCTTATATTGCTCTTTGTACAACTAAATTGAAAAAAATTGAGGATTTTGGTAATAATTTGGAATGGTTGGTTAATTGAGAATATTTTAGTTTCCTCATTTGTACGGTTGTTGTGACGGACTTTAATTGCCTTCGAGAGATACCGTAGAGTGTAGAGGTTAGTCTATCCCAGTGGGGGTGAGATGATTTCCTACACTTGTAGTGGGTTGTTGTTGTAAATGCAACTACTATTGTTCACTTAAGTTCGAACGAGGGATGATATACTTTTCCTGGTAAGGATTCGTCAATGCCGTGTGAGACGGTATATGCCCTTTTCCAAAGTGCTTTGTGATTATGATGGGTGGACTAGGTATAATCATTGGGTAGATTCTTGAGAAGCAATCAACGTACATGGCAATGGGGATTAACTAATATACATTAGAATGTGGGTTGAATTCGTCATGGCCCGTGTATTGGTATGGGACAATGAAACGGCAGACGCCCTTCCTAACAATTTGGAATTGGTTTGTTGTTGATAAATGTATTATATTGTTTCCATTTAATTATTGTTATTGTGTAAACTTGAGATCTATTGAAATATTCTTATTTTCTTTCAAAATTGATATATGATATTTGCGAAATAAGACCGATCGGTTTTATATGTTTTTCTAAACCTTGTTCGGGTTTGAGAGGATTTTCCTACAGATTTTCGTGTTCACCTCTACAAAATTATTTATTTTCAAAATTCTATCTAGATGAGGAGATTGGTGTTGAGGAGCGGGTCCCTTTGGAAGCTCAAGGAGATGGTCATGTAGATCCCGAAGTGGATGCCTAGATTATTCCTCTTATTCTAGAATAGACGATCCTTTTGAGATAATGTCTATGTTAATATTTTATGATTCTGCTGCAAGTTAACTTTGACTCTTTTGGAATATAATTGCCATATCATGACATAATTCTTTTTGATGTAATGATCATGACTTGGTCTATTCTTTTGAGATAATATTGTAGACCTTATATATATATGATGAATGAAATTTTCTTTATGGTGAGATTTTATTAGTTGCTATCATGATGTGAATGGTTGTAGATAGTAATGTCGCTCAAAGTGATTTTTTGGGCGTTACAAGTAGAGCTTCTAACGACCAAATATTCCCTCTAATATCTTAACAAACTAGGGAACCGTATCATCATTGCTTGAGAACCACCGTACCCTAGTGTATAACTAGGCAAACGCTTGTCTTGCCAAGAGGTGTGCAATGTAATCTCAAAAGTGTAACCGTGTTCTTTCCCAAGTAATATAAACCAGGAGAACAAGAGACTCAATTAAAATGATCTATCCTAACTCTTTAGATTGAGGAACCACTTATCCCTTTTATGTTTTTACTTACTACGAGCTATGCATTACGTGCGTTGCACGTGAACAAATTCAAATAATAAAAATTCATATTAGATTGTGAAAAACATGAATTATATGTGTAATTAAGCTAAGATTTTTTTTAAGGTGCCATAGTAGTTCAGAAAGTTTTTTAAATATCATCTTGACAGTTATATACTTTAATTTACTTATGATTTATCATTCTCATTTTCATCACACGAATTACAACAAATTCAAGTATTCGACTTGATAAACTATGCATTGTTTTCACCAAAGAAACTTTGATTCTAGTAAACTTGAGCTAAGTGTTTGGTCAGTATATCACACTGTATTTATTCCATTTCATTCGAACACAACATCTAATGATCGATACCATAACTTATGTTATACTTTCTATTGATTATATGCAGACAACCAAAACAAAAAACAAAGTTTTGCACTAAATAAGATTAACAAGCTCCTCGTTGGCCTCTTTCCCTTGTGGCATTAAGACTCACTTAGTTCATATGAGATGTCATTAACGAACAAAACAATCATAATTTATATGTCATTCCATCAACACTCACTTAGTTGTCTATACATTAATCGAATTCGATATTTCGAGCAAGAACTTCCAAATTTTGAATAATTAGTACCCCATAGTGGAAAGACTACAGTAACCAATTAGTTTCAAAAGAAAAACAATACCAACTAAAAAAATCAACCAAATGAAATCTCTGGTAGGAGTCAACCACCAACCAATATCTTGTATGGACAATGTACTTTTGCAATATGCAAGCTAAATACATTAAGCAACATTTATGAAAAAAAGAGAATAACATTGAGCAACATTAGTGATTGCAATGTGTGCATCTCTGGAAATAAAAGATGAATCACTTGGGTTATTTTTATAATAAAATACTATCTATGGTATCTCCATGTACTTCAGCTTTTGCACCCACTTGGGTTATCTTCAAAATGGTAATCATACTTTAACATTCTTTCTCGTAGAAGTGTTTGTGATTCAGACTTACTCTATTGAGACATAAATTTTTTATTTTTTTGAAAAGGTATTTAGGCATGACGAGGGTGTCCAAGTTCAGCCATAGTACGTAGAAGAGAGAGACCTTTATAAAGTCAGAATACCTTAAAATCATAGGAAACTAATATATCAAAGTCCTGCAACTATAGAGGAATGTCAAATACAAGTTTTTTCAGTGTACCTCAACATTTGTGTTTTAATGTCTCTTTGAGGTCTAAAAAACAGAGATGTTATAGGAAAAAAATCCTGTGTAGCTAGAAAAAGAAAAATTACCAAATGGGAAAAGTAAGAAAGTATATGTGAAGAAGTCAAAATCTAACGATTCTAGGTACCTTCATTCGGTTATCAGTAATTCTTTTCATTTCACTAATGCAAGAAGCAACTACGACTTTCACATTGACATCTACATGCTTTAGAAGTTCATCAGCAACAATGTCTTCATTGACGGAGAAGTGTGGTTTAATTTTGGCTACGACTACTCCACCTCGATGGGAAATTCTTAACTTGATCAAAAACACAATTAAAGAAAAAAACCATAACATATGGATCCATTTAAAAGTACAACGAATGCATAGTTTTTTTATATGAATGCCTAATTTCTGTATAGAAATAATATTTACAGAGCATCTTCCTAAGTAAATCTTTTGCTGCCGGCAACAGCTTTTAGAAAACCTATGTGAACATCTTGCTTGCAAAACCGCCTTGAATCTTGGTAAGGGGGTTGCCGGTGACAATATTTTTTAAACTCCATCAGTGGAACTCAAAAAAGTGATTACCATTTACCATTACTCAATTTACAATTCGAGTATTTACTTTTGGAATAGGAGGAGTTAACCAAGAGGATAGTATGTAATTTGGTTCTGTCATTAATTAATTTGGAAATTAAAAAGTTTTCACAAACTGTCCACTTGCTTGTTCCCAAGTGACTTTCTGACTGCCCACTTTCATGTTTAGAATTTAGTAGTAATTAATACACTCAATAAAAATCCATTAGGTTAACCGTTAGTGAAGGATAATATTATAATTAACTGATTAATTAAGGACAAAATTGGAAAGCAAAAATTTTTCTCCTTAAGGTGCTTTTATAAGTAGTATAGATAGATAGATAAATTATTCCACAAGCTCATTCATAACTACCAGAGCTCACTCAGTTCTCAGTACCATACTTCTTGATTTCATACACCATCATATATAATTAGACATTTATGTAATGTAGGAGTTAAATAAAATTTTAAACAATAAAGCAACAACATAATATAAACTTGACACACACATTCCACTGTCAACTTATTTTAAAGTGTGCGATACCTCTGACGCAATATTAATCTTACACAACAGTTTTTATAAATTAAAATCCCCCCTAATATTTTAATTATTTTTTTGACAAATTATCAATTTTTAATGATTGATAGATTTACATAAAATATTGTGAGAATACACAAAAGGTTATATACTAAGAAATTAAAAATATATAGTAAAGACAATCTAATTTTACTCTGCATGGCGGAAATGGGTTTCTAAGGCCCCGTTTGGTAACGTTTAAATTTTTCGTTTTTCGTTTTTATTTTGATATTTAGAGAAAACGAGAAAAAAACCGTTTACGTTTTTCGTTTCTGTTATCGTTTGATAAACGATGGACGATTTTCAAAAACTAAAAAAAAAGTCATTTTTAGTTTCCGTTTTCCGTTCAACGAAAAACGGAAACGTTATCAAACAGGGCCTAATAAATTAAATTTTAAAATTTGTTTTTTTATTGAATTAAAAAAATAAATAAAAGAAGTGAAATCCGGCACGAGTGGTAAGAGTCAAGGAACATTGACCATATGTTAAAACCGAAATGGGCCCTACTGTTTCCGTGGCCTCCGCATTAATGCCCGGACCCCCTATTACATCGACGGTCAAAGTGGAACCATCAGTTATTGTAATCAGCCTTATCAACGAATACGATCATCCGTTCCACGATGGGCCCACGAACACATGTAATCACTGTAAATGAACCACAGCACAACATTTCATATGGCACCATATAAGCCCAGGAACCCCTTACGACTTGCCAGAACTGTCTCGAGAGTCGGAGACAGATAACACATTTATACGGAGATATTTGTAGAGAGAGACAAGACCTTTAGAGAGAGAAAATTGTGGAGAGATGTCCGGGTCAGGGTGGAGGTGGTCGTCCTCGACAGCTTTCCGGTGGATCGACGTCAGCTTCTCACTACCAACGTCGTTCTTCCGCTGGCCGAGATTATTTGCCTCGTACATCACGCCCAACTGGTCCCCACGGGCCTCCACATGGTCGAACCTCAGTCTATCTGGATTCACCCCAAGGTGGGACCCACGGAACCTGAGGGAATGGTTGCCGGAC
Source organism: Ilex asprella (assembly GCA_023539305.1). Lineage (NCBI taxonomy): Eukaryota > Viridiplantae > Streptophyta > Magnoliopsida > Aquifoliales > Aquifoliaceae > Ilex > Ilex asprella. The sequence goes on from CM042191.1 coordinate 18,175,954, forward strand.
CTGGATTTCTCGATCGTCGACAACGTGTTGTGGTCCCTCGTCTCCGCGTTCGAGTCCGTTGCTCTGGTCTCCTTCCTCTGCTTCTTTTTCGTTTTCTGTGGCTGTACTCTCTGATCTCTCTATATAGAATATATATTCTAGAACTTTCTGGAATTTAGAATCTCCCTGATTTTGACATCGCAGTCCGACGGGGAGAATTCCGGGTGATATGTCGGAGTAGAGTTAAGTGGTTGAAATTAAAATGATGACGATGGGGTAGATGAGCACGTGACCAGCGTTGAAGAGACGAAGATGGGGGTGGATGAGCACGTGATTGCTGTTTGGTTTTTTGTTTTGCTTTTCCTGTCAATAGGGCGAACCAAGTCTCCTTTGAGACTGCTTGAGGGCCAGTTTTGCCAATGGAGTGCCAAAAGACTTAAAGCATTTCCCTCCATTTTCCCCCAAATTAGCTTTTTGTTTTCTTTTATTTGTTTTTTTTGTTATTTGGCTTGTGACGACGAGTGATATTTAAGTTTGTTTGCATTTGGGGTGAATTCGATTTCCTTTTTCTTTTTCCTTTTTCACTTAACAATTTGTATGTTGTGAACTCACGTGAGTGCTACTATTGGAAGTATGGGACCGAACTCTACAATATAATTCCGTAAAATTCATTCCTGTTTTTTGAATTGTGTCATCTCTCAAATTTTCTAGTAAACCTATTTCCTTGGTCCAATTAAAAAGGCGGTTTAACCGTGAATTTGAGGGATTCGCCTTTGGTAATCTCTGTTAGTAATTTCAAAACTTTTGTTTCGATTTGACTCTTCAAATTCTAAAATAAGACTCAATAGTCATTTTGGTAGTACAAAATTTTCTGGAAAAAAAGTGGTGTACAAGTATAATTTTCAAATTTTTTTGGAGGGCATCCAAATGTCTACCGACACATAAGTGTGCTCGGTAATGATTTCCTTTTCTTTTTTAATTATTTCGTGGGGTTTTGGGACAAAGCAAGGCAAAATTGAAAAACAAGCTAAAATTTAAAATGCTATCCCTATTCTTCAAAACCGAGATAAGCCTCAGGTTGGGTTAGAGTAAATATTCAATGTAATTGTGATATTATGTTATTATTTTTTAAGTTTGGTCACAAGGAAATATTTAATGTAAAGGTGATATTATGTCATCATTGATGATATAGTAGCACAAATAATAAAACTCCAAGTGAATAAGGTGAATATTACTTTGATTTGCATGGAAGAAGAATTGAGACTTAATTATTTATATAACAGGTTGATTATTAATTTTCGGGGGGTTTATTTACTTATTTGAGATTTTATTATTAGTTGGTGATATCATATCACATTCTCATGTGGTGTCACCGTTGTAATGAATATTTTCACGTTGGGTTACAAACTTGCAACTTTTGTAAGGATTTAGTTTTTAGTAGTGTTTGTTGGATATTATTTGTAAACCATTGGGCTTGTTGTAAATATATTTTATTTAGATATGGATGAACTCTGGTTTACCAATTTAATAGGTGTTAATATTTGACTCTATAATTCTATGCAGAATTAATATTATATTTGATGATTTTTATGATTTGAGACTTATAAAAGGAGGTCTTCACCACATTGAGAAATACACAAGTTGAGAAATTGATTCTCTAGTATATATAATTTTCTTGCTTTCACACTACATTATCAGCACGAGACTCTACATCTCTTGTTCTTTCTTTCATAAAAAAAAGATCTAGTTTCAAGTCATATAGAATTGTTGATCAAAAAAAGTCATATAGAATTGAAATTTGAGTTTTTGCGGTAGATGAAATGGATTTTATTTATTAACTGTTCAATTCTGAAATAAATGGTGAAGATGTATGTCTAGTAGACAGTGACACAATCCACACAACCTTCGATATAAAACTTTTTTCTCCAATTTAACATTAGCTGAAGTTAATGTAAATACAATATCGGGTTCTGCAAACCTGATTGAAGGCTCCGAAATAGTTATTTTCATGTTACCAAATGGAACAAAAAATCATATCAACGATGCTTTATATTCAGTCAAATCCAGAATAAATTTGCTAAGTTTTAAAGATATACGTTGCAATGGACTTCATATTGAGATTATGAATGATAATAATGAAGAATATATTTATATTGTTTTAATTGTTTTTGACTTGAAGCTTATATTAGAGAAACTTCCTATTTTTTCTTCTGGGTTGTATTGTACAACCATAGGAACAATAGAAGCAAACAATGTGATAAGCTAGAAGCTCTATAATCCAAAAACTTTGTACTTTGGAATGATTGACTTGGTCACCATGGGTCAATAATGATGCATTGAATCATCAATAGTTCACATGAACATCCTCTAAAGAATCAAAAAATTCATTTGCCGAGTGATTACACATGTAATGTTTGTTCATAAGGAAAATTGGTTATTGGATCATCTCTCACAAAAATCAATGTTGAATCTCCAACTTTTCTATAGAAAATACAAGGAGATATTTGTGGACCTATACACCCATCATGTGGACCATTTCAATATTTTATGGTCTTAATTGACGCTTTAATATGATGGTCATATGTTTTTTTTATTATCCACTCGGAATGTTGTTTTTTGCTCGTTTTCTTGCCCAAATAATCCAATTATGAGCACAATTTACAGATTATTCAATCAAGAAAATTCATCTTGATAATTCCGCTGAACTTATATCTCAAACATTTGATGACTATTGCATGTTTGTTGGGATTGATGTTGAACACCCAGTTGCTCACATCCATACCCAAAATGGTTTAGCCGAGTCTCTCATCAAAAGACTTCAGTTAAATGCTTGACCCTTACTTATGAGAACAAAGTTACCAATTTCTGCTTGGGGACATGCAAATTACATGCATCAATAGTTCGTATCCAATCAACTTCTTTCCATCAATACTCTCCAATACAACTCGTACTTGGTCAACCCCTACATATTTCTCACTTACAAATATTTGATTGTGTTGTATATGTCCCAATTGCACACTTGTGGCGCACTAGAGATGGGCTACAACGTCGACTAGAAATTTATGTTGGATATGATTCACCTTCAATTATTAGATATCTTGAATATTTGCTAGGAGATGTTTTTACCGAAAGATTTGTAGATTGTCATTTTGATAGTATTCCCGCTGTTAGGGTGAGGAGATATGTCGCCTGCTAAAGAACGACGTAAGCTTTCTTGGACTTCAAAAACTATGTCTTATTTTGATCCACACACTCTTCAATGTGAAATTGAAGTACAAAAAAAAGTACAAAGGATTATTCACCCCAAAAGAATTGCTAATCAGTTGCTTGAGGCATTTGTTGATGCAACAAGAGTAACCAAGTCTTCTGTGTTAACTGTGAACACTCCGACAAAGATTGATGTTATAAAACCCAAATAAATTTGAATTTATATGAAAAAGGATAAAACGATAATTTGTCATTATAGTACGGGTTGAAAACCCAAATTTTTCAAAAACTCGGGTGATGAAACAGACATCGTCGTTGGATTCATCTCACTGAATCTAGTTACCCAGTCAATTTTAGTTGAATTTTGAGACAGTTGAATTTTTTACCTTTTACGAGGCGATCGGGTGTTGAGTTACCTAAAAACGAGACATGAAATTAAATTTAAAAAATTAAAAAATAATTTAAATAAAGTTCATAGAAAAATATTTTAAACATGAACCGAAAGAAATTTTATTGTTTCGGGACAAAACCGGACTCGAGAATGAAGGACGCGTGTCGCAATGAGGGCCAAACATTCCAATGGGTATAAATAGGGGAGAAAATCATATTTTCTCTCCATTTTCAGTTGGGTTTTTATGTTGGAGAGGGAAGAGAGGGAAGAAAGGGAAAAAAAGAGAGTTCTAATTTCTCTCTACGATTTACGGCATTCCTTTGGTCGAATCGACTTGGGCCAAGAATTAAAGTTCCTCTACGTGACGAGGGTTATGAATACGTACCAAAAATCATGGATTTCACCGAAGATTAAAAAATGGGATTTTGGAAAAAAACAAGTGTTGAGCTTGGTTTGTGTTTTAGAAGGTTTCTACTACTTATTTTTATGCATCAAGAGGTAGGTTTCTTTCCTAACTAGGTTTGTTTCCAACCTAGGGTTGTTATATGAAATGGGTAGGGTGTTAGACGTGTAATATCTTGTGTGACACTTACCTATGATATTTGAAATGTGGAAAGTGGGTATAGAAATGGGTAAAATCAATTCTAGTTTGAATTGAGTATGTAGAAATTATTTGATATGATTTCTTGAGAAATGTGATATATTTGGGTGTTTGATAAAATTCCTTGAATGATATATGTGGGTGTTGATAAAATGCCTTGAATAATGTATGTGAGTGTTTGATAAAATGCCTTGAATGATTGAAGTATGTTGTTTTGATGAAATTGGAATAACATGTTGGGATGATGTTTTAAATTGTAATTATATGCTTATGATATAATTGCCAATTGAGAATGTTGAATGAGATAGAATGTTGTTTATTATGTGAACATGACATATGGAATATGATGTGAAATTGCAATTGAGATCTTAGTTGCATAAGTATATGAAATGCAATTATACATTTACATTGCATATGGATAGAAACATCGCATTCGTGGGCATTGACATGAGTGTGGGTGTGTGTGCATGGTTTGATCATACATTATTCTTGGTGAATGATGTGTGGGCTTGGGATAGTTGGGCTGATGATTCAACTGAGTTGCACAGTTTGCATTGAAAACAAGGTCAAGATTAGCAAGAAGGGCTAGATTGTCTCTCGAGTGCAACACCCAGTGATTGGATACGCACTCTGTTGGTGCAGAGTTCATAAAGTGTATCAGCGTACATAGAGTCGTTGGTGGAAGTCCATTAATACCGTGTCGGTTGGGTACCCGTTGGTGTGAGTTCATAAATACCCATTCCATGAAAGACCTGATATTTTAATGGTCATTGTATGTGCAACATCAATGGCGGGGGCTTGGAATGTCCGAATTCATACACATGACGTTGCATGTGTTAAGGATGTCAATAAAGGCGCTCGAGTTGAGTTACATGTGTGAGTCTTGATTAGTAGTCAAAATGAGCATACTACTATACCCTTTTAAGACTAATTATACTTTGATGGAATTTAAATTATGACATTTCAGGGCATAAATCGTATAAGGGACTAAAGGCAATAAACATCAGATTTTCATGCAACACTAGCATATTCTAGAGCAAAATTGAAAAAGCTTGGACCAAGGCAAGAATTTTTGAACGCCAATCAACGTTCGAAAGTTACCTTAAATCTTGAGAGGACCAGACTGCTGAGACATGGCGCGTTATAGCCAAGAAGGAAGACCCGAGTTACTTGAGTACCACGTTCGAGCGTTAATTAACGTTCGAACGTCCCCTAAAATCATTTGAAGACCATGATGCTATATGGAGTGTGGAAATGAACTTCACAGAAGACTACAGGGCACTTTAGTGGAAAGGTTAGACCTCATCAACATGTTCGAACGTCCATAAAGCAAAGATAGAGACAACGTTCGAATACCCGATAATGTTCGAACGTTGTCTACAGACTGGCTGCAAAGTGGTTGACTTTTCACTTGGACTTGAGCGGCATACACTTTTCCTTCACCCCCTCTTGTCTCCTCCTCCTTGTCTATAAATACTCCCATTTTTGAAGAATAACGGGACTTGTATAGAGCTTGATGGAGGCTTAAACTCGCACTCATGTAGCTAGTTTTAGAATTATATTTGCTTGTATCAAGGGAGATAGTTTATCTTTTGGTTGAGGAAGCAACCCTCCAAATGTGACTAGCTTTCTTCTATTTTTACTGTTCATGTCTTTCACTTCCATTGCTTGAGCTTCCTTCTTTCTTAGAAGAGTGAAACTCTTTCACTTTTCTAGAGCTTTACCAAAACCATGAAGGGTGGAACATGATTCACTCATTTTTCATTGAAGATCGGCTCTTTGTTTAGTGTGTTTCACTTTGTAAATCCTCTACTTGGAGGGATGAATATCACTCACTTTTCTAGCTTTACCAAAGTAATGAAGAGTGAGTAGTTCCTCATTCATTCTTTTGTAAGAGGTGATGAACATGTATTGATTATCTGGAAGTTATATTTGTGCATTTCCTTTATACTTTAATGCTTTACATTTTGCTTGCTTATTTAATGATTGAATGCATCTAGCAAAGCTAAGGTACTTTGTATTACCGTCTGTTCTTTCTATGTCACATATGACTTTTGCATAGGAAGACCCGTTGGTTCAAGGTAAGTACATTGGCTAGATCTTTATGACAACATTTTAATCTTCACCATTATTGTGCTTTACCTAAAGAATGGAACATTAATGTCATGGTTGGATGCCTTGTAGAAACACTTGCTTGTTTGTAGACAGGTTGAGTCTTGGCACAAACAATTCTTGTAAACTTCTAGAAAGGCATCAAAACCATGTGCTTAATTCTCACAGTCCATCTTTATCTTTCGATTAACTTGCTGTTGACAAGGGAGTTAATTGAGGTATAAAGCACAAGTATAATAAACTAGATAATTAACTCCATGTTCTGATCCTCGAATTAAAGGGTGGTTGTTACATTTGATAATTTATCTTATATTTTGTCTAGAAAAACCCATTGGAAAGAATTTTATATTCTGTCTAGAAAATACCATAACTTCAAACTCTCAAGGTTTCTAGTTACTTGATCTCTATCACTACTTACTTCAAAACACTAGTCATAGTTTCCTGTGGATTCGACTCCGGACTTAACCGGATTATTACTACAGCTTGATCACCTGCAATTGTGTGTACACATTTCGGATCAAGTCAAGTCTCATCTCATAACATGACATAGGATAGATGATTCCATTGTTGAATTTCATATTCTTAATGGAGTAAATGTTGCTTGTGATGTGCATGTAAACATTTCATATGCATCTAGGTTAGGGAGTAGCCTATTTAGGAGATACCCTATTAAGCATGACTCACCTTTTATGGGGACAACATTTTTAGGTGCAGGACATACGCCGGTGGAAGACTCTCATTCAGGCCCTCATTATTGAAAAAAGGTTGAGATGTGGCTTTTAAACTATGTTTTTGTAAAACTAATATATAATTTAGTTTTTGGACATATAATGCTATAAGGGATTGTAAAGTTAACTCTTATGAACTATATTTTGTTTAAAATTGATGTTATATGAATTTGGGTTGATGTTGTATAAGGTTTGAATGGATTGAAATTGTTAAAGGATAGAATCACGAAAAAAATTGGTAAGACCTACCGGTGAAACGATGGGTTCTTCTACCAGTAGAACATTTCCAATTGACATTTCTAACTAGTAGAACGTCAAATTTTGTGGCAGAACAATTTCAGTGAATTTTCCTACCGGTAGAACGTTGACATACCTACCGGTAGAACTTTTCCAATAGCCTTTTTCTATTTGTAGAACTTGTACATCTTCTACTATTAGGTTTTGTTAAAATCTCAAATTTTGAAATGCTTTTGCTAGGCCTTTGGGTCTTGGGTTCTTTTGTTCAAATGATATAAATGGACAATAAATTAGAGTAAATTGATGTATATTGGATGTTGGATGAGTGATGTGATTGAATGGTATACAAGTTATGCGTTTGGGAGTGCCCGGTACAAGGGAGACTCAGCCCAAATTTTGTTTTGTTCATTTTGTGGTGTCAGGTTATGCGGCATTCACGAGTATATCTATGGGTTGATGGGTGATCAACAGGTTGATAGAGGACCCTCGGTTTTAGGGGCGTCACAACTTAGTATCAGAGCCTAGGTTCTCGATTTTTCTAGGGCTTGTGGGGCATGAGTTTTGACTATTGCATCCATTGTGCAATATATGTTATGTACTTCAAATGCTACATGTTATGTGTTATATGTTATGTGAACAATATGCATGATTAAATGTATATAGAAGAGCGATACTAGAGTTAGAGAAGATAACCTTAGAGGTTAAAAAAAGAAAGAATGGAATAGTTCATGGGGTATAGATTTCTACTAGTGGTGGCACATGCTCTACTTGTGAGACAAGGAGAGAAATCTCAAATTTTGAACTTAATCCCTATCTTAGGATACTAAGTTAGTGTTCTATTTCTATTTGACATATGTGTAGATGACAAGTAGGGAAAGAGGATGCGTCCAAGGTGGTGAGCGGAACAACAACCAACCACCACCGGCCTTTGACCAACAAGCCTTTATAGAGGCTATTGACACGATACCGACTATCTTTGCATAGACAAGGACCAATGTAGGCCAAGGGGGCTCAAGTAACCTCCAAAATTTCTAGGCACAAAAGCCTCCAACTTTTATGGGAAGGGTGGATCCGATGGTGGCTAACCATTGGTTCCAGCAAGTCGACAAGATCCTAGAGGCTATGAAGATCACCTCTGATGCCACTAAGATAAGACTAGCTGCATTCCAGCCAAAAGGAGAAGCCAACCTGTGATGGGATTAGGCGAGGGCCTCAAAGAACGTAGAGGCAGTGACATGGGAAGAGTTTCGAGAGCTCTTCAGGAACAAGTACTTCCCACGGGCTGTTTAACATGCGAAAGCCCAAGAATTCTTGAATTCGAAACAAGGACTATGACGGTGATGGAATATATGACTGAGTTCACCGACTTAGCTCGTTTCACTGATGATTATGTGGCCATAGACATGGCCAAAGTGAGGAGGTTTCAGATGGTTTGAAATTATCCATCCGGGTGAAGATTGTAGGCCACTCCCTATAGGATTTAGACTCGATGGTGGAGACGCCTATGGCCATTGAGAGAGAGGTCGATGACACAAGGAGTATCCAGGAGATAGGTGCTAAGGACAAGCAGAAGGAGGGCCAATCATCTTCTTCTAGTTCGGGGAAGAAGCAAAAACTTCTAACCCACAAGCGTATCAAGGATAGGGCCATAGCTACCAAGGCCAAGGTCAATCCTCCTAAGACCGGAGAAGTTTTAGGACTACCTATTGGGTAGGTCAGAGGACTTGTTACATATACCACCAGTCGGGTCACATGAAGCGGGATTGTCCTTAGAGTCAGGGATCTCAGAGCTATGGGGCATCCTAGTCCTAATCATCGGTGGGGCATACACAGACTTATTTCATTCTAGTGTTTTAAAACCTGGCCTGGCCAGTGAACTGGTGAACCGGTGCTCCAACCGGGCTGATTCTCATAAAAGATCGTTTATGCAAAGAACCTAGGATCAACCCGTTGAACCGGTCAAAAATCGGTGAACCCGTGAGAACTGGACAAGTTTACCAAACCGGACGATTTAATTTCATTTGTATAAATGTGAGGTTTTTTTCATCATTTGGGCATTTTGTGTTTTTTCCCCGTTTGTTTTGCCCTAAATCGATCCAAACTAGACACCAGCGACTGAGCAGTGAGCACAACTGCCACCACCAACGATTGAGCACAATCCAGCCCCCACCAGCAAGAAGTAGCGATCCATTCTCCAGTCCAGCCTCCACTCCATCACCAACAGCCAGCAGAAATCCCTTTTTATTTTTCCCTAAATCGATCCAGACTAGACACCAGTGACCAGTGACTGAGAAGTAAACATAACCTCCACCACCAATGACTGAGTCCAGCTTCTAGTCTAGTCGACTTTAGTCTAGTCGATTCCAGCAATTCCAATTTAGTTGATTCCAGTCCAATGAGTTTCCCTCTCTCTCCCCCTTTTTCTCTATCTCTTTTGTGCTTCAATCCATCATTTATTACAGAAAGTGGAGGTTAATTTCTTGGAACTTTAACTTTCAGATTACCTATGCTCATAATTATATTTGTAGAGCTCTCTTTTATCTGGAAATGAGTTAACTATATGGGTCTTTTCTGATTTTGTATAGTTCATGGCAATTCATCATTTATAGCAGAGAGTGGAGCTTAATTGCTTGGAGCTTTAACTTTCAGATCAGTTGTACTCACAATTGTATTTATTATCTTTTATCTTAGATTGTTAATTTATAATTTAAAGTTTAAAGTTAGTGTGTTGTGTTGTGGGGTTTAATTACTTGTTATTTTTTGGTTTTCGATGTCATATCAAAATGTCTTCATCCAGAATACCAATTGAATCTCAATCTACACCAACTACCTCTACACCAAAAAACACTACTCCAAATTCTTCTTTTAAAAAAGTTGCAATATGAGGAAAGACCGACCCTACATGGGCACATTGTCGGGAAGACTCTGTGTCTTCAAAAAGAGGAAAGAATTTGATTTGTATATATTGCCACAAGGTAATTAAGGGAAGTGGTACCAATAGATTCAAGCAACATTTGGTGGGGCTTAAAGGAGAAGTAAAACAATGTACTAGATGCATTCCAAATGTTAATTATGAGATGAGATCACTTCTGGAAAGTACTGTGACCAAGAAAATAAAGACACAACAACATTGTGATGAAATAAATCCATATGTGATTGTGTAATAACCTTTTTTTGCTAACCCCTAAATACTATCCCTTAGCATGTGAAGTGTAAGGTTCGAAAGGGAGTGTCACTCTTCCTTGGGATAGTGTCAAAAGAAAGGGCAAGGAGAAGGGAAAATGAGATGGTGTAAATATGATGTGAAATGAACAAAAGTGCTCCTCAATCGTAAAGAGACTTTCGCGGGTTGTGTTTTACTTGGTGGTATTCCAAGGTCGTTTCCACGGGGAAGGAAGTAAACCGAGGGGAAGGTGATTTTGAGTAAAAGAAAGTGTAAAATCCTTGTTCTTGAAAGTTGTTTGGTGAAGTTTGTGTTGGTGAAAATGAAATGAGAAACAAATGTTGGAAAATCCAAGAGGTCACTCCAATGGTGATATCATCTCAACTTGAATCCCTCATCCAATAGAGCATGAATGAACGATTGATTTGTGCGAAGTTAGGGATAAGATGGGTGAGTATGTAAGCATACACTGTAACTAGGCCTACGGAATATCAATGACTCACTGACTTATCCACCCTCAACCCAGTCAAACCGAACCATTGAACTCGAAAAGGAGGGAGGAGAATGAGTTAAAATGGTATGCCTAAATGGAGGTTCCCCTTGGCTTTGCCAACTAGAAGATTTAGCTACTCATGCTTGAAATGAAATTAATATGTAATGGGAATGCATTGCAAAGGGATGAAGTTATTGAGTAACTATTTGCAAGAAGACATAAGCTAGAAGAGAATGCATTTAAAACTCATTTTACAGCTAAGAAAATAAAGAGCTTTTATGCATTAATGGTAGAAGATTTAAAAGAGCATTAAACTAGCAATGAACATCAAGGAACTAGCGTTTATGACATTAAAATGAAGTTCTAAAGATTCATACAAGGGATTACAAGACAATGTATTGAAAGAAATGCAAAAATCTCAATCTTCTCTCACTAGAACACTATTCATCATCTTTTACTAGACTCTCTCTCTATTTCTCCTGTAATCTCAGGAATGCTGAACAATGGAGAGCTTTGATTGCCAAAAACATACTTGGAGTGATGGCCTAGCTTCCAGAAGTGACCTCCATCTATAGGGGTACAGGAGGAATGGCTTGGACAGGGGGAGTGCTGAGCTTGTCTGCACACCCAACAATTCTTCTCTTCTCTCTCCTCATTGATCACCATGGCTCCAAAGTCCAAAGAGAGGTGTGAAAGGGATGAATAGTGTTGTGGGTGTGACAGGGGAGCATGGGAGATCTATTGGTGGGACCCTTGAAGCAATATAGCTTGAGATACAGAGATTTGGAGCAGACTTAGCAGACAGTACTGGTACTACATAGTGGTACTGCTTCTGCTATTTTTTTCTATTTTCTGATTTTTCACCTCTTGTGCTTTCCTCTAGCCATTCTTTCATCTCCAATCATCTGAATACATTTTGGAAGGCCTTAAGAAGCCTCTGTTAACACTTTTTATCTGCAAAACATCAAATATCTCTGTTAAGAGCTCAATCCATGCAATTCCCATCAATAAGATGATTAGCACATAGAAATATACAAAGTTTTATGCTAATCACAGCCCCAACTTAAGTTTTGCTAGTCCCTTAACCAAAAGTTATTTCCAACACAAGATAATCAGTATAACACACTCAATCCATCTAAATAACCATTCATCCAATCAATAAAAAAGTAAAAATCACAATGCAATTAACAACATAAACATGAACAAGATTGAACAAACTGTGGTTTTCCATTAATGTGCCAAAAAGTTGGAGTACAAGGAGTAGGACATCAAAAGAACAAAATAGCCTACAACTCCACAACCTTATCCTAGCTGTGTACAATCTGACACCCAAAAATACAACAACTAGCACACCCTACTCTTAATCACCCTCACCATCATCATCATCATCCTCCTCACCTTCCTCCCCAGACTCTTCACCTTCCTTATCTTCTTCATCTTTCTCTTCCTCAACCACTCTAGAGGTAGAGGGGGCAGAGGCAAAAGGGGCAGCTGCTGCTCGAGTGGGTCCTTCGGGATGGGCCTCCCAGGGAAGGTATGCATGGACATTTCTCTTAGCATGGCCATCATCCACTGTACCGATGCCTTAGTCCCATGCACTATGGTTTCTAGTACATCCAGACGCTGAGGTACTGAGCGTGCTGGTACAGTTGTGAAAGGTCTAGATGGTGCAGTCGGTACTAGGTCATCATAATCAGAGTCCAACTAAGCTCGCTCCCCTAGACTCATCACTTTTCTCTTCTTACTACTGGCCTTGCCAATAGCCTGTCTCAGGAGGAGTGTGCTTGTTAAACAAGTAGCCCTTCACCTTGAAGTGCTTGCACATTCGGGTTACCAAACTCCCGTATGGCAAATTGGTCATCATCTTTACTTTCATGACAAAATCTTTCATTACCTCCCATATGATCAGGGCAAATTCAATCTTTTTACCAGTCACAACAACTTCCAACAGGGCTAATTTCTCCATCTTCTATTGCGCAGCCCTCGGGAGTAAATTATAATAGAGAAGTTTATTCAAAAACCCATACACGTGCTTTAACCCAACACTCAGCATAGTTCCTTTGAATGTAGCATGGTCCTCATACATTAGAGTAACAAACTCGGCCTTGGTCTTAGCTTTATTGACGTTGTGAGGATAGATCGGCGGGAAGGGTGGTGGTCTTTGATAGTTCCCTAGGAGGGTGGCAATGAAATCCTAGGTCACCCCCAAACATCTTGACCCGCACATTTGCCCTTAACACCTCCCCATCTTTCACCGTCGCCACCCTGAGTGTCTGGTAGAACTCTCTGCACATGGCCAAATTGTACCCCTCAACGGGTTCAAACCAAAAACGCATCCCATATGCTTTGATGATCTTCACCACCTCGTGTCTTGGGGTAAGTGTGATGAAGTCGAGATGCCACTCACAGTTTAAACCCTTATCCGCAATCCATTGGAGTCATGCCTCATTCCTGGCTTTCTTTCTTTGCTCATTTGGGTCCATGCTTGATCCTTCACTGCTTCTCTTGCGGCTAGTGGGATCCTCAAGTGGAGGGGAATTGAATCCAGCTCTCTTGGTTCGGGCCATGAAGTGCAACAGTGCCCACATTGAGAGAAAAACAAAGAGGATCCACAAACGACCCTTAATCTAGTCTATTGGCTCAAGAACAACACCCAATCGACGAGCCATGTGAAGTTCCTTGGAGAGATTGGAGGGATTTGGGGAAATTTAAAGGATTCGACACCTAGGGTTTCAGGAATGGTTTAAGCTTAAAGAAGAGAAGGGTTCTAGGATTTAAGGAGGGAGGAAGGGATTTGGGGGCCTGGGATGTTTCGAGTGAGGGAGAGGGAGAGTTAGGGCTGAAATTTTAGGTGAGAAATGAAGGTTCACCGAAGGATTTGAATTAAAAAGTCCTAATTTTTTCTCGTTTCAGCAGGCTATATCGGTACTGCGTACCGGTACTGTATAGTGCCGGTATTGCATACTGGTACTTCGAACTCCAGTAGCTTAAGCGTACCAGTACTGTTTCTGCTTTAATCTTGCTGAGCACACCTCTCCACTCCATTTCGACTCAGGACCTCCCTAGACCTTTTACCACACTACTTATGGCATCTACTCCATCCCAAAAATGTACTCCACTTATAAACCACAATCCGAACTATCATGCCCAACTTATTACTGAAATTGCACATCGATTTAAACACTTGAAGCATGCAACATGTGAGGAATGGATTCCAATTGTTAACTATCAAAATGAATACCAAAAATATCCATTATATAATTCCTAATTCACGACAAATATAAAAAACTTGAGCGATATTCCCCTATTTCGTAAGCATGGGTCATCTAACACATTTCTTAGATGACTGAACTAAACTCACATGAGCACAACCATAGTCTTAGACACTAGTTTAAAGTATGCACCTACAAATTCATTTTTGACTCATGTGTGTGTTAATTAAACAGGTAATTTGAACATTTACACAACGGAATTCACATTCACATTGCTATCCAAATTAAGCTTTGATGCAAAACTAACCAAGGGTTTCTCTCAACAAAGAGTCACACTTTGTTATCTTGGCATGCACTCCATGTGTACATGTGAGATAAAATCTTGTGTTTAAAATAATGTGTGCTCACATGTAATCCAAAAATGAAGTTCATATATAAAAATGAAGCGACCTTGACATAGTCTCATGAACAGAATGCTAGGGCATTGGGTGGTAAGATTAACTCATCATTTTTGTTGACATTATGCACATCCCATGCTTCTCTAGATCACTTAAGAATTTAAGGGTTATAATGGAGCCTTGGGGTAATATCTAGGTAAATGAAGAGAAGGGTATAAGATAACAAAAGGGATTGTTCCGAGTGAGAGACTTTTACTTCAAAAATATTTCCCTTTTCATGGGATTTTCATCCTCACACCATCACTAGACTTTGTTTCTTTGCTTTATTTTCTTTACATTTTTTTCTTTGATCGTTCTTTCTTCTTTCACCCCTTTACTTCCTTTTCTTGAATTCTCATTCTTTTCCCATTCAACTCTTTGTGTTTCAGCATCATTCATCCCTTTTGTTTGAATTTTCACACCATACTTCCTTCTCTTTTATGATCATTCATGCTCAACACTAGGAACAACCAAGGTAAGGTAGATATTTATCATTTTCATTGGCTTGGTCTAATGTATGACATAGAAATGAATTATATTAAGGCTCAATCACGACACTAGGGATCAAATTTACACAAGAAAGAGGGCAAAGGCTCAAGGCATTTCAACGATGGCCTAAGATTATTTCTAAATAAGCATGTGATAACATTATACGTTCAAGACAAATCAGTCTACTATCCCAATACACCTAACTGAAACAAACATAATGAGACTATTGAACAAATTTGACATTGAAAAATTGTTCTTTGAGTAATTGTAAATTCCCTCCAAAAAGGTTTGGCTCTAAATTTCTCATGGGTCCTTACTCATCTCCACTACTTATGTCAAGCTTAAAATATGAATCTAATCCGTAAATTTCCGAAATTACTCATTCAGGAGCAAGATACAGTTAAGTTCAAAAATTAATGCATATGTGATACTCATGCATAGGATCAACTTTTATGGACTGCTCATGTGCACAAAATTCACAACAAAGATTAACATGTCATCCAACTCACACATTCTTCTTGAAGGAATACAAGTCAACTTTTAGATAATTTTCATAAAAAATTTCACATATTTTTCACTAATGTAAGCAAAAATAAAAATTTTCCGACAATCTTGGTGTATCATACAAATGGTGAACCTCACGCCCAACTTGAATCATGCATTGTCCTCAATGCAACAAAAAGATATCGTATGCAATGAAGGACAATAAAAAAAATCAGCAGGGTAAGAGAACACCTCACAATTGAGCTTTTGACAAAAGCACCAAGATCTGAAATTAAGAAAAACACAGCTATACAAGCAAAGAAAGTAAGTGACATGAAAATAAAAATAACATAAGTAAATGAAAGTAAATTTACACTAAAGAGCATCAAAACTAGTTAGTCCTCCTCAAGCTCCGGATACACAGAATCCGTCAACTCTTCCTTAACTTCTTGCTCTTTATAACCCTCAAAGAATGTCTTGGGCCATTAACCTTGAATGTCTTGCCATTCTCGGGGTTTTTCACGTCAATAGCTCCGTTAGGGTAGGCCACCTTGACAAGATAGGGTCCATCCCAACGGGATCAGAGTTTTTCTTAAAAAATTGAGAGGCGAGAATTGTATAGGAGCACTTTTTGTCCGGGCTCAAATGATTTCTGTATGATGAAATTATCATGAAGGATTTTAGCCCATTCCTTTGAAATTTTGGAGCTCTCGTATGCATCTCTTCGAATCTCTTCCAATTCATTCAGCTTTAACTTCCTATGTTCACCGGCCATTCTCAAATTAAAGTTTAAAGTCTTAATGACCCAGTAGGCTTTGTATTCCATTTTGAGTGGCAGATGGCAAGCCTTTTTGTAGACAAGGCAGTAGGAGACATGCCTAAAATAGTTTTATAGGAAGTACGGTAGACCCCTAAGGCATCGGTCAATCTATCGGACCAATCCTTCCTATTAGGGTTAATCGTTTTTTCTAGAATGGTCTTGATCTCCCTATTTGCTAGTTTGGCTTGGCCATTTGTTTGTGCGTGATAGACGCTGGATACTTTGTGAGTGACTCCATATTTGAACATTAGAGATGCAAATGACCTATTACAAAAATGAGATCCACCATCACTGATCATTGCTCGGGGCATCTCAAATCTCAAAAAGATATTCTCTTTTAGAAACTTGACTATGACCTGGTGGTCATTAGTCTTGGTTGGGATAGCCTCCACCCACTTGGACACATAGTCTACTGCTAGAAGGATGTACAGATAACCAAATAATATAGGGAACGAACCCATGAAGTCGATGCCTCAACAGTCAATATTTCTATGACAAGTACAGGGAGAGGGTCGTCATACTTCTCCGGGTCACACTACC
The DNA here is from genome assembly GCA_023539305.1 of Ilex asprella. Taxonomy (NCBI): domain Eukaryota; kingdom Viridiplantae; phylum Streptophyta; class Magnoliopsida; order Aquifoliales; family Aquifoliaceae; genus Ilex; species Ilex asprella. The sequence continues at coordinate 18,192,846 of CM042191.1, forward strand.
CAATTGTTGGCATTTGTCGCATGCCTTAAAAAATGGAACACAATCTTTGATTAGAATGGGCCAGTAAAAACCTGATTGAAGAATTTTAGCGAAAGTCTTCTTTTCTAAAAAATGTCCGCCACAAGCTTGAGAGTGGCAGAATGTAACGACATTCCGTTGTTCATTTTCTGGTACGCATCTCCTCATGACCTGGTCAGGGACATATTTGAACAAGTACGAGTTGTCAAAGTAGAAGTACTTCACATCTGTCATAAACCGTCTTATATTTTCTAGGCTCCATTGCGACGGTATCTGTCCTGTTGCAAGGTAATTACATATATCAGCATACTAAGGACATAAAAAATGAATTGAAAGCAAATGTTTGTCAGTAAAAGAGTCAGGGATAGGAATGTGTTCATCAGCCTATTGCACCACAAGCCGGGATAAATGATCCGCCACCACGTTCTCAACTTCTTTCTTGTCCTTGATCGTCAGGTCAAATTATTATGGGAGGAGTATCCACGTAATGAGTCTTGGTTTCGCATCTTGCTTAGACAATAAGTACTTCAAGCCAGAATGGTTAGTAAAGACAACAATAGGCGAACCAATGAAGTATGAGAAAAATTTATCTAAGGCAAACACTACTGCTAGCAACTCTTTTTCAGTGGTGGTGTAATTCATCTGAGCATCATTGAGTGTTTTGCTAGCATAGTGTATCACATACGACCTATTACCCTCCCTTTGACCAAGCACTGCGTCGACCGCGTAATCATTTGCGTCGCAAATGAGCTCAAAAGGTAGATCCCACCCAAGTGGTCGCATGATAGGAGGTGTGACCAACATGCTCTTAAGTTTTTTAAAAGATGCCTCATAGTCATCTGACCACTCAAAGGAGACCTCCTTAGGCTGTAGGTTGGTCAAGGGTCGGGTCAATGCACTAAATTTTTTTATAAACCAGCAATAAAAACCTACATGGCCTAAAAACGACTGGATGCCCTTGATCGCTCTTGATGTAAGGAGGTTGGAGATGGCCTCCATCTTGGATTTTTCGACTTCAATACCCCTCGCTGAAACAATGTGGCCAAGCACAATTTCCTCCGTCACCATAAAGTGACACTTTTCCCAATTCAACACCAGATTCTTCTCCTTACATCTTTGTAGAACTTTTTCTATGTTTGTCAAACATCCGTTAAATGAATCCTAAAACACTGAAAATTCATCCATGAATACCTCCACTATCTTCTCCACCATATCACTGAAAATCACCATCATGTACCATTGAAAATTTTCTAGATCATTGCATAGTCCGAACGACATTTGACGGTAAGCAAAGTTACAAAAGGATAGGTGAAAATAGTCTTCTCTTGATCCTCCAATGCGATCTCTATTTGATTATATCCAAAGTACCCATCTAGAAAGCAATAGAATAGGTGCCCTGCTACTCTTTTCAAGACTTGGTCAAGAAATGTCATTGGGAAATGATATTTTCTAGTGCATGAGTTCAACTTCCGATAATCAATGCATACCCTCCATCCGATGATCACTCTTGTAGGTATAAGCTCATTCTCATTATTTTCCACCACTATGACTCTGGATTTCTTTGACACTACTTGTGTGGGACTTACCCACTTGCTATCGGCAATCGAAAAAATGATGCCTACATCAAGTAGTTTCAACACCTCATCCCTCACCACCTCCTTCATATTGGGATTCAATCTCCTTTGAGGTTGTCGGGAAAGTTTGACATCCTCTTCAAGGTAAATGCGGTGGGTACAAATGATAGGGCTTATTCCATTGATATCGACAATTGTCCACCTAATTGCCCTTTGTGTTTTTTCAATACCCTCAAATGTATTTCTTCCTGTTCTGCATTCAAGGTTGAGCTTATGACTACCAGAAAAGTCTCTCCTTCGCCAAGATAGGCGTACTTCAAATGGGAGGGTAAAGGCTTCAACTCCAAGTTTGCATTTTGTTTATCTGACAGGAATATTTTCTTTTCTTGGTGGGGTAACTCGTCGGATGTAGGGGTCCATCTTTCCACCCCTTTCAAATCTTCTACCTCCTCTTGCTCATCTAACTCCTCAAGATCAATAATTTATTCCTCTTTGAATTTTAACATCCTCTCCCATTCCAAATGGTCCTCAACCAAGGTGTTGATTCTATTGACCTCACTTACAACCTCATCATCACCCGGTTGTTTTACCAAGTTGAATACATTAAGCTCTATTGTCATGTTCCCAAATGCCAACTTCATTAGACCGTTCTTGGAATTTATCACAACATTAGATGTAGCAAGAAAGGGTCGTCCAAGTATAATGAGAATTTGGAAAATAAGGTTAGCAATAGGATGTGTATCTAGCACAATAAAACTGACGGGAAAGTAAAATTTATCAATTTAAACCAAGACATCTTCCACTACTCCCCTTGGTGTGCGAATGCTACGATCCTCCAATTGAAGCGTGATTGAGATGGGCTTCAACTCCTCAAACTGAAGTTGTTGATACACTGAGTAGGGAAGGAGATTGACACTTGGCCCCAAGTCAAGCAATGCTTGCTCTACCCCACAATTTCCTATGGTAATGGCAATTGTTAGATAGCCGGGGTCTTTGAATTTTGGAGGAGTGTTGGTCCTCAATATTGAGCTCACTTGTTCGGTTAAGAATGCTTTCTTTTGGACATTCAATCTCCTCTTCACCGTGCATATATCCTTCAAAATTTTGGCACACGATGGTATTTGCTTGATGGCATCGAGGAGTGGGATGTTAATCTTCACCTGCTTAAACATTTCAAAAATATCAGTATAATTAGCCACCTTGACAGGTGGCTTTAAGAGACTCTGGAAAGGGGCAAGCATAGGAGGAATAAACATGATGTCATCCATCACATTTTCTTTTTCAACCACCTCTTCTTCTCTCTTTTCTCCACTCAACTCACCCTCTTCGGACACACTTTCCTTGGCCTCACCCTCTTTTTCTTCTTCTAGTGGCAATACAGCTTTGGTTAAGGCCTTTGGTATCATGGTCTTTTCAATTTGTTTGCCAATACGAAGGGTGGTGACCCCTTTGAGTTGCTCACACCTCTCTTTGGTGGGCTCGGCCAACTCAATCACATGTTGGCCTTTGGGATTCTCTTGGGGTTGAGCTGGGAATTTCCCCTTCTCTTGTTGAGATAACCCTATGGCATTGGTGATCTTGGTGAGTTGGGCCGAAATGTCTTTATTGAAGGTGGTTTGGCTTTGGATAAAGCTATAGTGTACATCCTCCAAATTCCTCTTATGGGTAGGTTGGTAGGTGGGAGGATTAGTTGGTCCTTGATTGAAAAAGCCTTGTGGAGGTGGACTTTGTGAGAAATTTTGTGGTGGTGGGTTTGACTTATGCTCTTGCAGATTGGTCCTTAGGTTGAGAGCTAGATGCTTGTCCATGGCCTTGGTATTGGATTTGCTTGGGAGGCATGAGAGATGAATATGCACTTGACCTATGAGGAATAGGGTTTTCATTTCTCCAACTAAAATTGGAGTGATTACTCCACCCTGGATTGTAAGTGTTGGAATTTAGAGAAAATAATTGCCTCGGTTGATTGAAGGCATGGACTTGATCATGGTATGCTAACTCAAGCGCCGAAATGCTAGGGCACTCCGATATGGAATGCCCGACACTCTCACAAATAGAACAAACCTCCTTGGTTTGTGACACATGAGACATCTCTCGTCTCTTATTCACCTCGAGACTCTCTACTTTCCCAGATAATTTAGAAATTTGTGAAAGTAGGTCTTCCTGGTCTCTTAAATCGTGAATCGCCCCCTTTTAGGTTGGCCACTATATTGAGGCAAAGACCTTGGTACATCGGTAGGGTCAGTGGTGTGCCATGATTGTGCATTTTGGGCCAATGCATCAAAATAGTCTAAAGTTTCATCGGGGTCTTTGCTTAAAAACTCCCCGTTGCACATTATATCGATGAATTGTCGATGGCCCGGTGTAATTCCTTCATAGAAAAAACTCACCAATTGCCATGGTTCAAAGCCATGGTGTGGAAGGGACTGTAGCAACTCCTTGTATCTTTTCCAACATTGGTAAAATTGTTCATTGGGATTCTCTGAAATATTTTGAATTTCTTTTTTAGGGCTGTGGTTTTATGCACCGGAAAAAACTTGTTCAAAAACACGAAAATCATTTGGTCTCAAGATGTTATGGTTTAGGACCTCAAGGATTGCAACCAAGTTTTTGCCTTACCATTTAAGGAAAAAGGAAATAATTTCATTCTTGCTATCTTTTCCATATTATGATTGGGAAGAAAGGTTGTAACTATTTCTTCAAAATCCCTTATATGCGAATAAGGGTTCTCATTCTCTATTCCGTGAAACTCGGGAAATAGTTACAACATCCCTTGTTTAACTACGAAGAGATGAGCTTGAACCGGAAGGAGGATGCATGAAGGTGTGATGCTACGAGTTGGTTGAAGGAACTCCCGCATTGACCTTGCCGGAGAATCAATTTGGATGTTATTCCCTTCATTCCTAGGTGGGGGAAAGTGCACTCGTGAGTTGGGCATTCTAGGTTGTTGCACTCCCCCACCCTGTTGAGCATTATGATTGGCACCGACATTATCAAAATTGTCACCCTCATCCTCGGGTGGGTCTTGATCAATATTTATGCTAGGGTCTATGGGTTGTCTAACTAATCGATTTTTCTTGTCCCGTCCCCACATGCGACAAAATATCAAAAAATAAAATTATACACAAACAAGAATATATACATGGACAACGTAACTCAGCCCATGATAAAGATCACGGGACTTACTTCCGTCGTCCGAAAATCACTTTCTTGGTTTGACACTTGCCCTCCCCGACAACGACGCTAAAAATGATTACGTAAAAACCTGTTGTTTCTTAACCCCTAAATACTATCCCTTAGCATATGAAGTGTAATGTTCGAATGGGAGTGCCACTCTGCCATGGGATAGTGTCAAAAGAAAGGGCAAGGAGAAGGAAAAATGAGTTGGTGTAAATATGATGTGCAATGAACAAAATTGCTCCCCAATTGCAAGGAGACTTTAGCGGATCGTGTTTTACATGGTGGTATTCCAAGGTTGTTTCCACGGGGAAGGAAGTAAACCGAGCGGAAGGTGATTTTGAGTAAAAGAAAGTGTAAAATCCTTGTTCTTGAAAGTTGTTTGGTGAAGTTTGTGTAGGTGAAAATGAAATAAGAAACAAATATTGGCAAATCCAAGTGGTCACTCCAATTATGATACCATCTCAACTCGAATCCCTCCTCCAATAGTGCATGAATGAATGATTGATTCATGGGAAGCTAAGGATAATATGGGTGAGTAGCTAAGCATAAACCGTGACAAGGCCTACGGAATATCAAAGACTCACCGACTTATCCACCCTTAACCTAGTCAAACCGAACCATTAAACTCTGAAAGGAGGGAGGAGAATGAGTTGAAATGGTATACCCAAATGGAGGTTCCCCTTGGCGCCAACTAGAGGATTTAGCTACTCATGCTTGAAATAAAATTAACTATGTAATGGGAATTCATTTCAAAGGGATTAAGTTCTTGAGCAACAATTTGCATGAAGACATAAGCTAGAAGAAAATGCATTTAAAACCCATTTTACAGCTAAGAAAATAAATAGCTTTTATGCATTAATGGTAGAATCTTTAAAGGAGCATTAAACTAGCAATGAACCTCAAGGAACTAGCATTCATGACATTAAAATGAAGTTCTAAAGATTCATACAAGGGATTACAAGACAAATGTATTGAAAGAAATGAAAATTCTCAATTTTCTCTCACTAGAACATTATTCATTATCTTCTACTATATTGCTTCTCTATATCTCCTGTAATCTCAGGAATACTGAACAATGGAGAGCTTTTCTTGACAAAAAATGTGCTTGGAGTGATGGCCTAGCTTCCAAAAGTGTCCTCCATCTGTAGGGGTGTAGGAGGAATGACCTGGACAGGGGGAGTACTGAGCTTGTCTGCACACCCAGTAATTATTTTCTTCTCTCTCCTCATTGATCACCATGGCTCCAAAGTCCAAAGAGAGGTGTGAAAGGGATGAATAGTATTGTGGGTGTGTCAGGGGAGCCTAGGAGATCTGTTGGCGGGACCCTTAAAACAACAGAGCTTGAGATGCAGAGATTTGGAGCAGACTCAACAGACAGTAGCGGTACTGTACCGTACCGGTACTGCATACCGATACCTTGAACTCTAGTAGCCTCAGCGTACCGGTACTACACACCGGTATTGTACCTTACCGATATTGCATACCGGTACTGTTTCTGCCGTTTCTTTCTATTTTATGATTTTTCTCCTCCTGAGCTTTTCTCTAGCTATTCTTTCATCCCGAATCATCTCATTACATTTGGGAAGGGCTTAAGAAGCCTCTTTTAACACTTTTTATCTGCAAACATCAAATATCTCTATTAAGAGCTCAATCCATGCAATTCCCATCATTTAACTCCCAAAAAATAATTAAAATAAGATGATTAGCACATAGAAATATACAAAGTTTTTTGCTAATCAATATTGACCAGAGTTTCAAAATTATGAAGAACAAGAATATATGCAAGAAAATGATGATGTTTAAGAAATTCCATCCTCTTATAAAGCAAAAGGCATTTCCATTGGTGGAGGTCATGTTAAATCAATACACAACAAGGATGCAGGAAGAAAAGGTAAAAAAAAATGGCTCTTACTTTGTACGAAGGACTACCCTTGGTTCACAGCTTACTATCAAAAGTGTTTTGCAATGTAAGGAGGCAAAAGGGATGTGTGATCTTGCAGTTTCCAAATGGATAATGGATGCTTGCATTCCCTTTAATATTGTGAATTCCATGTATTATTAGCCAATGTTAGATGCAATTATTGGTTTTGGTGGTGGTTATAAGGGCCCTGACCTTTATGACTTGTGTGATTATTTGTTGAAAAAGAATGTTGAAGTGAATTTTTTGTCCGTAGTTTTCAAACCAAATGGAAAGAGACTAGTTGTACTATCATGGCTGATGGGCGGACAGATCAATGTAGGAGAACATTGATTAATTTCTGGGTTTATTGCCCTAGTGGAATGGTGTTTTTAAAGTCTGTTGATGCTTCTAAGATAGCAGATATAAGTTATTTAAGGAAGTTGTGTTACAAGTTGGTGTAGAAAATGTGGTGCACATAGTGACCGACAATGCTGCCAATTATGTTGCTGCTGAGAGGTTATTGGAACAGGAGTTTCACACAATATCTTGGTCACCATGTGCAGCTCATTGTTTGAATTTGATGCTACAAGACATTGACAAATTGGATGAGGTAAATCATGTTGTCTCCCATCCCAGGCTTCAAAGATTACAATACACACACACACACACACACACACACACACACACACATATATATAATCATTGCTTTCCATTACATTTGATGAGGAAACACACTGGTGGAAGGGAAATACTTCGTCCAGCTCTTACACGCTTTGCAACCATTTTAATTGCACTGCAAAGTATTTTAGCTCAAGAGGATGCCTTACGAGCTATGGTGACATTAACGAAATGGACTATGTCATCATATGCGAAAGATAACAAGGGAAAAATATTTGTTGATAGTGTGTTGGATTCTAGTTTTTGGAAAGAATGTGCTATTATTGTCCAACTCACAAGGCCTCTTGTGCGCGTGCTACGCCTTGTTGATAGTGATGACTGGCCTTTAATGGGCTACTTGTATATGGCTATGCATAAACCTAGGAAGATATGCTGAAAAGATTTCAGAAAAGAAAAAAAGAGTAGATGTTTACTTGAGAATCATTAATAGTCATTGGGATTGTCAACTTCTTAAAAATCTTCATGCTTCTGGTTATTGGTTGAACCCAAGTAATCAATATAAGTCGGATGGGATGGCAAATCATCAAAATTCATAGCTATGCTTATGGAAATCCCAGTTTGAGTAGTAAGTTGAAAAATTAGATGAAATTGTTCAGAAATGCAGAAGGAGACTTTGGGTGAGTAACTGCTATAAGCGATTGAGATAGGATGCTTCCCGGTATTTAAAATATTTAGTAGCCTAATTCAAGTTATATACTTCACTTTTGTTATTAACATTTGATTGTGATGCATTACATTATTAAATGCAGATGAGTGGTGGTTGTGCTATGGATGTAGCGCCAAACTTACAAAAATTAGCCAATCGTGTCTTAAGTCAAACATGCAGTTCTTCCGGTTGTGAACAAAATTGGACTGTATTTGAACACATCCATTCTAAGAAAAGAAATAGGTTGGAGCATCAAAGGCTTAATTACCTTGTTTATGTTCACTACAATTACAGATTGCAACAAAGGTACATAATTTTTATTAGCATTTTACTGCAATTATGGTCAGTTTATTTAAGTGTGCAATTTTCACCTTGTAAATGATGGTGTGTAAGAATTACTTGAGGGGTAGAAATTATGATCCTATTGACTTTGAAGATTTCACAAATGATGTCTCATGGATTTAGAGGATGAGCCTCCAACTTTAATAGTGGATGAATTAGAAACTTTTCGTTGTGAACTAGTTGCGTGCAATATCTAAACAAACCTGAATAATGGTAATTTATTCCTTCATAATTATTTATTTCAAATTAGTTTTTGATTAGTCAACAAATAATGTTTGTTTGGATATAATGTAAATGAAACTTTGGATTTTGAGTTGGATGAGGACGATGATGATCTTGTGGACCCTCGAAATGAGGAGTGTTAAAGAGGGAGGCGTTGGCAATGCAACTACAAGTAATGCTGAAAATTTCAGTTGTCTTGGAGTTGAGAATCCTCCTGAGTTTGGCAGGAGCGCTCATTGGGAAAATGAGAATGAATAGATATGTCTATTGCATTAATTTTATGACAGGCTTTTACTTTTATGAACATTGTTATTTCATATTTGGGATTTTGTACTAGTAACTTATGGATTGTGTTATTGTACTTTTCATTTGTGTGTTTTATGTTTATTTAACATTGTGAACTTGTGGATTGTTTATTACGGTAAGAGCATTATGAATTGTGGTATTGAACTTGTGGCTTGTTTGGGATTCTTATTGTTCATTATATATAATTGGGTTGTAGATTAGTTAATTGATAGTAGTGGTAATATTTGTATTTTCAAGTGAAACTATGCAGTGGTTGGATAATTTATTTTCAGTTTTGTTTATTTGAGTCTTTATGCTATGCTCATGTACTTTGTTTTGTTTTTATGTATCTTGCTTACTACAGTTTGAGTTTGAGGTTTTAACTTTGAAGAGTGCAAATTACATGGATTATTCTTAGATTGATACATTGTCGAAGAGTTGAACTTAGACTTGGAGCCTTGGACTTCAATAGATGTATTTTTCTCTGCTTAACTTTACAAGTTGTACTGAAAATCAAATACATTGAAATTTAGTACATGTTTGATGATTTTTCTCTACTTAACTTCACATGTTTGATGTTATTTTTATAATTATTGTAATTTTTAGCCTATTTATTATTATTTATAATTATTTATTATATTACCGGTCCGACCAGTGACCCAAAGGTTGAACCAGTGACCCGGTCCCTTTATTGGGTTTATATCTGGACTGGGTTTTAAAACTGTGTTCATTCCACCCTACCCCACCAGGGGCTAGGGAAGCTAGTATCAGTTTTAGGGTACTGCACAAGCCCCTAATACTTCACGTGCAGGGACTCCTCAATCACGTTAGATGGGCCAGGGTATAGGTTAGGCCAAGGACAAGGCTCATAGGTCGGGAGTTCAGGGACCAGGGCAAGTCTATGCTATAACCCCTCAGACTGAGCCAATGAATCTGTCGATTATTTAGGGAACATTTCTACTCTCTCGCTTATGGGCAAGGGTATTATTTGACTCTAGTGCATCGCATTGATTTATTTCTACATTATGTGTGAGGGATTTTAGCTTAAAGGCTAAGACCTTAGAAGAGCCATTGCATGTAAGTTCTCCCCTAGTAGCTAGGGTGATTGTTGATTAGATATTTCGGGGTTATGAGTTAGAGATCTCAGAGATTCTAGTCACCATGAACCTTCTAGTCATGGACATGTCGGAGTTTTATGTCATCCTTGGGATGAACTGGTTGACGGGACACCGAGTTTTCACTGATTGTGATCTAAAGAGGGTCACTACATACACACCAGAGTGTGTTTATTTGAAGTTTTAGGGGGAGAAAAATGATGTTTTATCCCAAGTGGTGTATGATTCCTGTTGGCATGGGAAATTGATGGGTTGACTTGTGAGCCTTACCCTGAAAGACAAGGCAAGACATGAGTTGGTCAACCTGTAAAACCAGGAAAAATTTGAACTTTTTTTGAAAAAGGGTAAAATGGTAATTTGTCACTAGAATGCGGATGTAAAATACATATTTCTCCAGAGTTTGGATGAAGAAATAGACTTCGTCTCGCGAAATTTAGCTGCCCTGTCAATTTTCATTGAATTTCAAGATAGTCGATTTTTCACGTTTTTCGAGGCGATGGGTTTCCGCTCACCCCCCGAAACGAAATTTTTATTAAAATTTTAAAATTTAGAAAATAATTTAAATAAATTTCAAATAAAATAATTTAAACTTAAATCGGGATGAAATTAAGCATTTCGGGGCCAAAATGGACCTTGACAAGTGGAGGGGACATGTGGCGCGACGTGAATCAAGCCTTAAAATTATAAATAGGGCCAAAAATCAGGTATTTTGCACAAAATATCTCTGCAAACAAAGCCTTAAACGTTTGAGGAAGAGAGGGAGAATACAAGAGTGAAAATCTAAATTTCTTTCTGCGATTCACGAAGTTTCGTCGGTCAGAATCATTCAGACCCAGAGTTAAAGTCGATCACATCGATGAGGGCTACACAATCATACCACGAATGAAGAATTTCACTGAAGATCTGAGAGGAGACTTTGCGAAAATCAAGAGTTTTGGGGCTTGGGAGGTGTTCTTGAGGTTCTCCACACTTCAATTTACGCATCAAAAGGTAGGGTTCCCTCCTACTTTGGTCTATTCCTACCCTATGATGTCCAAAGGAAAAATGGTTAGGTGTATAAATGAGCTATAACTTGTCTATGGTTATGGAAATGAAGAAATGAGTACAAAAATGACTTAAACCAAATTCTAGTTAGAATTTGATATGTGGAAGTTCTTATGCAATTTCTTGACACTTGGTGTTATGTGGGCAATATTGTGTGATTATATGATTGGTGCCTTGAAGGTGTTGTTAAATGCCTATGTGAGAATTAAGTGTGTTATGACATACTTGAACATTTTGAGTTATATGAATGTGTAGATATTTGTTGTTAATATATTGACTTCTTGATAAATTTTGGTGATTATATGCATATGATATAAATTGTCATGGAACATGATGATATTCGGTTGAATTACTCGTTTAGCACTCATTGCATATTGGGAATGAGGTTTGCATCACATTCAAGAGCATTGGGCATGGGTGTGGATACATGTGCATGGTGGATCAAACACCACACTTGGTGGTTGATGTGTTTCCTCGGTAAGGTTGGATCAAAGATCCCATTGAGTCATATGGTTGCATGAAAAACATGGGTAGGGGTAACAAGAAGGGCAAAAAAAATCCCTCGGGTGAGAGATCCGGTGACTTGAATACTCACTCCGGTGGTGTAAGAATCCATAAAGTGTGTCGGTGTACGCAGAACCGTTGGTGGAAGTCCATGAATTCCGTGTCAGTTGGGTGCCGTTGGTGTAAGTCCATAAAAACTCATCCCACGAAAGACCCAAAGATTTTAAAAAGGATCATTGGATAAAATTCATCAATGAAAGATTTTCTATACATTGGCATTACATTGTGCTGTAGAAGTCGGTGAGGGCTTGGGTTAAGGTGCACAAGTGAGTCTCACCTCATTTCATGGCATGGCAAGGTGAAATTGCAACAAATAATCACATGTTATTGTTTGGAATGGATAAATGTTGTTAATTGTTGCATATGCACATTTCATATGCATCTAGGTTGGAGAGTAGCCTTTGTAGGGGATACCCTATTGAGTGTAGCTCACCCTATAGGGGAAATAATTCAGGTGCGGGTTACACGCCAGTGGACGGATCTCATTAGGGCCGTCAAGGGTGAATAAAAGCCGAGATGTGATTTTACTTTGAGTGTTTGTAAAAATATTTATGAAAACTTAATTTTTGGCATGTAAATGAATGCAATAGAACCTGGAGGTATCAAGTTTTATGTAGGAAATGATATTAAACATGTATTTGGATGATTGTGGGAAAGATTGGAATGGATTGGAAATCAAAAACAGGTGAAAAAGACAAATCTGGGTAGAGAGTACTAGCACAACCTGGTTCAAAAGGCAGAGAGTACTGGTACTGTATACCGGTACCACTTTTCCAATAGGCAAACAGTACCAGTACTTTTTCCAAAATTTTCAAATTTTAAAACTACTTTGCCATGTTTTGGGGCTATGTGTTCCTCACTTTGAATGATATAAAATGGACTATAATGGAGTACAAATCATGATATATTGAACCTCAGTTGGTTTAAATGGAAAAATGAACATGAGTTACAATTGTGGGTTATGATCCCAGCTAAGGGGATGTTATTGACGTGGCATCGACTTATGCGACATTCACGGGTACTTCCGCAGGTTGATGGGTGATCAACAAATTTATAAATAATCCCCAATTTTAGGGTCGCCACACAACCTCGGGTGGTTTGTGAGTATGAAGACATTTTTACGGACTAACTATCGGGATTACCTCCAATAGGGATGTAGACTTCACTATTGAGTTGCACCCCGATACACTGCCTATTTCTATGACTTTGCATTGAATGGCACATGCATAGTTGCTAGAACTCAAGAACCAATTGCTAGAATTGATGGACAAGGGCTTCATTAGACTGAGTACCTTACCTTGGGGCGCTCCGATATTGTTTGTCAAGAAGAAGCTTGAGACCCTTCGACTATGTATAGACTACTGACAATTGATTCGAGTTACTATCAAGAATAGATACCATTTGCCGAGGATATATAATTTGTTTGACTGCTAAGAGGGGCGTGGATTTACTCCAAGATAGATCTACGCACGGGTTACCGTCAGTTGAGGATTAGGGAGACAGATATCCCTAAGACAACATTTAGGGCATATTTGGGCATTTTGAGTTCACAGTTATGCCTTTTTTATTGACTAATGCCTCGACTGCATTCATAGATCTCATGCATAGGGTGTTCCAACCCTGCCTAGATTAGTTTTTCATGGTCTTTGTTGACGACATTTTGATATACTCCAAGTTTGAGGAGAAGCATGAGGGTCACTTGAGGGTTGTTCTCCAGACCTTGAGGGACCATCAGTTGTACGCCAAGTTCAGAAAATGTGAATTTTGGCTGACGGATGTGATATTTTTGGGACACGTAATGTCAACTTCGAGTGTTTCAGTTGACTCAAAGAAGGTTAAGGCGGTGATGAGTTGGGAGAGGCCGAAGTTAGTCTTCCAGATATGCAGTTTCTTGGGATTGGTGGGGTATTATAGGAGGTTCATTAAGAACTTCTCCCAACTAGCTACACCTATGAAAAAATTGACCCATAAGGAGGTTAAGTTTCAGTGGGATGACTCTTGTGAGAGGGAATTCCAAGAGTTGAAGGGTAGGCTTCCTTCAGCTCCTATTTTGATAATTCTAGAGAGGGGACAAAGGTACACAGTGCATTGTGATGCCTCCAAGGATAGGCTTGGATGTGCTTTGATATAGTTCAGGAGGGTGGTAGCTTATGGTTCTCGGCAATTAAAGAACCACGAGCAGAACTATCACACGCATGGCTTGGAGTTGGCAATCATTGTCTTTGCCTTAAAATGATTGTTGCCACTATTTATATGATGAGTAGTTTGAGGTATTTTCAAATCTCAAGAGTCTGAAGTACATCTTTACACAATAGAACCGTAATATGAGGCAACGCAAGTGGATGTAGTATTTAAAGGACTATGACTTCACTTTTCATTACCATCTCGGTAAGACAAACGTGGTGGCTGATGAACTCATTTGAAAGTCACGGGGAGTCTTGGCTAGTGTGGCTTCCTGGGAGTGAAAGATGCTTAAAACTGTGGGACAATTCGGGCTACACTACAAAGGTCAAGCTCAGGGCACTTTGGAGAGTTTGGTGGCTATGCCTTCCCTATTGAGTAGAGTAATTGAGTCCTAGGGACACGACACAGAGATATTGTCCATCATAGACTGGGTACAGTCGGGTACAGGGGACGAGGGCTGGGCCATTCACGCGAATGGTAGTCTTCGGTTCAGGGGAAGGGTAGTGGTTCCCGAGTCTGCAGATCAGAGAGAGGAGATCTTTAGGGAGTTCAATTGCTCCTATTTTGTTATGCATCTAGGTGGCATGAAGATGTTCCATGATCTTCGTCACCAGTACTATTGGAGTGGGATGAAGAGGCACGTTGGAGATTACGTTAGTCAATGTCTCACGTGTCAACAGGTCAAGGCTGAGCACTAGAGACAAGTAGGGTTGCTCCAGCCTTTGGAGGTGGCTGAGTGGAAATAGGAGCACATCACGATGGATTTTGTAACCCACTTGACATAGACATCCCGGGGGCATGACGCGGTGTAAGTGATAGTGGACCGACTTACAAAGTCAGCACACTTTTTGACAGTGTGGATGACCTTCACATTGGAGGAGTTCTGCAGGCTGTACATATGGGAGATAGTCCGGTTGCATAAGGTGCCCGTGTCTAGAGTATCGGATTGAGATCCCAGGTACACGACCCATTTTTGGTAGAGTTTCTAGCGGGCCGCGGGAACACAGTTGATGATGAGCACAACTTTTCATCCCCAGACGAACGGTCAGTTAGAGAGGACCAACTAGACCTTAGAGGACATGCTGTGGGCATGTGTCATAGACTTCAAGGGTAGTTAGAAAAAGTATTTACCCTTAGTGGAGTTCGCCCACAACAATAGTTATCAGGCGAGCAAATAGATGACACCCTATGAGACCCTTTATGGGAGGGCGTGCCATTCTCCAATTTGTTGGAAGGAGTTTGGAGAGAGACCTGCTAAGGGTCTGAATTTGGTTAGAGACACCACGGAGAAGGTGGACTTGATACGAAAGTGTCTTCTTACGGCTTAAAGCCGACATAAGAGCTACACCGATAGACGGTGGCGACCTCTAGAGTTTGAGGTTGAAGATCACGTCTTCTTGAAGGTGATGCCTAAGAGGGGAGTGGTCAGGTTCGGGAAGTGGGGAAAGCTGTCACTATAGTATATCGGACCCTTTGAGGTACTTGAAAGGGTTAGTATAGTTTCTTACTGGTTGGCGTTACCGTCAAATTTATCTAGTGTTCATGTGGTATTTCATGTCTCCATGCTCCAGAAGTACACTCAAGATCGGACACATGTGGTGGTTGGGGCAAGTTTATTGTTGACGTGGATGAGACATTTGAGGAGGGACTGATGTGTATCATGGATAACTGAGAGTAGGTTTTGTGAGGTAAGACCGCGAGTCTAGTAAAGGTACTGTGGTAGCACCGAAGTGTGGAGGAGGAGACATGGGATCGTGAGGGCACCATACATACTAGTTATCCGTTCTTATTCGAGAATGGAGATGCATTCTTGTATTCATAAGTGTTGTATTACTTGTTGCATATGCATGCGATTAAGTGTGCATGAGTGTGTGAATTTCAGGGACAAAATTATTTTTAAGGGGGGAAGAATGTAAAACCAGTTAAATTTGTTTTTTGGTGAAAAAGGGAAAAGCAGTAATTTATCACTATTGTATGAGTTAAAAACTCAAATTTTTCTAGAACTGGAGTGACGAAACGGACCTCACCGTTGGATTATTCTCGTAAAGTCATGTTACCTCGTCAATTTTTTATGAATTATGAGATAGTTAATTTTTTTACGTTTTACGAGGTGATCGAGTGTCACATGACCTAAAAATGAGACATGGAATTTAATTTAAAAAATCAAAAAATAATTTAAAGAAAGTTCATACAAAAATATTTTGAACTTAAACCAGGATGAAATTTAATCATTTTGGGACAAAACTGGATCCCGAAATGGAAGACGTGTGGCGTGACGAGGGTCAAGCAATCCAAGGGGTATAAATAGGAGAGAAAAGCCGATTTTCTCCCCATTTTCAGCTGGGTTTTTATGTTGGAGAGGGAATAGAGGGAAACTAAGATAGTTCTAATTTCTCTCTATGATCTACAACATTCCTTTGGTCTAACCAACTTGGATAAAGAATTAAAGTTCCTCTACGTGACGAGGGCTATAACTACGTACAAAAAATTGCAGATTTCACCGAAGACTCAAAAATAAAATTTTGGGAAAAAGCAAGTTTAAGCTTGGTTTGTGTTCTTGAAGGTTTTTACAACTTGTTTTTATGCTTCAAGAGGTAGGGTTCTTTTCTAATTAGGTTAATTTTCAGCATAGGGTTGTTATATGAAATGAGTAGGGTGTTAGAGGTGTAATATCTTGTGTGACACTTATCTATGATAGTTGAAATGTGGAAATTGGGTATAGAAATGGGTAAAATTATTTCTAGTTTGAATTGGGTATGTAGAAATTACTTGATGTGATTTATTGAAAAAAGTGATATATGTGGGTGATTGATAAAATGCCTTAAATTATTGAAGTATGTTGTTTTGATGAAATTGGAATAACATGCTTGTATGATGTTGTAAATTTTAATTATATGCTTATGACATAATTGACAGTTGGGAATGTTGAATGAGATAAAGTGTTGTTCATTATGTGCACATGACATATGGAACACGAAGTGAAATTGAAATTGAGATCTTAGTTGCATATGGATATGAAATACAATTGTACATTTACATTGCACATGTATAGGAAACATCGAATTCGTAGGCATTGACATGAGTGTGGGAGTGTGTGCATGGTTTGATCAAACCCCATTCTTGATGGATGATGTGTGGGCTCAGGATAGTTTGGCCGATTGTTCGACTGAGTCACATGGTTTACATTGAAAATAGGGTCGGGGTTAGCAAAAAGAGTTAGATTGTCCCTTGGGTGCAAGACTCGATGATTGGATACGCACTCTGTTGGTGTAGAGTCCATAAAGTGTGTCAACATACGCGGAGCTGTCGGTGGAAGTCCATTAATGTCGTGTCGGTTGGGTGTCCGTTGTTGTGAGTCCATAAATACCCAGCCCAAGAAAGAACCGAGATTTATAATGGTCGTTGGATGTGCAACGTCAATGGTGGTGGCTTGGAATGCCTGGATTCATACGCATAACATTGCATGTGTTGAGGGAGTCGGTAAAGACGCTCGAGTTGAGTTGCATGTGTGAGTTTCATCTCATAACATGGTATGACATAGATGATTCCATTGCTGAATTTCATATTCTTTAATGGAGTAAATGTTGCTTGTGATGTGCATGTGAACATTTCATATGCATCTAGGTTGGGGACTAGCCTATTTAGGAGATACCCTATTAAGCGTGACTCACCCTTTATGGGGACAACATTTCAGGTGCAGGACATGCGTCGGTGGACGGCTCTCATTCGGGCCCTCATTGTTGAAGAAACGCTGAGATGTGGCTTTTAAATTGCGTTTTTATAAAACTAAGATTTAATTTAGTTTTTAGACATATAATGTTGTAAGGGATTGTAAAGTGAACTCATATGAACTGTATTTTGCTTAAATTTGTTGTTATATGAGTTTGGGTTGATGTTGTATAAGGTTGGAAGGGATCAAAATTGGAAAAGGGTGGAATTGGGGAAAAATTGGGAAGACCTATCTATAGAACGATGGGTCCTTCTATCGGAAGAACATTTCCTGTGGGCATTTCCTACCAGTAGAACATCAAATTTTGCGGTAGAACAATTCTAGTGAGTTTTGAAATTGGTAGAATGTTGACATTCATACCGGTAGAACTTTTATAGTAGCCTTTTTTTACTTATAGAACTTGTACATCTTCTACTAGTAGGTTTTGTTAAAATCTCAAATTTTGAAATGCTTTTGCTAGGCCTTTAGGTCTTGGGTTCTTTTGTTCAAATGATATAAATGAACAATAAATGAGTAAGTAACATGGTTGACAAATGAACCCCATTTTTAGGGTGTCACAATACATGTGGATGATTTTTGGAATAAAAAAGATTGCATTAGGGTTATAATGTGGCCAACGGTGTTGAGCTTAAGAAAAAAAGCTATCCTTTTCCTTTTGGTAGCACAGATCTCTCTTTAACTTTCCTAAATTTTTACAAAAAACAACATTTTTTCTCCATTCCCCATTTCCATTTTTTTTCAATCTAAGGCCTGTAATTACTTGACCATTCTTTTCTTTGCAAAACTTTCTTGCACCATTTTTTATTTTCTTTCCACACATTCTTTCCTTTTCTTTTCTTTTCTAATCTTTATTTTCAATCATATTTCTCCACTTTTGTTTCTCTGTATAATGTCTTCTTTAAGAGAGGGTACAAGAAAATTAGACAAAAAGGGTTGGATAAATATATTTTCATGGGATCATGTTATTTCAAAATAAGAAATCATTACGTGGTCAAAATAGTTAGTTTTTTTTTATGAAAATATAAGGATAGTGCAGAATTAGAGTATGAAAATCCCTTGTGATTTGGTTAAGGTTATACCTGCAAATCAATGGAATGACAATGTAATCCTATTGGGAATCATATGAACAAATTATCTTAACATAGCAAAACAATATGAAATAAACACAAACTAACTAAGGTGTTGTTTGGTAAATTCGTGTTTTTATTTTATTTTATTTGTTTTCACTTTATGTCCGAAAAAATAAAAAATAAAAAATAAAAAGGTGTTTGGTGAATGTTTTTTTTTTTGACTACTCTATTTTAAAAACAAGGCCAAAATATGAAACATCCAAAAAAGGTATTTTTGAAAACATCCAAAAAAAAATAACGGGCGGCTTCAAAATGGGATTTAATGAGATTCTGACTTTGATCCTCCTTAGCAACAAAAAAAAATAGATTTTCTTGATTAAGTATAAAAATTCCCCTCCCCTCTTTGACTTCTTTTTTTAGTCCCTTCTCTCTCTCTATCTCACCCTTCTCTGTTTACGGGGGTGGTGGTGGATTTTGAGGGTGATGGTGGGTTTCAGGGGCGATAGTGGGGTTGGGTGGTGGTGGGTTATGCAGAGGGATTGTGTGTTGTTTATGGATCTTGGTGTGTATCGATGGTGGTGGAATGGTGTTGGTGGTGGTTTTAGG
>CM042191.1:18218114-18247687 GCA_023539305.1 Ilex asprella
TGGTGGCCAAATAGATGAGTTGGTGGGTGGGTTTTGGAATGGTAGAGACATGCTGATTGGTTAGGGTAGGTGGAGATGTATTTGGGATTAAAAAAATAGTTAAAATAATATGGAAATACTATTTTTTTTCATAATTTATTAAATATAAATTACTACCAAACATGTTTTATATATTTAATCTTTATCACAAAAAAAAATCTAGTAATGTTTTTTTTTTAAAAAAAAAACATAAAAATGAAAACGTTACCAAACGCACCCTAAATTAACTTAACTTAAATAAACATCCAAAACATAAAAGTAAATTCCCACAAAATCCAAAGTACTTAAGAAAACGCAGTGCATGGACTGGAAAGTAAATAAAGAGTCTGAGATAGGTAGAGAGTGAGAGTTAGAGAAATGCAGCAGATTCTAGCTGACTAAGTTGACAATGATGGGCCACCACCATATCTTCTCCGAAGTAACCTTTGGATCTCTGTCTGGTTCTCCTCATACTAGGTCATTCTCTGATCAACTTGAGTCATCCTTGTCTCGAGACCCAACAAAATCTACCTATCAGTCCGATCATCAACTAGGAGATATGGTTGCTCCTCCTCCTATTGTTGCTGGCATCTTTAAGCGGCTGGAAATCTGCACCTCCTGGAAACTGGTCTAATTGTAGTTTTGGTGGTACTTCATGTTGTACCTCTTCCAGAATTCCATGACTCTTTTATAAAGAAGTTTTGCCTAACGGTGCCAAATGCTCCACAATAGACCATGATGGATATGATATTACTCCTTTTTGTCTACACAAATCAGATACTAAAATAGAAAAATGAAGTGAAGGGTTTTTTTTCCCCACTGTCAGTATCATTTAATCTATAATTAGAGTCGGTAGATCAATAGTATGTCCCATTCCAAAAGAGTACATAAAATATGCTTTCTCATTGAAGACTTGATTTTTCTGGGATTGGGGCAACACATTATTTACAGTAATCAAGTTCAAAATTTGATATTTATCAGTCGAATTCCCTTGCTTAATGTATTTATTAGACCTAACCTATACATAAACCAGATTCCCAGTCAACTCAATCCCAATAGTAGACATACCAGGTAGCACTGGAAGACATGGGGTTCAAATGATCAGCAATGGTAGACTACGTAACTTGAAATTTAACGCCCCTAACAATGCAAGAAATTTCCTTGGCCTAGTTACTTTAACATTACTATAGAATTCATTCACCAAACATTCATAAGCAATACCCACATTTTTCACATAATTCAACCATCTCTGTGCTACAAAATTTTGTCTAACCTCAATGTGCTCAAAATCTTCGTAAATCATAGGCCTTTTCGAAATAATAGTTTTAGTTAAAAAATGAGTATCATATTGGATTTTTTGCTCAATATTCTCAAACATATCATTAACAAAGTGATTTGAACCGAGGGTAGCTCCTCCTCTTATGGCATTGATGGGGCCGGTGAAGAGAATCCTTGCCTCGGACGACTTGAAGATACACCATCCTTGCGAGCCCTTGATTTCTTTTTTGGATCCATGAAGACAATCTTGAATTTCTTGAAATTGATGAGTTTCACAAGATTTCAATCAGTAAAAGTCTATATTACAAGATGGGTAAGTGTTTAATTGGAGTAGAATTGAAGAAAAGCTAAAAGGTGAGACAAATTTGAGGAGAGAGCATAGTTCGATTCATTGTTTTTTGAAATTTCTACTATAAGGGAGAACAATCTGATCTAATTCGCAAACAGACTGTTTTTATAGGAGGCAATATAGTCCGGATGCCACCACTACCATCCAGACGGTGCTGGCTTTCTGTTTCTAGCAAGCAAGTAGTCTGGCAGTCTTCCTAATTTTCAATAATTTTCCCAATTTTAGTTATATTTACTGCAGTCATAAAACTCCATATTAATTCAAAATTCTACCATTAAGTGCCTAATAAACACAAATCATCATTAAAATACTAATTTAATTATAAAAATGCAATTTTCTAGAATTTAAAATTAAACAAACCATATCAAACTACGTTAGTAAGCTATACAAAAAATCCTAAAATTATACATTCTTTACAATAATTAGTTTTTAATCAGAATCATCTAAGTTGATAACATCAGTGAACCGATTAATCTCACGCCACACATATCTTGTGAGCATTGGACTGGAATAAGATGGCGTCTCAGGACAATCCTTACTTTGTCCATACTTAATCCAATCAAGACGATCAAATGTATAATCTGAAATTGATTTGAGAAATTGATTGAATTTTCTCATATGCATTAATTGACCACACTTTACACAACCAACGAGTCGATTTACTCGTTGGCATTTAGGGAATGAACTTTTTCCACACAAAGGTTTTGCTTGAGTACCAAAGATTTCTAGTTTTTTCACAACTTTTGCTTTTGTCGTGACCAAAGAGTGTGCATCCTTGGAAAGATGCGTAGCACAACCAGACTAAGCCAGAAGAGTTTTTCATCCATCGTTAAAATTTTTGAATTTATTTTAAAAAGACTCACTATCAAGTTCTTTAATATCTTCCAGTCACAAAGATCATTATGGATTGTTCCCTCCCCCAACATAATTTTATCATTGTCCTCAATGTATAACATTATTTTAAAGACAATTGTTAATAAGGTCTAGAAATGAAACAAATACATAGAGAAAAACCTTAATTTGCAAAACAACCAAAATAATATGTAGTTCAAAACCCTAATTTGCTAAACAATCGAAATAATTAGTACTATTATGTAATGCCCCAAAATCCACCTTGGAAGCATTACTAGCTAGTCACCATTCACACCATGAGAGTACTTAATAAATCCATCAATAAGAGAGTTTCATTCATCAACCACTGGTATTTTAACAAAATTCGGGCAGAGTCTCCTTTGTACAGGGAGCTCTACCCAAAACACAACATGTGCAAGTAAACTACATTGACCACACAGGGTCCATTTACCCATCATAGAATAAATTTCCATTCAGCATATGTCATCCATAATTGTTTACAATATCATCCCAAAATAATATACCAAGTCATGGCCACAATATCAAAAGAATATGCCAACTATGACATCTACATCTCGAAAGAATTAAAATACACTTGCAGCGGAATAACAAAATACTAGACTTTACATGATCTCAAAGTAAATTCTCTAGTCTAGTACAAAAGAAATTATAACTCTATAGGTTCACCTCGGGATCTAGATTCCCATCGGGTGGGGCCTCTCAATGCCCCGGCTCTTCAACTCCGAGATCCTTCTTTAGCACTAAATCTTAAAAATGTTCAACTGTAGGAGATGAGCACGAAGCTCTGTAGCAAAATCTTTCCAAACTCAAAAAAGGTTTAGAAAAATTATAAAATAGGTCGGTCTCATTTCAAAAATAACATATATAGCTTTTGAAATAAAATGGGGACATTTAAACAGATCTCAAGTTTAAACAATAGTGATAATCAATTGAAAATAGTGAAATGTATTCCTCAACAATAAACAATTTCCAAAATTTTTTAGGAAGGGCGTCTATCGTTGCACTGTCCCATACCAACGCACCGGCCAGGATGGAATCCAACCCATATGCTTATGTATATTGGTTCATCCCTGTGTCATGTACTTTTATTACTTCTCAGGAATCTACCCAACTAGTATACCTAGTTCACCCATCACAATTTAATCACAATTATTTCAGGAAAGGGTGTTTACCATCCCAATGGCAGTAACAAATCCCTCCCCAGGAAAGGTATACCAACCATTGTTCGAACTCCAGTGAACGATAGTGGTTACATTAGCAAATGAAAACGCACTACAAGTGTTAGACAACCATCTCACCCCCCACTGGGATAGACTAACCTCTAACACTCTACGAAATTTTTTGAAGGCAATTCAAGTCCATCACAACAACCATATAATAAGGAAACCAACATATTCTCAATAAACTAGCAATTTTCAAGTATTAACAAAATCCCTAAATTTGGTATTTGACATTTTCAATAATCACTTAAGAAAATTGCAATAGATCAACCACAATATTAATTTATCACTAAACACAAAGTTCTAAGGTTCCAACATCAACAATAAAGGAAGAATTCAAGAGGGGAATCATTTACCCTTGAAATTTAGGTTTTTGAATCAAGAAAATTGGGTATCAACCCTAACTTCATGTAAAACATGATAATGATTGCAAGGAAACCAATAAGTAAAGAACCCATAACAAATACATGTTAATGAGAGTTAAAACATGTATATATATTATCCCTAGCCTCAATGAAAGAGAATAGGAAGAAATCCCCTACCTTTTTTTCTTGAATTCTAGGGCTTGAATCTTGAATCACCCTTAGATCTTGTCTTTTTTCCCTTTGATCTTGATTTTTTCTCTTCTTTTCTTTCTCTCTAATTGTTTCTAGGTTTAGGAGGGGTGTAATGAAGGCTAAGGAGGTGACAGAAGATATTTATAGTGGAGGAAGGACTGACTGTTCGCGAATTAAAAGTTCCGGATTTTTTTACACTAACCTTCCAAAAGGTTTTTATCGACCTTCCGGAAGGTTTTGCCTTCTGGAAGTATTGTTCATTTAACCTTCTAGAAGGTTTTATAGACCTTTCAGAAGGTTTTTCTTTCTAGAAGTGTTGTTCAAGTTAACCTAGTAGAAGTGTCGACCTTCTAGAAGGTTTTATCGATCTTCCGAAAGGTTTTGCCTGCTGAAACTTCCAGCACATTTTTGACCCATTTAGAGGTCGAATTGGAAATTTTTTATTAAATACACTTTTGTAGCCCTAGATTTCTTCTATCTACTGTCCAAGATCAATTGGAGTTGGGAATAAAATGTTATGAATAAAATACTAGGAAGTGTCTAAACTCCTTTTTACCCAAATTCACTCTAAAGTGTGTTTTAACTCTGGAATATTTTCTAACTTCTAATATACGTCATTTTATCTCTCCTAATGTTTTTCGAACCTCCGGATTCAATGGAAGCATTATTTTTACCTAAATTCATTTAGAAACTTATCTAATCACTCTTTTCCAAGTTTAAACGTCTTCGAAAGTTAAACTTCCCAATCCCTTGGTGTACCTAGTATTTCTTTCTACTATTAAAATCTATTTAGTTTATTCTTACATTATTACTTATGTTAGAATTACTAGACAATTATATTACTATATTAATATAAACATGTGGGGGTTTACATATTATTTACAAACAAATATGCATAATAACTTCTCAAGACACATACTCTGATTCCATTAGTTGAATGAAATCCACATTTTGAACACATCCATCATAATATGGCTTAAGCCTTTGACCATTCACTTTAAAAACATTTCCACTTAACGAATTTTTCATTTCAATCGCCCCATGTTCAAAAACTTGTTTCACAATGTACGGACCCGTCCACCTAGACCTTAACTTACCAGGAAATATGTGGAGTCGTTAATTGTATAATAGGAATTTTTGAGATGGTACAAAGGACTTTCACACAATATTGTTATCATAAAAAAATTTCATTCTAACCTTGGCAATTTTCACATTTTCATATGCTTCATTTCTTAACTCTTCCAATTCACTAATCTAAAGCTTAAGGGATGCACTTGCTTTATCTATATCAAAATTCATCATTTTGATTGCCCAATATGCTCAATGTTCCAATTCTACAAGTAAGTAACATGGTTTACCATAAACCTGCTGATAAGGAAACATTCACAAAATGGTTTTATATGTAGTGCAGTAAGCCCGAAGCCCATCAATCAGACTCAAGGACCAATCTTTGCGATATGAGTTAACTCTTTTTTCCAAAATATATTTTATCTCCCTATTAGCTAATTCGCCTTGTCCACTTGTTTGAGGATGATAAGGTGCAGATATTTTGTGTGAAATCAAATATTTTTTCATTAAATTTTCAAAAATTTTATTGTAAAATGTGCACCTCCATCACTTATAATAGCTCAAGGAATTTCGAATCTAGACAAAATATTTTCTTTTAAAAATTTAATCAAAGTGCGGTGAGTGTTATTTCGACAAGGAATTGCATTAACCTATTTGGAAGCATAATCAACAACAACCAAAACATACAAATGTCCAAAGGATGGAGGAAATGACCCCATGAAGTCGATGCCCCAACAATCAATAATTTTAATAATCAAAGGGGGTTTAAAGGCACACTGTTTCTTTTTGAAATATTTTTCGACCTTTGACATTGGTCATAATTTAGACAAAAAACATGTACATCCTTAAAAAGATGAGCCAATAAAATCTACACTTCAAAATTTTAGTAGTTGTTTTCTTTAAAGAAAAATGTCCACCATAAGCTTCAAAATGACTAAAAGAAATAACTTGGCCTATTTCATGATTAGGTACACAACACCTTATTTTTTTATCAGTATTTGAATACATAGGGTTATTCCTAAAAAAAAATTGAGTACCTCTCTTAAAAAATTCTATTTATCGATCAAGTTATAATGAAAAGGAACGGTATATATGGTCAAATAGTTAGCTATATCTGCATACCAAAGTACTTCTGTTATCGTAAACAATCGGTCATCTGGAAAAGTTTCCTTTATCGATACTGATTCCTCTTTTGTATCATAATTCAGTCTGGACACATGATCAACTACCATGTTTTCAACGCCCTACTTATCTTTGAAAATAAGATCAAAATCCTGAAGTAACAATATTTTTCGTAGGAGACGTGATTTAGCATTCTTCTTTGTAGCAAGTACTTCAAGCCTGCATGATTACTAAACACAACAATTGAGGATCCAACTAAATATGATTTGAATTTATCTAAAGCAAATATTACAACAAGTAATTCTTTTTTTGTTGTAAAATAATTCATCTATTCATCATTTAAAGTTTTGTTTGCGTAGTAAATCACATAAAGTCGCCTAAAATAGCTCTTACAGCATAATCGCTAGCATCACACATTAATTCAAAGGTAAGGACCAATCAAGAGATTGAGTAATTGGTACATAAATAAACATGCTCTTAAATTTATCAAATGCTAATTAACATGCTTCATTTCAATCAAACAGTACATTCTGACATAGAAAATTACACATTGGCCTAGATATCAAAGTAAAATCTTTAATGACCCTTCAATAGAATCTAGCATGACTTAGAAAGGACTGAACATCTTTGACGGTCTTTGGTGGATGGAGATTAGCTGTCAAATCAATCTTTGACTTATAAACTTTAATTCCCTCGAAAGAAACACTGTGACCTAAAACAATGCCTTGTGCAACCATGAAATGACATTTTTCTCAATTCAAAAAAGATTTGTCTACTCACACTGCATAAGGACATTTTCAAGATTTTCTAGACACAATTCAAATGAATCACTATACAAAGAAAAATCAGTAAGTTAGTGAAAATACTTAACTTACAACGTTAAAAAGTTATTAGAGTATTACACAATCCAAATTGTATTCTTGTATAAGCAAAAGTGACAAAAGGACAATTAAAAGTGATTTTATCTGGGTCACCATTTGCCATTTCGTTTTGGTGATAGCCGGAGTACCCATACAAAATAAAATAAAATACATGTCCAGCTATCCTTTCTAGAACTTGGTCTAGGAAAGGTAGAATAAAATGTTATTTTCTGATAAATTTTTTTTTTGATAGTTAATACCCATATGCCAACCAATGACTGTACAAATAGGGACCAATTCATTTTCTTGATTATCACTATCGGGACACTAGACCTTTTGGGTATTATATGTGTAGGGCTGACCCATTTACTATCATATATAAGATATATAATATCAACATCTAATAGATTAAGCAGTTTAGTCTGAACAACTTCCTTAAGATGTGGGTTTAAACTACGTTGTGGCTATCAAGGAGGTTTAGAGTCTTCTTTCAAGCATATACAATGAGTATAGAGAAGCAGACTTATTCACTTAATATCGACTATTGTCAAACATTTGAAATTTGATGATTTTTTATGACTCTTATCAACTGTCTTTCCAAAAATTCTAATAGCTTTGAAGATATTACTACTGGATAAGTTTCATCCTCTTTAAAAAAGACATATTTCAAGTCAATCGAAAGAAGTTTCAACTCTGGCTTGGGAGCCACAACACTAGAATCAACAGTCTTTGTTCCATTGGGTACTAATTCTTCAAAATTTGGTACCCATGTTCCAATAGTGGACATATCTACAATAGACTTAACATTGTTTACAAACTCTAACAATGCATGTTACTC
Organism: Ilex asprella; assembly: GCA_023539305.1. Lineage (NCBI taxonomy): Eukaryota > Viridiplantae > Streptophyta > Magnoliopsida > Aquifoliales > Aquifoliaceae > Ilex > Ilex asprella. Next base: position 18,226,298 of record CM042191.1, read on the forward strand.
CTTTTTATTACAAGGATTTTCAAACAGATTCTGAGTTAATGATTCAATGAAATTCACTTCTTGCTATTCTTCCTTTTCCCTGGGTTTCTTAGCAATGTCAAATACATTCAATTCCATTGTCATGTTTCCAAATGAAAGTTTCATGATTCCATTCCTACATTAATTAATACATTTGATGTAGCTTAGAATGGACATCTCAAAATGATAGAAATTTGTGTAGAGACATGCAAAACTTTCTGAGTATCCCAAATAATAAAATCCACAAGAAAATAAGACTTATCAACTTGAACAAGCACATCCTCAATAACTCATGGAATTTTCACAGATCGACCAGCCAACTACAATCTGACATTTATGGGTTTCAATTCACCCAACCCTAAATGTTCATAGATTATTGATGAGCGTGTAATATTGTATATTTAATGGCCACATTACATGCATTTTAACAAAACATTGCATTTGATTACTTAGAGTTAGTTGAATTTATGAATAATGTAAAAATTTTGATATTCCAGGTAATCATAGGGTAAATGATGGCTTTAGGAGCCCTGCAACTAAGTGTGGATGATTGGTAGAGAGTTGAACACATTACATGAGGATTAGGAAGCTTTAAAGTGAAAGAAATCAATTAGGTAGCAGTACTTGGTATTACAGTGACTTGATCTGAAATGTGTACACTCAAGTACAGGCGGTCAAGTTGTAGTAATAATCCGGTTTGAGTTCGGAGTCGAATCCACAGGGAACTTGTTGTGTTGGTGTTTCAAAGTAAGCAGTGGTGGAGACCAATTGAATGTATCCTTTAAAATTTGTGATTATGAGATTGGGGGGGGGGGTTCTGGATTAAATATGAAATTCTTTCCAAGAATATTTTCTAGACAAAATATAAGATTAATTTAAATGGAAGAAAAGTCACTCTTTAGTTCGAGGATCAGGATATGTAGTCAATTATTTGGTTTGTTATATTTATGCTTAATAACTCAATTAACTCTCATGTCAACAAGTTAATCGGAAGGTAAACATGGACTGTGAGAATAAAGACCATGGTTCCGATGTATTTTTAGAAGTTTACAAGAATTGCTTGTGCCGAGACTTAACCCGTCTGCAAACCAACAAGAGATTCTACAAGACATCCAACCCTGATTTTAATATTTCATTCTTTGAATGAAGCACAATAATGGGGATGATCAAAGTGTAGTCATGAAGATCTAGCCGTGGTACTTGTCTTGAAACGAGAAGTCTTTCCATGCAAGAGTCATCCGTGTCATAGAAAGACTCTCAATTATACAAAGTACCTTAACTTTGCAAGATACAATCAATCACCCAATACACAAAGGGATAAACATTTAAGCATTAGAACAGTACATAAATATAATTTTCGGATAATCAATACATGTCCTTCACTTCTTACTAAAGAATGAATGAGAAACTACTCACTCTCCATAGCTTTGGTAAAACTAGAAAAGTGAGTGATGCTCATCCCTCTAAGTAGAGGACGTTGCAAAATAAAAGCACAACAACAAAGAGCTAATCTTCAATAAAGAATGACTGAATCACGTTCCACCATTCACAACTTTGGCAAAGTTCTAGAAAAGTGGAAGAGTTTCACTCCTCTAAGAAACAAGGGAGCTCAAACAATGAAAGTGCAAGACATAAATAAAGACATGTATGTAATAGCATAAATGTAAAGACTAGAAGTAAATAAAGAAACTACACTTCATAAGTAAATGCAATTGTAACCATTAATGTAAAGAAAGGAATGAGAGTCTAAACTTCACAATTCTCTAGCAAAGAAGAAATTTAAGACAATAGGAAAGGGAGAGGTCCTAAAGTGCAGCCCTTAATTTTGTCTAGAGCTGGCTCCCCTTTTGCTCTCCAAAAATGGGTGTCTTTATAGGCAAGGAGAAGGCAAAAAAGGGGGGGTGAAGGAATAGTTCTCATCGTCGAAGTCAAAGTGAAAATCCACCCACTCTGCAGGCAGTCTGTTAAGGACGATTGAACGGTATTTGGTGTTTGAACGTTTTTGCTATTTTTGTTCTAAAGGCGTTCGAACGGTGGGTAATGTTCGAATGTGTCTTCTGTCTTTACTCTAAGGGCGTTCGAACGCCAGATGGGATCTATACATATCACTCAGACGTCAAATGAGATGTGGTCCTCTGTGGAAATCTCCTGCCACACTCCACACAAAACTTGTCATATATTTGCTGCAACACCCCTTATCTTCAGTCAGTCTCGTCTCGTCAGTGCTTCAGTGGACATTCGAATGGTAGGTGACGTTCGAACGTAGCACTTAATTCTCCAGGGTTTTGGTTCTTGGCTGCAACACATCTTGTCTCAGCAGTCTGGTCTTTGCCTGGTTTAAGTGGACGTTTGAACAGTACTACTCTATTCCAAGCTTCTCAAGTTTGTTCCTCAATGTCCTGAAATTACATTCAAATGTACTTTTTGTCGCCCTTGAACATTTTTTTTTTCACTTTAGAACCTGAAATGTCATCATTTAAACTCCATCAAAGTATAATTAATCCAAAAAAGGCATAATAATATGCAATATTTGAGTACTAATCACATAGGTACCAGTATCTTATCCCATTGAAATTTTGGTACCGGCACCGGCACCAATTGGTAGTAGTACTCTCATATTTTATTTTTTTACCATGATGAACTTCAAATCTAAAAAAGTGAAAAACATGAAAGTTGTAGATCTGAATGCCCTTTATCTTATGTCAAAATTTCAGCTCAATCAGATGTTGTGATCAAAAGTTATGATAAATTTACAAAATCTGGTCCTGAGCTAGCATCCCATTTATGACGCACCGGTAGAACCTTAAAACCTACTAGAGGTTTTTGACCAATAGGTTTTTGACATTCTACCAGTAGGTTTTGTCCAAAAGTGCTAGACACATTTTCACACAACTACACCTACTTCGGGGGCCCACCTCTTCTCATCCCAACCATACCTTGACATCTTTGACACACCATGTTCTCGTACACCCCAAAGTCAAAATTTGGAAGAGAAAATCATGGGAGAGTCAAAATAGAGAAGAGGGGTGGTTGGTGAAGCATGGGAGGTACATGGTTGGCTTGTCTTTACTTGTTGAAGTATCCAATCTCTTCCCACTCATTGCCACTTAGTTCTCACAGAACAAAGATGGGGAATGGATGAATTTGACCAAGCTTTAAAATATAATGGAGATTTTACAAGCTCATGGAAGGGAGGGTACCTAAGCTTAGGAGAAGTGTAGAGAGAGAAGTTCCAAGGAAGAAGATAAAGTTGTAGAGAGAGATAGTTGGGTTTTTAAATTTTCATCACCATTTTCACTGTAGTAAGCTTTAATTTACTTGTAATCTTTTGCTCTTTCACTTTGAACACATTTATTTCAAGTTGTAATTAAGTTTAGCTTAATGTTCTTGTATTTCCATTTCCATAATTGGGTTTTCCCTTCAAGCTTTGTTTTTGGGTATGAATGATTTTGTTCTTGTAGTCTAAACCTTTTCTAGCTTCAATAAAAGTTTAATGCTTCATTTCATCACCATGTCTCTTTACATTATGTTTGTTCTTGCTTTGAATATGAGTAGTTAGACTTTTAGTTGGTTAATCTAAGGTGAATTTCCTCTTGGGTATGTGAAATCGACTCCTGTTTATTCCTCCTTGTAGTGTAAAATGGTTTGGTTTGACTAGGTTAAGTGCGGACGTGGCTGTGGGCTCTTGATACACAATAGACCTGTCACGGGGTATCCTTGTGCCTAACACATCCACATGAGTCTCTCACTTCCTACGAATCAGTCAAACATTGATACACCATTGGTTGAATGAATTGAATTGACTTTGCATTCCCATTGGACTGAGTTCTATGGATTAGCAAACCTTGTTTCTTGCATTTTTATCAAAACACAACTCACCGAACCAAAATTCAAAAGATTTTACATTTTTCATTTCTTTTCAAACTCATCCATATACTCAATTCGTGCTGTCTCAGGAAAATAGTGGTCATTGAAATGGACACAAAGGCATCCCATCCCTCCTCGAAACTGTCTATCCGATGAATAGCTATTCTCCACCATTGACTAGCCAACTCAGTATAGTTAAAAGAGGCACACCTGATCCTTAAATGGGCTCTATGATCCCCTATGAGTTCGGGATCCTGGTGATATGCACTAACCACTCCTCGTCTATTAGAGGGTCAGGCTGTCCAGCAAATATAGGAGGTCTCATCCTCAAGAATACCTTCATCACGATGGTATCCCTGGTCTCGCCACCTGCAGTTCTGATCTCCTGCATGGCTCGAAAACACTGCTACAAAATGGCTCCCATATCTCCGACGCCAATGGTCTGCTCCACCTCCTCTATTGGGGAAGGTGTAGGAGCAGGAGTAACGGCCTCCTCAGCTATGCAATGAGTAGGAGTTACAACTCAGGGCCTACCACGCTACGGTGGTGCTGTCGTTCTAGGCCTATAACGCCTAGGTATTATAGGTCTAGAAGGGGTCCTCTTTCGTGGCATGTGTCTACAAGTCCAATAGGCATTTAAAAATTAATACCTTTTTTCACATTAGACATAGTCATTTAAAAGAACAAGAAACACATTGTAAAACCCAAGAAAATTTAAATTTTTCTAAAAAAAGGCAAAATGGTCATTTTGTCACTATACTACGAAATTAAAATATATGTTCTCTAGAGCTCGTATGACACAATGGACTTTGTTATTGAATTTGTATCGCAAAATTTAGTCACCCAGGCTAATTTCGTCGAATTCCAAGATAGTCAGATTTTGCACGTCGTTCGAGGCAGCTAGGTGGCGGGTGACTACACAAAGGTCCCCAAAAATGAAAATTATAATTTTTTTTATAATTGAATTAAAGTTTAAATAAAATCAATTTGAACTTAAACTGAGATGAAATAAAGTGTTTCAGGGCAAAAATGGACCCGAACAAATGGGGGCCGTGTGGCGTGATCTGAGCCATGCCTTGGAAATTATAAATAGGGACTTAAATTAGATATTTTGGCACAAATATCTGCTGAGAATCAGCCATCAACGTTGGAGAGAAAGAGGGAGAGAAAAGAGGGAAAATTTATTTTTCTTTCGTCGATTCTCGGAGTTTCGTTGTTCGAAATTCGTCGAGCCAAGAGTTAAACTTCATCTATGCAACAAGGGCTGCATGTACGTACCAAGAATGAAGGATTTCACCAAAGATCCAAGAGGAGACTTTAGAGAAATCAATCTTTAAGGGGCTTAGGAGGTGTTCTTGAAGCTTTTGCCTTCATTTCTACGCTGCAAGAGGTGGGATTCTTCCTACTTTGGTTTTATTCGACCCTTGGGTGTAGAAGTTACCTATGTAATTTTTTGAAAATATGAAATTTAAGGCATGCTATGTGTTTTATAAGTTGTGCCTTGCATCGTGTTGATAAAATTATTGAATGTTTGAAGCTTGTTGTTTTGATTAAATTGGAATAACATGCTTGTGAATTGTGTTGGAAAGATATGTCAATATGTGCTATTTTATGTATTGACATTGTGAAGGATTTTGGTGATTATATGCAATTGATATAATTGGCCTTGAATGAGTAGAAAAGTAGTTAAATTGATCCATATGACATTCATACATATGGGACATGATTGTTATTGCAATGGTGCATCACATTGCATTAGCACAAAAATATCTCATCACATGGGTGGGTGCATGATTGTTGTCAATACTACACTTGGTGATTGACGGAAGGCTTAGGAAAGTTGGCCCGAAGGCCTAGTTGAGCCAAATGGTTACATGATAAGTTGGGTTGGGGTTAGCAAGAAGGGGTTAGAGAATCCCTCGGGTGAGAGATCCGGTGATTGGATACGCACTCCATTGGAATAAGATCCCATAAAGTGTGTCGGTGTACACGGAACCGTTGGTAGAAGTCCATGAATTCTATGTCGGTTGGGTGTCATTGGTGTAAGACCATGAATATCCACCCCAAGAAAGACCTTAGTTTTGTAAACGTCATTTGATGTGTAACGTTGATGAATATTCATACGCATTGACACTTGCATGTGTTGAGGAGCCAGGAAGGGCTCTAGTTGAGTTGCATGAGTGAGTCTCATCTCATTTCAGGTATGACATGATAAATTCTAACATTGAATGCATATTCTTGCTTGGATTGTTAAAGATTGTTGAATGTTGCATGTGAACACTTCATATGCATCTAGGGGGAATAGCCTCTGTAGGGATACTCTATTGAGCGTGGCTCACCCTATACGGGAAAACGTTTCAGGTGTGGGATCTACACCGGAGGATGGCTCTCATTTCCAGCCTCAAGGATGAAAGTGGCCGACTTGTGGCCTTATTTTGAGATTTTGTAAAACCATTGCGAACACTTGGTTTTTTACGTATAAATTTATGTGAATGAATGTAATAGAACTTGTATGTGGTTTATGTTGAAAATGTTGTTAATCATGTATGTGATGATTGTGGAACGGTTTGAAATGGGTTTGAAATGAAAAACCGGTGAAACAAGCAAATCCGGACAAAACATACATGTATACTGTACTTGTACAAAGCTGTCCAGAGAGCAAATCGTACGGGTATGCTCTCCACAAACTGTACCAGTATACAGTATTGGTACACTCTCCAAAATTTTGAAAATTTTAAATTGTTTTGTCAAGCTTTGGGCTTTGAGTTTCCTTCCTTTAAATGGACCATAATGGAGTATAAATCATGGTATATTGGATCTCGATTGGATCCAATAGATAATTGAACCAGTAATACAATTATGGGTTACAATCCCGGCTAGGGGATGCCATCACATGGTGTCGAGTTATGCGTCATTCACTTATATTTTTGCGGGTTGATGGGTTATCAACGATTAATAAAGGACCACTGAATTTTGGGGTGTCACATACATAAATGTCAACAACTCACACTTCACAAGCAACAACCACAACATGTCTTAACATACACCAACCAAGTTCTTACACTTAACATAATGTTCATTAAAATTTAAAACCATGTGTAATGGCCCTATCGTGTTCAACAACACTTCACCGTCTCTAGGTATTCAAACCTATACTCTGATACCAAGTTGTCACGCCTCGAATTTTCACAAACCCAGGGATTGCGAGAAAAGGAATAAGAAAAGAAAATGAAAGGTCATTAGGTTGGATAAATTATTTTTTCATTCATTTCCCACATTTTTTCATTTTTACCCTATTTCTTCAAGGTTTCTAAACCCCCCCTTGACATCATTCCTACCTATTTAAAATGTGTTTTACACACTTAACATGTCTTTTAATTTTTCATAAAATTTTGACATAACCTCCTTTGTTTTTCAAACCTTTTTCCCACCTAATATTCACAATATTTCATATGCATAAGTACATCACAACCCACCCTCACTCGGTGGTCACAATCTATGTAAATTAAACATACATCATCCCTTGTTCACAACATACACATCTAGTTGTCTCAATATAGACATATAATACTTATTAAATAAAGATATCCCACATATTAATTTGGGTTTTCACTCTAACACTTTAACATTACCCAAGATCTATAATCCACTACTTTTTAAAACTGAAACACAAGTCATTTGAGTTTATGTCTGTCGGACAAAATATGCCCCAGAGGCCAAATATCAATTGAAGTCCATTTCCTCTCCTTCCTTTAAGGCGTCCTTAAGTCTCAAGTATCAGGTGCTTCATCTGTAATATGATGTCCCACGAATGGGTCAGCTCAACTATTGATATGGCAAAATACTAATGCTAGGAACAAATTTAAAGCGGGGCATATGCAAATGTATATTTTAAAGGCTACAACCTCGTAATCCCTCAATGCTATGCAATGTCAATATACATGACACACATATACAACTCTACGCCACCCATGTCTAGCTTCACAGTCCGCCCCTATTAGCCCGCGAGTACTGTCATTGGCAAGATTTTGGGTTTTTCACCACAGGATCTACACAGTTATAATGCATAGTTGTAAGCCCCCACATGTTTATATCCATATAGTGATATAATTTTTTATTAATAGGTTTTCACATGATAGTATAGGTGATGAGATAGGCATAAATCCTATAGTGTTGAAAAGTAGAAATAATTACGAGTGAGTCGAATCATTGGTGTGATGTAATATTTGGTAGGTGTTAAGGTTGATAATAATAAATATTTAGCTAAAATTTAGTTTTGAATTGTAAACAATTGAAAACATTTTCAATAGAACCTGTAGGTATCAAGATTTATGTGAAAAACCTTGTTAAAGATGTATGAGACGGTTTTGGAAGGGTTAGGAATGGATTGAAAATAAAAAATGGGTGAACTAGGCAAATTTGGGTAGTAATTACCGGTAGTTAATCTAACCGAAACACCGGTAGTCAACAGATAGTTGAGTGTCAAGTGTACCCGAACTACTGGTAGTCAACAGGTAGTTAATTATCCAATGTAGCCGAACTACCAATAGTCGCTGTAAAAATCCAAAAATTTTTAAGTCGCGAACAACCGGTCTCCCTTCCACTATAAATACGTAATGATGCCTCCTTAACCTTCATTACACCACTTCTAACCTTAGAAACACTTAGAGATGAAGAAAGAATGAGAAAACGTAAGATCAAAATGGAAAAATAAGATATTTAAGAGTGATTCAAAATTCAAGCTCTACTTATTCAAGAGTCAAGGTAGGGAATTTTTTCCCTTTCTTTTACATTGAGTCTAAGGCTTATGTATATATGTATGCATTGCTCTAAATGTTATATATATAATATGAAATCATCTTGTCTTAGTCTTTTGGGCAAAGATTACATGTTTTTAACAAAGTTAGGGTTGAATACCCATGAAATCTCTTTTGTATTTCATAACCCTAGTTTTTGGAGAGTGATGGATTTTCTTCTTAAATTCTTCCTTTATTATTGATTTCAAAACCATAGAGCTTTGTGTTGAGTAATCAAATGATGTTGTTCTGATCTCTTGTATTTTCATAATTGGTTATTGGAATTGTCACATGATGAATTTGAGAATTTTTGAGATATACTTGTAATTTGAGAATATGTTAGTTTCCTTATTGTACGGTTGCTGTGACAGACTTGAATTGCTTTTGAGAGATGTCGTAGAGTGTTAGAGATTAGTCTATCCCAGTGGGGGTGAGATTGTTGCCTAACACTTGTAGTGGGTTATCATTTGGTAATGCAACCACTATCGTTCACTGGAGTTCGAACTAGGGTTGGTATACCTTTCCTAGGGAGGGAGTCGTCACTGCCATTGGGATGGTAGACGCTCTTTCCCGAAGTGATTGTGATTTGTTAGTTGTGATGGGTGGACTAGGTATAATCGTTGGGTAGATTCCTGAGTAACAATCAATGTACATGGCACGGGGATGAACCAATATATATATATGAGAACTTGAATTGGATTCCGTCGGGGCCAGTGCATTGGTATGGGACAATGCAATGACATGCACCCTTCCTAACCATTTGAAAATGGTTTCTTGTTGAGAAATATTTTTTAATGTTTCCATTTAATTTTCACTGTTGTTTAAACTTGAGATCTGTTTAAATGTCCCGATTTTATTTCAAAAGCTATATATGTTATTTATGAATGAGACCGACCTGTTTTACATTTTCCTAAATCTTGTTTAAGTTTGAGAGGATTTTGCTGCAGAGCTTCGTGCTCACCCCTTACATTTAAACATTTTTCATATTTGATACTAGAGGAGAATCTTAGAGTTGACAAGCAGGGGTATTGGGAGGCCCCACCCGAGGAGAATCTAGATCCTGAGGTGGACATGTAGAGACATAGCTTCTTTTGTAATAGACTTGAGAATTTATTTTTAGACTATGTGAAGTCTAATTTTCATTTGTTATTTCTGCTGCGTTACATTAGTTGATTTTTGGAATGTAAAGGCTTAGATGTGTCTATTCTTTTGGAATAATGTTGTAGACATTATATATATATATATATATATATATATATGATGAATGGAATTGATTTATTGATGGTTATCTTAGTGCTCTCATTATGTAAATGGTTTTAGAATGTAATGTCGTCCAGGGTGGTTTTTAGGGCGTTATAGAATTTGATATCCGAGCCTAAGCTTTAAGTCTTACATGGGAGCTGTAGGTTATGCTTTACCACTAGAGATGTAGGATTAGGTTGCATGAAATAATTAATTTTATTTTTATATGTATGTCTTATGCAAAGATCTATACATCCTAACCATGTCTTGTACATCAAGGAACTAAATTGTGAATTGATGTGCAGGATGAATGGTGAACAAGAAAGAGAGAAGAAGAAAAGCAGAAGAGCATAAATTATATGCCAAGATGAGTAAATGTGAGTTTTGGATGAGGAAAGTGAAATTCATGGGTCATGTGGTATCAGAACATGGGGTAGTTATTGATCCCTCTAAGATTGAAGCCGTGATGAAATGGGAACCACCGAAGAATGTGACGGAAGTACGTAGTTTCATGTAGGCTATTATTAGAAGTTTGTAGAAGGGTTCTCAAAGCTTGTGATGCCGATGACTCACCTTACAAAGAAGGGGAGAAGTTCTTGTGGACTCAAGCGTGTGAACTAGCCTTTCGAACCTTGAATGAGAAGTTGATGACGACTCCTGTCCTCATTATTCCAAACAGTGGGGAAGGATACGATGTTTACACTGATGTTTCACTATGAGGCTTGGGATGCGTGTTAATGCAAGAAGGTAAACGTAGTAGCAGAAGCACTGAGTAGAAAGTCTCGAGGTAAAATCAATTACCTTGCGGTGAATAGGTGGAAGATGGTGCATGCCTTGGAGGAATTTGATCTATGGGTGGATAGACAAAAGGATCGACCATGCCTATTTAATCTTGTTGTCAAACTGATGCATCGACAAAGGATCATAGAGTTATAATGGTTAGATACCGAGTTGGAAGCTATCCTGGATAGGTTGGAGAGGAATCAGAGTGTTGAGAATTGGTCGATAAAGGATAATGAGTTACGGTTATGGGGAAGACTATGTGTACCCGAAAACGACCAGGTGAACGAAGAAGTGTCGGGCGAGTGCCATCGTTCAAAGTTCTCCATACATCCGGGTAGTACCAAAATGTATACGGATATAAAGCCCCAGTATTGGTGGAGAGGAATGAAGCGAGATGTGGCTAAGTACATTTCAAAGTGCGCAGTGTGCTAGCAAGTGAAGATCGAGCATAAAAAACCTGGAGGATTACTGCAATCCTTACCTATTCCAGAGTGAAAATGGAATCATATTACCATGGACTTCGTGTCGGGGTTACCACGGACGTCGTGAGGACATAATGTTGTATGGGTCATCGTGCATAGACTTACCAAGTCTACTCATTTCTTGAGTATAAAGACCACTGAAAACTTAGAGACCTTAAGCAAGCTCTACATCCGTGACATTGTCGGGTTGCATGGAGTTCCACTCTCTATCGTGTCGGATCGTGATTCGTAGTTTGTGGCGCAATTTTAGCAAAGTCTACAACAAGCTATGGAGATGGAGTTACACTTTAGCACCGTTTTTTATCCTCAAACGGATGGTCAATTCGAGAGAGTGATACAAATCCTAGAAGATATGTTACTGGTTTGTGTGTTGGACTTCAAGGAAAGTTGGAGTGATCATCTACTGTTGGTAGAATTTGCATACAACAACATCTATCAAGCAAGTATTGGAATGGCTCCATATGAAGCATTATATGGGAGACCATGTAGGTCCCCTACTTGTTGGCTAGAAGCTGGTGAAAGTAGCTTATTTGGGCCAAAAATTGTTCAAGAGACCATGGAGAAAACTCAACTCATCTGGGAGAGATTACGCACGACACAAAGTAGAAGAAGAGTTATGCAGATAGAAGACGAAGGCCGTTGGAAATCAAAGAGGAGGACTATGCGTTCCTCAAAGTTTCACCCAAGAAAGGAGTATTTCATTTCGGCAAGAAGGAAAAGTTAGCGCCAACATGTACCGGAGCATTTGAAGTTATCAAAGTTGTGGGAAAAACGGTGTATCTGTTGCGATAACCGGCTCAGTTGTCAGTGGTGCATGACGTGTTCCACATTTCAATTTTACAGAAATGTCAGACAGATACAACGCTAGTCGTGGACTTGGAAAATATAGAAGTTTAAGATGGAGCAACGTATGAAGAACAACTGGTGAGAATCCTCGATACCATTGAGAAAGTGCTTCACAACAAAGTTATCTGAATAGTAAAAGTTTTGTGGCAACATCATGGGGTGGATGAAGCTACTTGAGAATCCGAGCGGGCAATGCGGGAGAAGTATCCATATTTGTTCGCTACTTGAGGTAAGTTTTGAGGACAAAACTTTCTTTAAGGGGGGTGGATTGTAAACCCCCACATGTTTATATTCATATAGTGATATGATTATTTATTAATTGGTTTTCACATGATAGTATAGGTGATGAGATAGGCATAAATCCTATAGAGTTGAAAAGTAGAAATAAATACAAGTGAGGTGAATTATTGGTGTGATGTAATATTTGATAGGTGTTAAGGTTGATAATAGTAAATATTTAGCTAAAATTTAGTTTCGACTTGTAAAGAATTGAAAACATTTTCAATAGAACTTGTAGGTATCAAGACTTATGTGAAAAACCTAGTTAAACATGTATGAGATGGTTTTGGAAGGGTTAGAAATGGATTGGAAATGAAAAATGGGTGAACTGGGCAAATATGAGTAGTAACTACCTGTAATTAATCTACCCGAACTACCGGTAGTCAACAGGTAGTCGAATGCCCAGTGTACCCGAGCTACCGGTAGTCAACAGGTAGTTGATTATCCAATGTACCCGAACTACCGGTAGTCGCTGTAAAAATCTAAAAGTTTTAAGTCGCGAACAACCGGTCCCCCTTCCACTATAAATACGTAATGATGCCTTCTTAGCCTTCATTACAACACTTTTAACCCTAGAAACACTTAGAGAGGAAGAAAGAAGGAGAAAACACAAGATCAAAAGGAAAAAATAAGAGATTTAAGAGAGATTCAAGATTCAAGCCCTAGTTATTCAAGAGCCAAGGTAGGGGATTTCTTCTCTTTCTCTTATATTGAGTCTAGGGCTTAGGTCTATATGCATGTATTGCTCTAAATGTTATATATATGATATGAAACCATCATCTCTTAGTCTTTTGGGCAAAGATTACATGTTTTTAACAAAGTTTGGGTTGAATACCCATGAAATCTCTTTTTGTATTTCAAAACCTTAGTTTTTGGAGAGTGATGGATTTTCATCTTAAATTCTTCCTTTATTATTGATTTCGAAACCATAGAGCTTTATGTTGAGTAATCAAATGATGTTGTTGAGATCTCTTGTATTTTCATAATTGGTTATTGGAATTGTCACATGATGAATTTGGGGGTTTTTTGAGATATACTTGTAATTTGAGAATATGTTATTTTCCTTATTGTACGGTTGCTGTGACGGACTTGAATTGCCTTCGAGAGATGCCGCATAGTGTTAGAGGTTAGTCTATCCCAGTGGGGGTAAGATGATTGTCTAACACTTGTAGTGGATTGTCATTTGGTAATGCAATCATTATCGTTCACTGGAGTTCGAACTATAGTTGGTATACCATTCCTGGGGAGTGAGTCGTCACTGCTATTGAGATGATAGACGCCCTTTCCCGAAGTGATTGTTATTTGTTGGTTGTGATGGGTGGACTAGGTATAATCGTTGGATAAATTCCTAAAAAATAATCAACATACATGGCACGGGGATGAACCAATATATATATATATGTGTGTGTGTGTGTGTGTGTGAGAGAGCTTGGATTGGATTCCGTCAGGGCTGGTGCATTGGTATGGGACAATGCAACAGCAGGCGCCTTTCCTAACCATTTGGAAATTATTTATTTTTGAAAAATATTTTTTACTGTTTCCATTTAATTTTCACTGTTTTTTAAACTTGAGATCTGTTTAAATGTCCCGATTTTATTTCAAAAGCTATATATGTTATTTATGAATGAGACCGACCTGTTTTAAATTTTTCTAAACCTTGTTTGAGTTTGGGAGGATTTTGCTACATAGCTTCGTGCTCACCCCCTACAGTTAAACATTTTTCAAATTTGGTGCTATAGGAGAATCTTGGGGTTGACGAGCAGGGGTATTGGGAGGCCCCACCCGAGGGAAATCTAGATCCCGAGGTGGACATGTAAAGACATAGCTTCTTTTATACTAAACTTTAGAATTTATTTTGAGACTACGTGAAGTCTAGTTTGCTTATGTTATTTCCTCTGCATTACGTTAGTTGATTTTTGGAATGTAAAGGCTTAGATGTGTCTATTCTTTTGAAATGATATTGTAGACATTATATATATTTGATGAATGGAATTGATTTGTTGATGGATTTTCTTAGTGCTCTCATTATGTAAATGGTTTTAGAACGTAATGCCGTCCAGGGTGATTTTTGGGGCATTACAAAATTTGGTATTAGAGCCTAAGTGATCCTAATGAATGACTTGTCCTTCTGGATTACTAAGATCGTTTAACTGGTATACATAATAATATTGTCATTCGAATATCTACGGTGTTTCAACGGTATGACTTGACCTCCAAAGGCACTGAGGATGTTTAACTAGTATATATATATATATATATATATATATATATATATAGATGACCTATTGTGTAATTTAAGTATTTCTCATGAATGGTTGTCCTTCTGGTTTACTCGGATTAGTCAATTGGAACATCTATAACCAGCTAACATAAAAAGTTATTGTGTTATGATTTAATACCACCAGCTAACCTAAGAAATTGTTGTGTTATGGTTTATTATGTACGCACTTACTATCATGGGGTCAATTGTGTAATTTAAGTATTCCTCATGAATGACGTGTCCTTCGGGTTTACTAGGATTAATCAATTGTTATGGATACCACCAGCTAACCAAAGAAATTGTTGTGTGATGGTTTATATACATCAAACTTTTTAGTGCAATGGAAGTTAATTGTTGTAAGGTGGTATTTTCAGTACTTGACCAATATAAAGCATATGGGATCCTTAAACTGAAGGATACTTTTTTATATTATTATCTAGTAACAATCTATCTGCAAACAAAAAGTTTAATTAAAACTAGTTCTCAATCTAAGCTCACATCACAAGCTATCTCATGTTACACTACTTAAACAACAACTCCACTGTTTTTATTTTATTTCCTAATTATTAACACTCTTCGTGGGATCGATATTTGGACTTAAAACCGAGAAAACTACAATTCGACCACTTATACTTGGCTGTGTAATATAAATCACATAACAAAATAAGTTTGAATCAAGTTTTTGGCACCGTTGCTAGGGAGTTATGGTAATTTGAAATCAAATAAAATAAGAAAGTTGTTTATTTGTATAATATATATAAAGTGTGGGTTTTCTTTAAAAAGAAAATAATTTATGTCTGTGCATTCATCAGTAGGTTCGGTAAATCAGTCATCTCCTTCATCTTCATCTACACAAGCATCATTTAAATTAATTATGACTTAAAACGTGCCTAGGGAAGAAAATCCTAGAGAACATGAAATAATTCAAAATGTCCGACCCTTGAGAGAATATTTACATCCCACATGAATTAATGTCCCGTCATGTTTTACTTTTCCAACAGACGCTCTAAATATTAATATTAAGCCAGGAACACTATAGTTATTACCATAGTTTCATGGTTTAGAAACTAAAAATCCTTATGTTCATATGAAAGAATTTGAAGAAGTTTGTGGAACCTAGCAAGATAATTCTAAAATGGTTAAATTAAAACTTTTCCCTTTTTCTTTAAAAGATAAAGTGAAACAGTGGCTTAAAAGGGATAATGCTATCACAAATTGACAAGCTTTGCAAACTGAGTTCGTTAAAAAGTTTTTCCCTGTACATCATACTAATTCACTAAGACGTCAAATAATGAATTTTTTTGTAAAAGAATGAGAAACTTTTTATCAATGTTGGGAAAGATTTAAAGATCTTCTCCAAGCTTGTCCACATCATACATTTGAAAACTGGACTTTAGTCATTTTTTTTTATGATGCTCTCCCACCTACAATGCAACAATTTGTTGAAATGATGGCCCGAAGAAGCATTTTAATTTTTTGACACTATTTCTGAAAGTTCCCAAATGTGGGACTCGCCTTCTTCAAATATAGTGGAAACTAAGCCATCTACATCTACAAGAGGAAAATATGTGTTAAAAGAAGATGATGATTAAAGAGCTAAAATGACTAATTTATCTCAAAAACAAGAAGCATTAGAAATGAAAAAAATAAAACAAGTGTCTGTTGTGTCTATTACGGATCAAATATGCGAAATTTGTGCGTTGTCAGGACATCCTACAATAGAATGTCCAACAATACCTGCATTTAAAGAAGCTTTGATTAAACAATCGAATGATGTTCCAACTTATAATAAGTTTTATTTAAATCCATATTCTAAAATCTACAATCCAGGATGGAGGAATCATCTAAATTTTAGTTGGAGGAATACACAACCCTCAAATCAATCACAAGGTCCACCACAACCACAAAATTATCAATATTATCAACCCCCACATAAAAGAACTCTAGAAGATACTATGAATCAATTTATTCAAATCAGATGAGTTTCAATACTCAAAAAAATCAAGTTTTCAATGATTTTAAAGTTCAAACTTCTCAGAATATTGATGATATTAAGAGTCATCTAGCTCAATTGACTCAGTCCCTCAGTATGCCAGAAAAGGGAAAATTCACATCTCAGTGTAAACCTCCGCAAAGTCAGAGTCAAGTTAATTCTTCATCCTCTGAACCTTCTCCAATTCAAGTACAAGAAATCACAACACTAAGAATTGGTAAGGTAATTGAAAAAACTATTAAACCAATAATTCCAAAAAAAAAATACGTAAGTCAATTCCTGTTAATGAACCACTTGAACATGAACCTTAAATCAAAAAGCAACTAGAAATACATAATGAGGAATTTCAATCATGTCCTTTTCTTTTACCTTTTCCTCAAAGGGTCAAGAAACCTACATCTAAAAAAGATCAATATGAGATCTTTGAACTGTTTAAACAAGTCAAGATTAACATTCCTTTATTAGATGCAATCAAACAAGTTCCAGCTTATGCTAAATCTTTAAAAGATCTTTGCACGATAAAAATAAAATCAAATGTACCAAAGAATGGCTTCCTAACTGAACAAGTTAGTACCATAATACAACATAATACTCTTCATAAGTACAAAGATTCAGGCAGTCCAACAGTCTCATGCATCATTGAAAATTTTCGAATTGAATAAGCTCTACTGGACCTTGGAGCCAGTTGTAATTTAATGCCTTATTCGGTATATACACAATTAGGACTAAGTGAGCTGAAACCTACCAGTGTTACACTACAATTAGCAGACCGATCAATAAAAACTCCACGAGGGATTGTGGAAGATATTATCATCCAAGTTGATCAATTTTACATCCCAGCAAATTTAATCGTTATAGATACAGAACCAATTTTTCATGCATCTACATACATACCTATTATTCTGGGTCGACCATTCCTAGCTACATCATATGCATTGATTAATTATAGAAATGGAATCATGAATCTTTCATTTGAAAACATGACCTTGGAATTAAATGTTTTTAACAGTGCAAAACAATCTTGAGAAGAAGATCAAGTGCATGAAATAAACTGTGTTGAGTCGTTGACTCAAAAATATTTCAAAAAAGGCTTTATCAAAAAAGAATAATATACATTAGAATCTGTATCTAATGATGAGTCTAAAAATATAGAGAACCCAAAATGTGAAAATTTGTTGTCTAAATCTGTAGAGTCCGATGTCAAAATCTTTAAACTTGATTTGAAACCGCTTCCAACAAATCTGAAATATGTTTTTCTAGAAAAAGATGAAATTCATCCCGTAATCATATCATCGAATTTATCGGAAAGTCAAGAAAATGAATTAACAAAAGTATTGAAAAATCATCAAAGTGTTCTTGGATGGATAATAGCAGATATAAAAGGTATAAACCCACTTTTGTGTACTCATTGTATATATTTAGAAGAAAATGCTAAACTCTCTCGTCAAATGCAAATAAGATTAAATCTACATATGAAAAAGGTAGTTCGCAATGAAGTACTTAAACTATTAGATGCTAATTTTATCTATCCTATATCTAATAGTAAACGGGTTAGTGCTACACAAGTAGCCCCTAAGAAGTTTTGTGTTACGGTAATAAAAAATACATAAAATGAATTAGTTCCAATATGTACAGTCACAGGTTGGTGTGTACGTATTAACTATCGCAAACTAAATTCTCTCACCAGAAAAGATCACTTTTCATTACCATTCCTAGATCAAGTATTAGAAAGAACAACTGGTCATGCATAGAATTATTTTTTAGATGGATATTTTGGTTATAATCAAATTAAAATTGCACTAGATGATCAAGAAAAAACTATATTTGCATGTCCTTTTGGTACTTCTGCATAAAAAATGATGTCTTTTGGACTATGTAATGTTTCAGCTACCTTTCAGTGTTATATGCTAAGTATATTTAGTGATATGATTGAACGATGTCTAGAAGTTTTCATGTACAATTTTTTAGTATATGAGAATGTAAACCACCGCATTCTTATCGTTATATAGTAACGTAATTATGTTTTAGAAATGATAATATATGTAATGATGTATGCATGAATTATGTAGATGGTAAGAGTAGAGATAAACTTGTTAGTTGAGGTAATAGGGAAGGTTGTAGAAGTTTGGAAGTATTTCGGAGTGAAAGCACATATTAGAGAGAATTTGGGTAAAAAAGATTTTGGACACTACCTTAGTAATGTGATCATAATTTTTTACCCTGATGTCCATTTGAGCTGAAATGTTTACAGTAGATACTAGACTTCCAGGGCTACAAAAGTGTATTAGACGAAAATTTTTCAAATCGACCTCTAAATAGGCCAAAACTTCAATGGAAGTTACATCAGAAATTGGAATGACATTCAAACGACTATTCGTTCCAGTACTCTTGTCTGATGGAAAAACAAAAGTATTGGGAGCAAGTGACATTCGAACGTCAATGACGTTCAAACGCAAGTAACAAATTAGAACATCATATTTAAGTCGATTGAACACTTTTCTTCCCCTATAGATACATAAGGCCGCCTCCCTTGGCTCCCATACAACATTTCTAACCCTAGTAAGACTTAGAAATGAAGAAAGAAGGGGAAAACACAAGATCAAGGGAGGATTTGCACCTTCAAGAGGATCAAAAATTCAAGTTTTTCAAGAACACTAAGGAAGAAGAAGGTAGAGGTTTTCTTTCATTCTTGTTCATTGAAGTTAGGGCTTATATATATACATGTTTTGACTTTCAAGCTTATATATATGTATTGAAATCCTTGTTTCTTGATTGTTCTTGCAAATCTTACCATGTTTTGATGGAAGTTATAGCTTGATAACCATAAAACCTTTGTTCTTGACATCCAAACTCTAGTTTTTCAAGAAGTATGAATTTTTCTTTTTGATATTTATTTGTTCTTGATTTCAAAACATGATATTCATTTGTTCTTGATTTCCAATCTTGATATTCAGTTGTTCTTGATATCAAAAGTTGTTATTCATTTGTTCTTGAGTTCAAAACTTGATATTTATTTGTTCTTGATTTCAAAACTTGATATTCATTTGTTCTTGATATCAAAGCTTGGTATTCATTGTTCTTGATTCAAAATCTAATTTTTCAAGAAAGATGGATTTTTCTTCTTGATGTCCCTTTGTTCTAAATTTTAAAATTCTAGTGCTTTTTTGAACACTAAAAATTATATCTTTTGATGATCTCTAGCTTATTTTCTTGAATTTCTCCATTGGAAAAATACATATGAAATTGGGGGGGTTTTGGATTTACTTGTGATTTGAGAAAATTGGTTGGTATTGTATCTCTTCTATGGTTTGTTGTTGTGACCCCCAAACTCCAGGGGTCATTAATTAACCATTGACAACCCATCAACCCACGAAAATACTCATGGATGTTGCATAAACCGACACCACGTTAAAAGCATCCCTTAATCGAGATTATAACCCACAATGTAACTCGGGTTCTAACATTTATTTAATTCAATCCAAGTCCAAAACACCGTGATTCATACTCTGTTAGGGTTCAATTTGGTCATTTAAAGGAAGGAAATTCAAAGCCCAAAGTTTGAAAAAATAATTTTAAAATTTTAGATTTTGGGACTGGCGACCGGTAGTCACTACTGGTAGCTCGGGTATTCTGAAAAATTTCTATCGGAAGCTACTTGTTAGCTACCGGTAGCTGGAACCCTCTGAACCAATGACTACCGATAGCCTGTGACCTTCTGGTCCACGACTACCTGTTGACTACCGGTAGTTAAACCCAGATTTTGCCTATTTCCATAGTTTTTCCTTTCCAATTCATTTCAAAACTTCTCCAATCCAACTAATGCATGTACATCCCGACATAATCTCATAAAACGTGATATTTACATTCCAAATATAGATCATATGAGTTCCATTACAATCCATACCAAGTTTTTCATACTTAATTTACAAGACTCAAAACAACAAGGCCACATGTCAGCCCTCTTCACTCTTCGTGACTCGAATGTGCTCCGTCCACCGGAGTATACTCCACACCTAAAATGTGTTCCCGTATAGGGTGTGCCAATGCCTAGTAGAGTAGATCCTATAGAGGCTACTCCCCTATAGATGCTCATGCTCATGCAATAGTCACATGCAACATATAACCAATTCATTCTTTACAAGAATATGCATTCAATGTTGGAATGCAACCATGTCATGCCATGAAATGATATGATACTCACTCACGCACTTCAACCCGAGTCCTCACTGACTCCCATAACACAAAGCAATGCACTTGTAAAATGAATCATCAGTTGACGGAAAAACCCATCCAATGATCGTTTAAAAATAAAAGTTGTTTCATTATAAAATCAAATCATTGATGGTTGTTACTCATTGAATGAGTACATTATAAATCAAAATCTTGTGTCTTTGTTGGGCAATGGATTTTGGCATCCCAGCCTCCAATTCCGTACGCCGTGACACTTTTCTAGAATTTTACCTCCGGGAAATGCCTAAACCATGTGATCGGGTCTTGCATCCGAGGGAGTATCTAGCTCTTCTTGCTATACCCGACACAGATTTTTCATGCATGAAACTGTGCGACTCAATTGGATCTTCAATCCAATTTTTCCCGAACCCACCCATCAAGCATCAAGTTTGGTGTTGATCACCATGCACCAACACATCCACACTCATGCATATAGCCCATGAATGTGATGTTATGAACATGCCCAACATGTAATGAATACCACATGAGCAATACTTCTCGCACATCATCATAGTCCATGAAAAAATTATATCTTATGCATATAAATTTCATACTCCATCATGCTCAATATATATCAACAAGCATAAGTGCACA
>CM042191.1:18256379-18269786 GCA_023539305.1 Ilex asprella
ACATCACCCATTTCTATAACTTTGCCTAGAATGACACCTGCTGAGTTTCCAGAACTCAAGGTCCTACTATAGGAATTATTGGACAAGAATTTTATTAGATCGAGCACCTCACCTTGGTTCGCTCCGGTGTTGTTTGCCAAGAAAAAGGATAAAACCCTTCGACTATGCATAGACAACTGACAGTTGAATAGGGCAACTTTCAAGAATAGGTATCATTTGTCACAAATTGATGACTTATTGATAAACTGATAGGAGGGCGGGTCTATTCCAAGATAGATCTCTGCACTAGTTACCATCAGTTGAGGTTAGGGAGACTGATATCCCTAAGACAGCGTTTAGGACGTGGTATGGGCATTTCGAGTTTACAATCATGCCTTTCGGATTGACGAATGCCCCGACAGAATTCATGAATCTCGTACATATGGTGTTCCAACCCTATCTAGATCAGCTTGTTGTGGTCTTTGTTGACGACATCTTGATCAACTTCAAGTCTAAGGAGGAGCATAAGGGTCACTTGAGGATTATTCTCCAAACCTTAGAGACCATCCGTTGTACACCAAATTTAGTAAGTGTGAATTTTAGCTTATTGAGGTAAAATTTTTGAGACATGTGGTGTCGGCTTTAAATGTATCTGTGGACCTAGAGAAGGTTGAGGCAACCTTGAATTGGAAAAGGCCAAAGTCAATCTTCGAAATATATAGTTTCTTGGGATTGGCAAGGAATTACAGGAGGTTCATTGAGGACTTTTCCCGGTTAGCTGCCCCTATGATAAGGTTGACCCGAAAAGAGGTCAAGTTTGAGTGTAATGACTAGTGTGAGAAGGCATTCTAGGAGTTGAAGAGGAGGCTTACATCAGTTCCTATTCTGATAGTTCCAGAGATGGGACAAAGTGCACAGTATATTGTGATGCCTCTAGGGATGGACTTTGGTGCGTCTTGATGCAGTCCGGGAAGGTAGTGGCTTATGGTTCTTGACAGTTAAAGAACTACGAACAGAATTACCCCACACATGACATGGAATTGGCGGCCATTGTCGTTGCTTTGAAGGCTTGGTGCCACTATCTATATGTTGAGCAGTTCGAGGTATTTTCAGACCATAAAAGTCTGAAGTACATCGTTACACAACGGGACCTCAACATGAGGCAGTGCAGTTGGAAGGAATATCTGGAAGACTATGACTTCACCCTACATTACCATCTTGGTAAGACAAATGTGGTGGTTGATGCATTAAGTCGAAAGTCACGGGGATTCTTAGCTAGTGTAGCTTCTTGGGAGTGGCAGATGCTCAAAATTGTGTGACAGTTTGGGCTACGTTACATGGGTCAGACTCAGGGTACATTGGGAAGTTTAGTGGTTACCCCTTCCCTACTGAACAGGGTAATTGAGTCCCAAGGACAAGACCCAGAGATTTTATCCATAAAGGACTGGGTATGGTCGGGTATAGGTGACGAGGGTATGACCTTTCATACGGATGGTAGTCTTCAATATAGGGGAAGGATTGTGATTCCCCAATCGGCGGAGCTGTGAAAGGAGATCCTTAGGGAGTTCCATTGTTCCCGTTTTGCTGTACTTCCAGGTGGCACGAAAATATATCATGATCTTCGTCGCCAGTATTACTGGAGTGGAATGAAGAGACAAGTTGGTGACTTTGTTAATCGATGTCTCACATGTTAGTAGGTAAAGACTGAGCATTAGAGACTAGTAGGCTTACTCCAGCCCTTGGAGGTAGATGCGTGGAAGTGGGAGCATGTCACGATGGATTTTGTGACCCACTTGCCACGCACATCCTGGGGACATGATATTGTATGGGTGATAGTGGACCGGCTTACAAAGTTGGCACAGTTTTTGATGGTGAGAATGACCTTCACACTGGAGGAATTCTGCAAGTTATATATACGAAAGATTGTCCGGTTGCATCGGGTACCTGTATCTATAGTATCAAATCGGGACCTCAGGTTTATGACTTATTTTTGGAAGAGTTTCTAGCGAGCCATGGGGACACAGTTGATGATGAGTACTTCTTTTCATCCCCAAATGGATGGTTAGTCGGAAATGACCATCTAGACACTAGAGGACATACTACGAGCATGTGTCCTAGATCTCAAGGGTAGCTGGAAAGAACATTTACCTTTAGTGGAATTCGCCTACAACAACAGTTATCATGCAAGCATACAGATGGCACCCAATGAGGTGCTATATGGGAGGCCTTGTCGTTCTTCGGTTTGTTGGACGGAGGTAGGAAATAGATCCTCTACTGGTCCATAATTGATTAGGGACACCTTTGAGAAGGTGGACTTAATATAAAAACGTCTTCTCACAGCTCAGAGCTGGCAGAAGAGCTACGCTGACAAATGGCGGCGACCTCTAGAGTTTGAGGTGGGACATCATATCTTCTTGAAGGTGATGCCTAAGATAGGAGTGGTCAGGTTTGGAAAGCAAAGAAAACTATCACCGAGGTATATCAGGTCATTCGAGATACTCGAGAAGGTAGGTACAAGTTCTTACGAGTTGGCGTTACCACCAAATCTATCGGGTGTTCATGCAGTGTTCCATATCCCTATGCTCCGAAAATACACCCCAGATCTGACTCATGTGATGGATTGGGGCAAGCTTGTTGTTGATGCGGATGGTACCTTTGAGGAGGGACCGGTAAGTATTATGGATAATCGGGATCAGACTTTGCGAGGTAAGACTATGAGGCTAGTGAAAGTGTTGTAGCAGCACTGAGGAGTGGAAGAGGCAACATGGGAACGCGAGGACACTATACGTACCAATTATCCTTTCTAATTTGAGGATGAAGGTACTTTCTTATAGGCATTTAGTATTAGATGACTGCTGCATATGCATTTGATTGTATGTGTATGTGTGTATAAATTTCGGGGATAAAATTCTTTTAAGGGGTGAAGAATGTAAAACCCGAGAAAATTTGATTTTTTCTGAAAAAGGACAAAATGGTCATTTTGCCACTATAATACGAAATTAAAATATGTGTTCTCTAGAGCCTGTATAACACAACGGACTTTGTCATTGAATTTGTATTGCAAAATCTAGTCACCCAGACTAATTTTGTCAAATTTTGAGATAGTCAGATTTTACACGTCGTTCGAGGTAGGTGGATGACCTCACAATGGTCCCCAAAAATAGAAATTATAAAATTTCCTTATAATTGGATAAAAGCTCAAATAAAATCAATTTAAACTTAAATCGGAATGAAATAAATTATTTCGTGGCGAAAACGGACCCAGGCAAGTGGGAGAAGTGTGGCACAATATTAGCCAAGTCTTTAAAATTATAAATAGGGCTAAATATCTAATTTTTGGAGAAATATCTCCACAAAATCTACTGGTTCACACGTTGGAAGAGGGGAGAGGAGAAAAACCAAAAATCCAATCTTTCTTCTTCAATTCACGGAGTTCCGTCGGTCGGAATCCGTCGAGCCAAAAGTTAAAGTCGATCTCCTCGATGAGAGCTACACAATCACACAAAAAAATAAAGAATTTCACCGAAGATCCATGAGAGGACATTGGAGAAATCAAGGTTTTTAGGGCTTGGGAGGTGTTCTTGAAGCTTCTACCTCCATTTCTACGCTTCAAGAGGTAGGGTTCTTCCTACTTGGATTTTATTCCTACCCTATGAAGTCCAAGGGACAAGGTTTAGGTGTATGTATATATTGACCTATCTATGTATGGTTATGGAAATGGAAAATGAGTCTAAAAATGACTTAAACCAAATTCTAGTTTGAATTTGATATATGGAAGTTCTTATATGATCTCTTGGAACTTGAGATTGTATGGGCATGCTATATGTTATATTGTGGCAAGAAGGTGTTTGATTAAATGCCTTGTATAATTGAATGTTGTTATTTTGATGTAATTTAAGTAACATGTTTGAGTTTGTTGCAATATGTGGATATATGCGTATTGATATATTGAGCATAATGATGATTTATGGAAGTTATATGCATATGATATAATTTTCATGGAATATGTTGATCTGCGGTTTAATTTTTCCATGTGACATTCAATACATATGGGACACGACATTGACATGCAATGGTGCATCACATTGCATATGCACAGAAATATCTCATCACATGTGTGTGTGCATAGTTGCTGTCAATATCACACTTGGTGATTGATGGATGACTTGAAAAAGTTGGGCCAAAGGCCTAGTAGAACCGCGTGGTTGCATGATAAGTTCGGTTGGGATTAGCAAGAAGGGGTTAGAAGATCCCTCGGGTGAGAGACCCGGTGATTGGATATGCACTTCATTGGTACAAGAGCTCATAAAGTGTGTTGGTGTATGCAAAACCGTTGAAGGAAGTCAATGAATTCCATGTCGGTTGGGTGCCGTTGGTGTAAGTCCATAAATATCCACCCCAAGGAAGACCTTAGATTTGTAAACTTCATTTGATGTGTAGCATAGATGACAGGTTCATACACATTGGCACTTGCATGTGTTGAGAAGCCGAGAAGGGCTCAAATTGAGTGCATGAATGAGTCTCACCTCATTGCATGGCATATCATAGTAAATTCCATCATTGAGTTGTATACACTTGATTGGAGTTGTTATGGATTGTTGAATGTTGCATGTGAACACTTCATATGCATCTAGGGGGAGTAGCCTCTGTAGGGGATACCCTATTGAGCGTGGCTCACTCTATATGAAAAAATATTTCAGGTGTGGGGTACATGATGATGGACTGCTCCCAAGTCGAGCCCCATGGATGAAGAAAGCTGGAATGTGGCTTTTGTTTTAAAATTTTGTAAAACACTTGTTAAAAATTAGTTTTGGCATGTAAAATTGTGTAAATTCTTGTAATAGAACTTATAATAACTATGTTTGAGTTTCAAATATATGTTGCATAAGTTTTGGATGAATTTGGAAAGGTTTGGAGTGGATTTGAAATGGAAAGCAGGTGAAATAGGCAAAACTGGGCAGAGAGTACGGGTACTGTGTACCGGTACGCTGCTGTCCAGAAGGCAGAACGTACCAGTACAGTTTATGCGTACCGGTACGCTCAACTCCAGTGGGCAAACCGTACTAGTACGCTTTTCAAAAACCTAAAATTTTAAAGGTGTTTTTGTCATGCTTTTGGCCTATATTTTCCTTCCCTCCAATGATGTAGATGAACCATAATGAAGTATAAATCATAATGAAGTATAAATCATGGTCTATTGGACCTTGGTTAGATCCAATGTATACTTGTAGCCGGATTACATTGTAGGTTATAATCCCGGTTAAGGAGATGTTATCAAGTGGTGTCGAGTTATACGGTATTCATGAGTATTTCCGAGGGTTGATGGGTTTCAATGATTAACCAAAGACCCCCTGATTTTGGGGCGTCACATAAATGGTCAAATGCTTAAACCGTATTACGATGGATTTACTCAAGATATAACTTATGTACAACTTTTTGATCCTGTTTATGTAGGCTGAGAAATATATTATTGTTTGATAAATAAATAATATTACTAATTTCTTGTAATTTATTTGACATATTAATCTCCTGAATGAAAGCCAGATATCTTAATCGCTAAAAGACAACAGATTGCTGGTTTTTATTATCAATGCAGATTATCACTATTTTTACATTGCAAATAATGTTTAATTTAAGTTGGGGAGGTAGGAGTGTGAATTTACTTTTTGTATTTAGAGTATTAATTTTTTTAAAAATTTGTTTGTCTTTTTAACTGGAAGACGTTAAAGAACCAGATATTGAGTCAACTTAAAAAAAATGGATGAGAAACTATTTTGGTTAACTTTTGTTCTACTACGTCATCTTCCAAAAGATGTACATACATTGATCATGCAAAAAGCTAGAAGGGTTAGAAATTTAGAAATTTTTTAAAGTCAACCAAGACGCATATGTGAAAAAGTACATTTGCTAAATGCCGAAGATATTACACGGTGGGTGTGTAAGATGTGGTCGTTTAGAATATTTGAGACAATTTAATTAGTGTATAGAACCAATTTCAGATCGAGCGTCAGATCTTCTCCGGTGGATTAGGTATGGGTAGAGTAAAGATTATCTTGAGACGCATTCTTATTGTACCCCAATGTTAACAAGATACATAGGAAATGAAGTTAACTGTGTCACTGATGTTGTTGATCCAGACAGATCTGACTCTGAATCAATATGATCAAATGATGTATAATTTTGGAAATAATTGTACATATTAGTAAATAATTTTACATTATTATAAATAAATATAAATTGATTAGGAAACTTAATAAATAACAAATAACAAATAAAATAAAAAAAATAAAAACCACCAATTTTTTTACAAAAAAAAGAGTGGTTAGCAAAGTTTTGTAGAATATATAAAAGTGTATTCAATTCATCACCCTCGCAAGCAAAAAATCGAAATAGACGAGTTTTCTCCAAAGAATAGCTCTCAAATCAGCAATATTCAACCGTCTTCTTCAAATCTTCTCTAATTATTCACTTACCCATCATATTTTGAAGGTATCTACTGATTGAAATCAATTGAAATGGAGTATTTGAAGAGAAATCAAGAAAAAAATGGATTCACTCAAGATGACGAACAAGAGGATTTTCAAGTTGTGCACAAAGAAATCAACCTTAAGCACCTCCACAACAACCTTGAATAGGAAATATCTTCAATGAGGTGATGTTTGAAAATTTTGAAGTCGGATGACCTCACAAAGGTCCCCAAAAATGAAAATTATAAAATTTTCTTATAATTGAATTAAAGTTCAAATAAAATTAATTTGAACTTAAACCGGGATGAAATAAATTATTTCAGGGCAAAAACAGACCCGGATAAGTAAGGGGCGTGTGGCGCGACTCGGGACAAGTCTTTAAAATTATAAATAGGGCGAAATATTAGATTTTTCATCAGAAATATCTTTGATTAGGGCTAGTCTTCAATGTTGGGGAGAAAAGGGGAGAAAAGAGAGAAAATGAAATTTCTTCAGTCGATTCACGGAGTTTCGTCGGTCAAAATTCGTCGAGCTGAGACTTAAAGTCAATCACATCGATGAGAGATACACAACCACACCAAGAACGAAGGATTTTACCGAAGATCCAAAGAGGAGATTTGAGAAAATCAAGAGTTTTGGGCTTGGTGTCCTTGAAGACTCTACACTTTGATTCAAACTTCAAGAGGCAGAGTTTCCTCCTACTCTAGTTCATTTCTAATCTAAGGTGTCCATAGGGGATGGTTATGTGTATATATACCCTATAACTTACCTATAGTTATGGTAATGGGGAGATAGGTATAGAAATGACTTGAATCAATTTCTATCTTGAATTTGAGGTGCAGAGATTACTTATGTAATTTCTTAGCATTTGATGTTACATGGGCATGCTATCTATTATGTGGTATCTTGGTGAATGAAACATGTTAGGGACATAGTTTATATAATAACATGTTTGTGAGATTGATGTTGATATATGCTTTGTGATATATTGACGGTGTGATAAATTTTGGTGATTATATGTATATGATACAACTTGCCATGAGATATGATGTTATTTGGTTGAATTGCTCATTCCGTATTCATTGCATTGAGCATGAGGTTGCATCCCATTCAAGAGCACTAAGCATGAGTGTGGGTATGTGTGTGTGCATGGTTGATCAACACCATACATGGTGAATGATATGTGGTCTCGAAAAAGTTGGATCGAAGATCCCCTTTGAGTCACATGGTTGCATGGACATGAGTGTGGGTGAGTGCACGGTTGATCAAACACCATGCTTTGTGGTTGATATGTGGGCTCGGTACTGTTGGACCAAGGTTCAACAGATTCGCACGGTTGCATGCATGAAAAAACTTGTGTCGGGCATAGCAAGAAAGGCCAGAAGATCCCTCAGGTGCAAAACCCGGTTATTGGTTTATTCACTTTCGTCGGTGCAAGTCCAAAAAAGTGAATTAGGTGTACAGAGCTGATGGTGCAATTCCAAAATCTATTGCCCAATAAAGTCACAAGATTTTGTTTTATAAACGTACTCCTGGATGTGCAACAGCCAACAATGCTTGATTTTAAAAACACGTGATTTTATTTCAAACAAACATTGGATGTGCTTCATCAATGATGAAGGTTTTACACACGTGTATTGCATTGTATTGTGGGAGTCTGTGAGGGTTCGAGTTAAAGTGCATGAGTGAGTGTCATCTCATATTATGGCATACTATCGTAGAATTGTAAAACCCGAAAAAGTTTAAATTTTTTCCAAAAAAGGCAAAATGGTTATTTTGTCATTGTAATGCAAAATTAAAATATGTGTTCTATAGACCTCGTATGACACAACGTACTTCGCCGTTGAATTCGTATCGCGCAATCTAGACATCAAATCAAATTTCATCAAATTCTGAGATAGTCGAATTTTGCACGTCGTTAGAGGCGACTGACTGGGTGGCGATTGACCTCACAAAGGTCCCCAAAAACTGAAATTATGAAATTTCCTTTTAATTGAATAAAATTTCAAATAAAATTAATTTGAACTTAAATCGGGATGAAATAAATCGTTTTGGGGCTAAAACGGACCCGAAAAAGAGGGAGACGTGTGGCTCGATGTGAGCCAAGTCTTTAAAATTATAAATATGGGCTAAATATCTGAAAAATCAGATATTTTCTCACCAATTTCAGCTGATTCACATGTTGGAGAGAAAAGAGAGAGAAAATGGAGAAAACCAATTTTCTTCCGCCAATTCTCGGAGTTCCGTCAGTCGGAATCCAAAGAGCCAAGAGTTAAAGTCGATCTCCTCAACCAGGGCTACACAAACACACCAAGAACGAAGGATTTCACCAAAGATACAAGGGGTGACTTTGGATAAATCAAGGTTTTTCAGACTTGGTTGGTGTTTTTGGAAGTTTTATCACTTCCTTCACGCTACAAGAGGTAGAGTTCTTCCTACTTTGGTTCATTTTTGACTTAGAATACCCTTAAAGAAAGGTTAGGCTTATGGGATTGTGTATCCCTTCCTATTTTTGTTGAATGGGGGAAATAGGGTATTGAAATGGGTAGAATACATTCTATCTTCACTTTTGGAATGTGGAAGTCACTTGTGCACTTCCTTGAAAAATTGTGTTATGTGGGCATGTCTTGTGTTTACATGGTGCCTTTATTATTAAGTGTGATATTGACATAAAAATTTGTGATAATATGCTTGGATATTGTGTTATGGAAATTGTTGATGTATATACATGCTTGTGTTATATTGACATTTTGAGGAATTGTGGGAATTAGATGCAATTGATATAATTTTGCCATGGGATATATAAATGTGTTGAAATTGTTCATGTGACATTCACTATATGTTAAACATGGTAATAAACATGCAATGGTATATTTTATTACATTTACATAGAACATAACATTCATGGTCATCGACATGGGTGGGCATGTGTGCAAGGTTAATCAAATGTCACTCTTGGTATTTGATAAGTGGACTCGGAAGAAGGGGATTGAAGATCCCGTTGAGTCGCATGATTGCTTGTAAATTTGGGTCGAGGTTGCAAGAAGGGACTAAAATATCTCTCAAGTGAGAGACCCGATGAGTGGATACACACTCCATTGGTATAAGAGCCCATAAAGTGTGTCAGTGTATGCAAAACCGTTGGTGGAAGTCCATGAATTCTATGTCGGTTGAATACCATTGGTGTAAGTCCATAAACATCCACCCCAAGGAAGACCCTAGAATTGTAAATGTCATTCGATGTGCAACATGGATGACGGATTCATACACATTGACCTTTGCATGTGTAGAGGATCCAAGAGGGCTCAAATTGAATTGCATGAGTGAGTCACATCTCATTTCTTGGCATGACATGAAGGATTCCAACATTAAATGCATATTCTTTCTTGGAATTTGATGGATTGTTGAATTTTGCATGTGTGCATTCCATGTGCATCTACGTGGGGAATAGCCTCTGTAGGAATTATTCTACTGAGCGTGGCTCACCCTATACAGGAAACATTTTAGGTATGGAGTATACACCGGTGGACGAATCTCATTCAGGCCATCAAAGGTGAACAAAAGTAGGTGTCACACCCCGATTCGAGGGATATGACCGGCCATGAACCATGGAGCTTATTCCATGGCTCATGTAAGCCTTTGATCAATATTACCATTAGGAAAAAAAGATGTAAACACAAAATGTTCTTGTATTATTAATAACATGTCTACATAACCCGAACAAAAGAGAATTACCGCTCCTACATATCGAGCGTCTACTGATAAAGTACACGTATACATATATACTTATCTACATAAAGTGGTGCACAAAAAGTGTCCTATGGAGGTCACGGTACAAAAGTCTCCAAAGTCTGCTAGCAACACTCCGGTCTCTCACCTGAAAAAAAACATAATCTAAAGGAATGAGCTTAAAGCCCAGTGAATGGTAAGGCACACATAATAATATTCATTTGAAAACAAGGAATATAAAATAATTGATAACAAGAAAATATGTATGGCATACGATCACAAACAAAACCAGTAACGTTGTGGTAATAACAAATTATATCATCATCTTATAATGGTAAAGACTTGTACAATATCTGGGAACCATACCAAATGCCAAAAGATCTCAAGGTTGGATCCAACATCATACTTAGGGTCACCACAGCCTCACCCGGGTCTGTTCCCTAAGACGATCCGGTGAAGGTCACCAGGACGCACCAGGCACTGTTCCTTCAACCGTTGAGCACTAGGGTCACCACAGCCTCCCCTGGGTTTATTCCCTAGTGGCCAGGGTCACTTGCACACAGAAGAATAATTTTCCTGGACTTTCAATCATGGTCCTATTCACCATCACAAAGTCTCACCATATAAATAAGTGATTGAGTCATAACACTTCACAAAGAATTCATCGTATGCCACAAGTATGCACTTAGTAAAATATTTTGTATTGTTTTTAAAATGTTTAGGGATATGGGGGATTTTCGAAAATACGTAGCATGCCAAACTACTCACCTCAAGTCCAAATGGTACGTTGCTTGATACCTTTGCTCTTTCTTTAACAATTTTCTTTCTCCTTGGATAAGATGTTCTCCCTTCCTTCTTCTCTCTTTTACTCTCTTATTCTTCCTTGAAAGTGCACTTGTATACATAATCTATTCCCCAAATGCTCTATTTATAGGCCTCCTAGGATTGTTCTAGAAAATGTATCATTTTAAGGAAGAATTCCTAGAATATTCTACAATTTCCCCTTTCTTAGATCCTTCTAGGTTTGAAGCTTATTTTCCACAAGTATCTAGACTCATCTAAAGTCTTATTCTCCAACCTTCTAAGTCTTTCCGGAACTTTCTACTTCCCTCTAGAACCTTCTAGAATATTCTAGATTTCTCTAGATTTTTCTAGAACCTTCCGAATTCTTCTCAATTGTTCCAGAACTTTCCGGATTCTTCTAGATCCTTCAAAACTCTCTTTTAAGTATTATTATTTATTTATATTAATATTTTATATTGAAAAGACTTTTCAACATAATAGTTCAAGTTTAAGAATATTCACAATATATAACTCTGTGTTATAACTACTAGACACTCAAGGGTGGGTCAGGATATTACAGCCGGAATATTGCTTTTGTTTTCTTTTTTGGAAATTTTGTAAAAGTCTTGTTAAAACTTAGTCTTGGTATGAAGAATTGTGTCAATGCTTGTAATAGAACTTGTATGGATCATGGATAACGTAGAAAACTTCATTATACATGTGTTGTGATGAATTTGGAAAGGAGTGGGTTTGAAGTGAAAAATAGTTGAAAAGGCAAAACTTCATTATACATGTGTTGGGTAGGTTTTGAATGAGTTTCGAATGGATTGGAATTGAAAAATGAAAGAATTGCAGGAAAACATGCAAAACCTTACGGTAGGTACGTGTAAATTTCTTTCCAGAAGACAAAACCTTCAAAAAGGTCTATAAAAATCTTCCGATAGGTTTATGTAAATTTTTCCAGAATGTACAACCATCCGGAAGGACTTTGGCAAAACCTTCCAGAAGGTTTTCCAAAAATTTTAAGATTTTAAGAATGTTGTGCCATACTTTTGCACTTTGGGATCTTTTGTTCAAATGATATAAATGGACATTAAATGAGGATAAATTGCTATATATTGGACCTCGGATAAGTCATGCGAACATCGTGTACACAAGTTATGCATTGGGAGTTCCTAGTACAAGGGAGACTCAGTCCAAATTTTGAATTTTGTGATCCCGATTAAGGGGATGTTATTGACGTGATGTCTGGTTATGCGATAATCACGGGTATTTTTGCAGGTTGATGGGTTATCAACGGTTGATAAAGGACCCCCGATTTTAGGGGCGTCACATGAACACATACACTTGGGTGTACACATTTCGGATCAAATCAGTCTACCTGCTAAGGGGAAAATTGTTGCTGCATCAAAACTAGTGTATGGTGCCAGTTTTACGTAAGAAATAGAAATTGGTCTTTGGAAAGTTTATAGGTGGAGTTGTATTTTTTCTTTTTGGCATTGTTTTGAAGAATTATAGCATTGTTGTTTAAGGATTTTTCCTTTTTGCTTATTATAATTCTTTGATATCTTCTAATAAATTTTCTCTTTTTATTAAAAAAAATATTCATGTTAACATCATGTAAGTGCAAATATGTAACATATATAAGAACTACTTTGCCAATATGCTTGAGAACCTTTAGATATAACATGACAATGCACAACTAGTTCTCTTCCTTAGTTGGTATTCACAAGTAAAATAACAAGTAAAAAATAAACAAGCGTAACATAGGTGATATCATGTCAAGTTTGTATATGTATTGAGAATAAACTCTCCTTACTCCAATCACAAGCAAATTACCAAAGCTAGCCAACAGAAAATTTCTCCGAACGTTTTTTCCATATGTACCTAAAATATTCTCTCCTTTTTGTCACAAAGGATCAAACCAATGATATATCATAAAATCCATGGCACAAAATCAATTCATACCAAAATATTCTGCCTTATTTGTCACAATGTGTCAATCCAATGACATATCATAGCAAAAACGTCATGGAATTATGGTATAACGAGAAGGTATAAATAGTATCAATTAGCAAGAACATCCATGTAAGTAAAGTAAAGGATAAACATGACACTTAACTCAAAGTCTCAAAAGATAAAGCATCAATTAGAAGCTAACTAATAGTATGTCAGAACAAAGAAAATAGCTACAAATACAAAAGTCAATAAGAGGAAAAATCAAGAAAAAATAGAGTACTTTAAGTACATACCATAAATGAATAACTCTCATAAAATATCCCATATGGTCCTATATTAAAGGCTCCTAAACATCTCCACCATCACCACCATCGCGTCGACGTAGCTCTATATCTGAATCTGTGTCGTCTGGCACTAGCTCGCCTTCAATCTACTTGCCTTTCAACAACCTCGTAATTCTTCCAACTTTGAATGATACTGATCCCATCAC
>CM042191.1:18276969-18321635 GCA_023539305.1 Ilex asprella
AATTTTAAAACCCAGCCCGTAGTTGACCCGAATATTAAACTCATAATCATAGATTTTGTCAAACCTAGGCAGCAAGTGGGTTTGAGAAGATTGGTATGGGGATAAGGATAAAAAAAATAATTGTACCCCTTAAAATGGTATAAATTGGATTAATTAAGGGTAAAATAGTCATTTTTGTTAATAATTATGATATATCTGTGGGTCCTACATATGTATGTGTTGTATTTTAAACATGGATATGAACGACATTGAATGTTGAATCTCATTTTTCAAAGAGGGGTTTAAATTTGGAAGAATTTTGAGAAGTCAATCCAAACTCTTTTTCAAAATTTATCCAAACAAGTGCCAATTGACTAGAACTTTTAAGTAGATTACTGTTTTTTCACATTTATTTCCTAAACCTTGTGAGATTCACCTGTGCATGTCACGCTAGTTAAAATCCAATCATGAATTTTTTTAGACTAATTTGAATAATGCTTTATATTGATCATTAGTTGCTCTTAAAACTTAAAATAGGGAGAATTATATCCACATCCCTTAAAGTTATTCACTTAATTGCTTAGACACTGACATTTAAAATATTATATACAGACTCCCTAAAGTTTGTACGCGCATAACACTTAAATCCCTACCGTTAATGTGTGTTAGAATATTCGTTAATATTTTAAAATTTATAACTAAAATTCATATTTTATATGCCATTTATTGAAATAAAATTAAAATTAAAAATCTTATTTATTCTTTAAAAAATCATAATTAGAATACAATTAAACTATTTATTAAATGACCAAATTACTCCAATTAAACATAGAAGATATTATGTCAATTACAGTTTGACCCCTTGTTTATTTTTTTTTTGTTTTATTCCAATAGATAGCATAATTGTATACAAATTATTATTTTCTTTAAGAAAAAATTAGATTTTTATTTTTAATTTTGTATCTATAAATGACATAATACAATATGAATTTTGATTATAAAATTTAAAATATTTGATATTCTATCTTTAATGGTGTATTTTTTGTCTAAGTATAATATTTAAAACTAGAAAGGTCTATATATATCTATTAAACGACCAAATTACCACAATTAAAATAAAAGATATTGTGTTCATTATAGTTTAACCCCCTTTTTTTAGTTTATTCTAATAGATAGTATAATTGTATACTAATTATGATTTTCTTTATAAAGAATAGATTTTTATAATAGAGCATGAATTTTGGTTGTAAAATTTAAAATATTTTATATTCTATCATTTGATTGGAGTAATTTTTGTCTAAGTATAACATTTTAAATTTGAAGGATCTAAATATTAAACACATATAGACTTCAAGGGATATCATTGTAATTTACTAATGGATATAGAAACACTTTTTATTTCATCCATGTACTTCTGCTTTTTGCTCTAAAAATGAAGAAAGACTTATAAAAAATCACCAGTTGGGTTGGTTTGACCAAGAAAGGCATGATGCAGGATTCAAGGTACTCATTAGATTAGATCACACGCGGAGCGTACGGTACGCCTGTATGTGTATACTAAGCATTTCTTTAACCGCAAAAATGAAAAATTGTGGTTAGGGAGAGGGTCCGAAGGAGCTCGACTTAAGGGAGAGGAAAACCTCTATAGGGGTCTAAGTGTTACGTACATACACATTTGAAGAGGTCTGTGTAAAATATTTCAAATGTTAAGGGGTCTAAATGATTAAGTGATAAACCTCAAGGGATCGGAATATAATTCTCCCAAAAAAAATATAATATTATAAATCAGACTCTCATGTGTGGATTATTTTTCATATATAAATACCAAATTAAAGTATATATTATAATTTTTAATGAAAATATGCTTATTTTGATATCAAGTTAGCAACCAAATATTCCAAAAATTTAACAATAAAAAATATAGATTCATTGGTTAATGACAGTGCAAAATATGGCTTCATCAGTAGTTAATTTTCAAAAATAGTAGAGTGGTTGTGCTATAACACTTGATGCTTGTGAGAGTTTTTGCATCAAAATTGTTGACAGATGTGCTATTGAATTGAACTTTCATTGTAAAACCCAAAAAAATTAACACTTAATTAAAAAGGGTCAAACAATAATCAGTCATTACGGTGCGGGTTAAAAATTTATTTTTTTTTCTAGAATTTGGATGACAAAGCGTACCTCGTCGTGGATCTGTATCGCAAAATCTAGTTAACTAGTCAATTTTCGTTAAATTCTGAGACAGTCAGATTTTTCATATTTTACGATGTGATCGGGTGTCGTGTAACTGAAATAAACGCGATCAAATTTTATTCGTGGGACCTAAAAAGTAATTTAAAGTTAGTTCGATAAAAATATACTAAACCTAATACAGACAAGATTTTATTGATTCAGAATCAAATTGGATCAATTAAAGAGGGACTTGTAGTGCAACAAGGGCTAAACATTTGAGAAGTATTTAAATGGGAAAAAAAAACCAGATTTTACCCTCATTCTTTGCCTAAAAATTTCGGAAAAGAGAAAATATCAAAATTCTCCCACCTTTTTTCCTTGATCCGCCAAAATTCAACCGTTTGATCGCTTTGGGCCAAGAGTTAAAGTCGCTCTACATAACAAGAGCTACACAACCATACCAAAGATTTTGATTTTCTCCAAAATCTCATAGATGAAAATTTTGGGATAAAGCTTGGACGGTTTGATTTGGGGTTTTTGGGGCTTCTACTACGCGGGCATATGCAACAAGAGGTAATGGAACATATCTAGGTTTATTTCTAACCTAGAGTTGTGATATAAAATGGGTAAGATGATAGATATGAATTCTCATGTAATAGCACACACCTAGTGTAGATAGAATATGGAAAATGTGTATGAGAATGTGTTAAAAATCATTTCTTATTTGATTTGAATTTGAGGAAATTGCTTGAATTGGGCTTTGAATATTGTGTTGTTTGGACATGGTATGTGTTTCCCCATTTTTTCACCTACTAAGTGTTTGATAAAATGCTTTGAAATTCAAGTATGTTATTCAGATTGAAATCGCATGTGACATGCTTGGAAATATTGGGGATAAGGACATGTTTCTTATGTGCTTCATGATATAATGGACATTTCAAAGTTTATGGAATATTGTCATATGCTCATATGTCATAATTAGCATTATGATGAATTGAAAATGGAACATGTACATTGCATTGCATATGCACAAGTTGCACTACGTTCATGGGCTTTAGCATAAGTGTGAGTGTGTGGGTGCATAGGTTGGTCAATGACCACCTAGTGAGTTGATGAGAGGACTCGGGAAGTTTGGATCAAGATCCAATTGAGTTGCACAAAACATTGCATAGAAAAAATGTATCGGGTATAGCAAGAAGGTATAGATTATCCATCGAGTGAAGGTTTGTTTACTTGGTTGACTCACTTGACCGGCAGTTAAATTCCAAAAAGTGTGCCAGAGTACTTGGAGCTGAAGGTGTGATGCCCTCAAATGTCATGCCGATTTGGTAGATCGTTGGTGTTGTGTCCAAAAATTACCTACCCAAGAAAGATAAGAGATTTTATAAGATAGTCATTGAGTGTCTAACATCAATGATGGGGTTTGGAATGCCTGGATATATACGCATGACATAGCGTTTGTTATGGGAGCCAATGGGGCTTAGGTTTGCATTGCATGCGTGAGTTTCAATCTCATGGAATGACATGTAGTTGTAGCATTAATTTATGAAAAATATGTGTTTGAATGGATGTTTGATATGATGACTTGCATGTGACATTTTATATGTATCTAGGTAGGGGAGTGGCCTCCTTAGAATATACTTTATTGAGCGTGACTCACCGTTTGTGAGAATACATTTCCAGTGTTAGACAGACTCGAGCGGATGGCCTCATTTGGACCCGTGTTGACGACAGAGCCGAGATGTGGCCCTTGAATTACATTTCTGTTGTCTCTTGTATATTTATTTATTGGCAACGTATAAATTTTGTACAAAACTTGTACTTTGATAAAGGCATATAATTGGACTCTCTTGGACAATATTCTTTTGTAAACAAATAAATGTAATGGATGTTGTATGAGTTGTACGGTTAAAAGTTAAAAATTGGAAAAATTGGAGAAATCTGGACCCTAGGTACTGGTACCTCACAGATACCTAGCTTCTAATGGGTTCATGTCCCTGTACCTATGCTCACAAGTATCGGTACCCTGCTGACAATGGGCTTAGGTACCAGTACCAAGTATTACAGGTACTGGTACTTGGCTTCTAGAGGACTCAGATACTGGTATTCTTTATCTAAGGTAATGGTACTCCTTATCTAATGATTTCGAGCCTTCATATCTTGAGCTCTTTTATTTGGATGAGATACATGGTTAAATTTTAAGTCCTAGACTTTGGGATGTGGACCTTGGAATAGTCGTACGATTAATGTATGCACAGGTTATGTATTGGGTAGTGTTCCCATGTAAAGGAGAGCCTACCCGAATTCCGTTTTTGTTATGATCAAGATGAATGGGGTGTAACGATGTGGTATCGAGTTACACGGTAACCGCGAGTATTCTGCGGATTATTGGGTGATCAACGAAATGAGAAAGGACTCCATGATTTTGGGGCATCAAAATCCTCGTTCAACAATGTTAAAATTGGCGCATTTCAATTTAGTTGATGTATTATTCTTTTGTAGTGAATTTTTGGAATGTTTTTAGTGATACTTTATTATTCCCCTATATTTTTGTAAGTTGGTTAGAAAGAGGATTAGGTTCTAAAATGAATTGTAGATGGACACTATTTACGAATAAATTACCTTTGTTAGGAAATTGTTTATAGTTGGCTAATTTCTTAAAATCTTATTTAAATATCAACTTAAGTCTATGGTTATAATGCTTCAAAAAATAAAATTTCAAAAGCTTTAAAGAATGATGGATTTCAAGCTTCAAAGTCGCATCAAGAACACTTTCATTGGGCTTTAAAGCTTAGGATAGGGTAAAAACCTAGATACCTAAAACTCATGGTTTATTTTATAATTTGGCTCATTAGGTTAATAGAATTATATTTAGGATTATCTGTGAATGACCCTTAGGTTTTTTATACTAAAAAAATGATTTTCTAAACATCAAAATGTGTTTTAAAAATATAGGTTGAGTTATGTATCTGATCTTAATTAAGCAACAGTCTTTAATGCTTAGTATGTGAAGTTTTTGTTTGGTTTCTAGCTTAAAAATTAGTAGGGGCTGTTCTTTGCCCACTAATGTTTGGCTAGAGAAATGTCTGAACACTTAGTTAAAAATTAGATGAGGCAATTCAGTCGGCAATGGAGACAACTGCTTAGGCCGCTCGCTGCTTGAGCAACCTTCAGATGGCTCGAGCAGTTTGACCACCAATCCCTACTAGACTGGTTTGGTTTGGATCCTTTTTACTTTCTAGTGATGACCATCCTCTGACCGCTCCCTCACCGCTCAAGCAGTCCTTAATGAATTCTAGTTTTCTTGGGCTTCAAGACTACCCTAATTTCAGGGTCTATAAATAGGCACACCTCTTTTCACTTAGCGTAAGCCTCTATGATCTATAAAAAGACTATAGATCATTGATTAATGAAAAACCTTGTTGTTTTCCTAACCCCCTAAATACTATCCCTTAGAATGTGAAGTGTATGGTTCAAAGGAGAGGGTCACTCTCCCTTGGGATAGTCTCAAAAGAAAGGACAAGGGAAAAGGAAAATGAGATGGTGTAAATATGATATGCGTATGAGCAAAAGTGTTCCCCAATCGCAAGGAGACTTTCACGGGTCGTGTTTTACTTGGTGGTATTCCAAGGTCGTTTCTATGGGGAGGGAAGTAAACCGAAGGGAATGTGATTTGGGTAAAAGAAAGTGTAAAATCTTTGTGGTTTGAAAGTTATTTGGTGAAGTGTGATTTGGGGAAAAATGAAAGGAAGAACAAATGTTGGTCAATTCAAGAGGTCACTCCAATGGGAATGCCATTTCAACCCGACTCCCTCCTTCAATAGAGCAAGAATGAACGATTGATTCTTGGGAAGCTAGGGATAAATGGGTGAGAACCTAAGCATAAACCGTGACTAGACCTACAGAATATCAAAGACTCACCAATTTATCCATACTCAATCCAGTCAAACCGACCCATTGAACTCTGAGAGAAAGGAAGAGAATGAGTCTAAATGGTATACCCAAGTGGAGATTTTCCTTGGATTTTCCAACTAAAAGCTTTAGTTACTCATGTTTAAAATGAAATAGACAATGGAATGAAAGTGCATTGCAAAAATATGAAGTTCTAGAGTAACTAAGTCCAAACAAACATAAGCTATGAATGAAGGAAATGAATACCCATTTTATACCTAAGAAAATGAAGAGCTTTGGAGCATTAATGGTAAAGGCTTAAAGAGAGCATTAAACATGCATTCACTTGAAGGAAAACAACA
Organism: Ilex asprella; assembly: GCA_023539305.1. Lineage (NCBI taxonomy): Eukaryota > Viridiplantae > Streptophyta > Magnoliopsida > Aquifoliales > Aquifoliaceae > Ilex > Ilex asprella. The sequence goes on from CM042191.1 coordinate 18,283,377, forward strand.
TTCATGACATTTAATGAAGTTCTAAAGATTCATACCGTGGATTCCAAGACAATGTATTGAAATAAAAGCAAAAATCTCAAATTTCTCTCACTAGACTACTATTCATCATCTTCTACACAACTTCCCTCTCTATATTCTATGTCAATGTATGGAATGATGATGAACATGGAGCTTATTCCCTAAAAAAATGTGCTTGGAGACAAGGAGTAGTTTGGGGATGTGATCTCCATCCATAGGCTGCAGATAGAGTGGGATGGACAGGGGTGTGCAGAGCTTGTCTGCACACCCAACTCCTCTTCTCTTCTTTCTCTTCATTTATCACCAAGGCTCCAAACTTCCAATCAAAGGTGTGAATGGGGTGAATAGTATTGTGGGTGTGTTAGGGGAGCAGGGGAGATCTGTTGGTGGGACCCTCAAAGTGGCAGAGCTTGAGATACAGAGATTTGGGAAAGATTCAGCAGACCGTACCAGTTTTGTGTACCGGTACTGTGTTCCAGTATTTCGAACTCCAGTAGCTTAGGCGTACCGGTACTGTTTCTGCAGTTTTCTCTAATTTTCTAAAATTTTCAACTCTTGAGCTTTCCTTTAGTCATTCTTCTATCCCCACTCATCTCAACATATTTGGGAATGTCTCAAGGAGCCTCATTTAGCACCTTTTAACTGCAAACACCAAATATCATCATTAATAACTCAACAGATATAGCTCCAATCCTTTAAACCTTAAAAGTAGTTAAAATATGATGATTAGCACATGGAAATATGCAATGTTTTTGTACTAATCAATCATCTAGATAGCTTCAAGAACAACTCCTATTCAACCTCACACATTGAAGAAGAATATCTTGTTTTGTGAAGCACCAAAAACCATATAGGTTTTGTGTATACCAAGAATCTTGGTGCGTCCTATAAGATTGCTCAAGTCTTCAGTGGGTGTATCTAGAAGGGATATTAACAAGGAAGGAAACATCTAACAATGATGTATTGGTTGAAGTATAAGAGTTTTGATCTGGGTGCCAGTTTTGCGATTTTTCCCGAGAAGGGTTTTTGAGTAAAATTTCTTGTGTTGTGGATGATCTTGTTATTGCATGAATTTTTATTACAAACTTTCTATTGCACACACACACACATGCTATGTGTTTGACTCATTGACTCATTGATTTACATATCTTTTGTGGATTGGTGGTTGGCTTGTTGAAGGGATTGAATAATGAATTGGATTGTTGGGTGTTGTTGTACTCATATACATATAGCATCCATTCATTCATGAGAGGATGTTCTTGTTGGGGGGAAAAAGGTTTCAAAGCACTTAATTGAAAATTAATTAATTAATTAATTTGGTAATTGTGGTTAATAAGTTATAAATTGGTCTTTGTTCAAGGCAAAAAAAATTAATTCTTTTCAACCCTTTTAGGTTGTGCATGCAATTCCACGTGCATAATCTAGTGGAAAAATCCTTACATTAGAAAATTCCAACCTCCAATATATATTACATGAATTTGATAACAATGACAGAGAAGATTTTTTTTGCAATGTCCTTAAGAATAGGTAATCAAACATTTTATATTGGTTCGTATACATATATATATATATATATATATATATATATTTTCGTTGAGGCACTAATATAGGGGAAAGGACAACAAGGTTCGAACTTGTGACTTTAAGGTCCAACAGTGAGGGCAGTGGCCATTAGAAACACTATTAGCCTCCCATATTGGTTCATGAAGAGGTTTCTCTCAAGTATCATGTTGCGGAAGGGGGAGATACGAAATGAATCTTCCATTACAATTATACACATAGGTTGTTAGACACTACCTAGATTGGGGGGGGGGAGAGATAGGTAAATTAAGCTTAGATGACTTCCAATTTTAACTTATGTCTACTTCAATTACCTTGTCACATAATGATTTGAAAGTTAAGTGCGAGCACCCCTTTTAAACCACAATGACCCCTTAAACCCATGAAGATTGGTGTATTGATTTTATCAATTAAACACTCAACACTCAATCTCCTATGGGGATCCCAACCAAAAAAAAGAAACTATATGTGATATGTAAATTCAAACAATTAATTCATCAAACACATAGTGCTCATATGTGCATCAGATTGCAAATGTGTACAAAAGTTAACAAGAGTGAATACAAGCAATTTGTTGATGCGAAAACCCTCCTCATGGAAAATCGCGGTAAACCACTTGGGGTTCACCAAAACCTGATCCACTATTCCAAATTCATGTCACAAGTACTCAAGACTTATACCTCAACTAATATCTTGGTTAGAAGCTCATTTCCTTCCATAAACCTCTCCATCGGAGACACCCATCGATGGCTTGGATAGATTCACTTGAACTCCCTACCACATGGTTTTAGGCATCGAGCCCTCCTAGGATGCACCCAAGAATCTCGATACGCACACTTCCAATTGGTTTGGTTAAACCAATCAAGCTCTTCTTCTTCAAGTTGTGAGATTGGATAGTAATCCCAAGATGGTAGCGTTTGGATTTAGGGATTTGGGGTTGTGAATCAAGCTTCCAAGCTATTAGATAGGTTAAAATACTCTCCAGAGGCTTCCTATAAGTTAGGAAGACATCCCTCTATTTATAAGCTCAAAATAAGATTTATCTTGGGGTCCCAGAAAACCCAATTTCTTGAATAACCGCTTGAGTAGTGGGAAGGCGGTGGTTACTGGAATGAAATTTGGATTCAAACTAGAAAGGCAAAGCAAGGACAACTCGAGTGATCGCAAGGACCGCTTGAGTAGTATCAAACCACTCGAGCGACCTAGAGGGTAGTCTTTACTGCCACATACATAGCCTTTTCCCAAATTTTTCCGAAGCCTTTTAGAGAAATTCTTGCAAAGTCTAGCAAATATAGGGCAGTCCCTACTAATTTTTAAAGCTTAAAATCAAGCGAAAAACTTATTTTCTTGAATACTAAATGGCTTTGCTAAAAGGGTCCGCTAATGGCTTAATCTATGTTTTCAAAATAGAAACATGTTTAGAAACATTTCTTTGAAGAACACATTGGATCCATACATGGATCAATCACTTATTCCATTATAAAGCTACGCATCCTAAGTCTAATCAATTAAACTAAGGGTTTTTAAGTCTCTAATGTAATGAACCTGATCCATATTGTAACAATATTATCTACTTTAGGCTTGGCCCACACATCTTTGTTTTTCTGGGCTTTTGACATCACCCATAAAAGGCCTTATTAGAATTAAGGATATTGGGTCTACATACAAACCACTTCACCTTGACTTGACCAAGTGATGTGGGATTGCAATATGGCATTGTAACACCAAATCCCATTTGTAACAACCCCAATCCATATTGTAACAATATTGTCTATATTGTTTCTTGACCCAGATGTATTTTGTTTTTCCGGTGTTTTGACATTTAAGGATATTTGGTCTACATATAAAGCACTTCACCTTGAATTGACTAGGCAATGTGGGATTTCACTATGGCATTGTAACACCAATCCCATAGTTTCCATATCTAAGATCATTACCTTTGTCCTAAGTATAGAGGTGCATACGGAGAGTTCCTTTTATATAGCTTGAATTATGATGGCCTCACTTCCATTTGACGCTTTCGGATCTTCATTGTTGTAGCATCATGACCATGGAATAGTTTGTAATTTACAAAGACTTCACAAAATTAGCCAACAGAAGACCTAGTTGGGTTTATTTTAAATTTTTGGTTAATGGAAGACCTAGTTGGGTCTATTTGTCTTTTTAGATGAATCTCTAACCCCCAGTAAATCGAGGGGCATGATTTTAAGCTCAATACGAGAAATGGGAGATGAATCCAAGTCACCTTATTTGTGAAAAGAAGATCTAGCCTACTTTCTGCAACAATTTAGGTATTATATCAACACTAGAGGAGTTGACTCCTTCAGGTCAAAAGATAAGTCGAGTAAACCTACATTTCTCAAAGGAGTTGAAAATAAAGGGGGAATGAAAGAGGGGTAAGGACCTCATTGCTACAAGTGTCAAGGGTTTTTACACATGGCTTGGGTATGTCTGGATCAGAAGAAAAAGATTTGTCCATAGAGAGGAGAAAGGCAATAAAGGCAAAAAAAGAGAGAAAGCGAATCCAAGTTGACAATGTGTAAAACCTGGGCAAATTTGAACTTTTTGTGCATAAGGGCAAAATGGTCATTTACCATCCTAATGCTTATTTGAGATACTCATTCTCTATACCTCGGATGAGGAAACGGATTTCGCCGTTGGATTCGTATCGCAAAATCTAGTCACGCTGTCAAATTTCATCAATTTCTGAGATAGTCAAACTTTTGCACGTCGTTCGAGGCGACTGCGTGGCGAATGACATTTTAAAGGTCCCCAAAAATAAATTTTTGAAAATTTCCTTAAAATTAAATTAAAGTTCAAATAAAATTAATTTGAACTTAATCCGAGGTGTAATGAATCATTTCGGGATGAAAAACGGACCCGAAAGTCGAAAATATGCGGTGCGATTTGGACCACACATTTGTGCCTATAAATACCCTCTTAAATCAGCTTTTTGGGGAGAAAAATATCCCCCCATCAGCTGTAAGCAGCCGTCCAAGAGAAGAGAAGAAAAAAAATTTCATCTCCAAGCTTCCCGCTTCGATTCCGGGAGTTCCGTCGGTCGAAATTCGTCGAATCAAAAGGCAAAGTTCATCTCCTCGACGAGGGCTACGCGTACGTACCAAGAACAAAGGATTTCACCGAATATCCAAAGAGTGAATTTTGGATAAATCAAGGATCTTGAGGTGTTCTTGGTGTTCTTGGTGTGTTCTTGAAGCCTAGTCTTCATTTCAAGCTTTAAGGGGTAGGGTTTCTCCTACCTTGGATTAATCTTTCCTTAAATGTTGATATTTTAAGGGTTTGATATATCTATGCCATTGAATAGAGTTTTATATGTATGTAGAAGTTGCATGTGATTGACTTATGTAGCTTTTAAATTGATATATTTGTATGTTTATATTATGGAAATGGAAAAGTGAGCATAGACATGGCTTAAACTAATTGTTAGCTTGATTTTGGTATATGAAAGTTACATGTGATTTATTATGTAACTTAGTGAAATTGAAGGCATACTATGTGTTATATAAATTATGCCTCGAAGGTGTTTGATGAAATGCCTTGAGTGTTTGAAAATTGTTGTTTTGATTGAATTGAAATAACATGCTTAAGTTATGTGATAACCTGTGGAATCATATGTTTATGATATGATTTATGATTAAATGTGCTTGTTGATATATGCATGTGTTGATATATTAACATTGAAGTGAATATGGTATTTATATATTTAGAATATAAATTTACCATAGATGTGTTGAAATTGTTCATGTGTTGTTCTTGGCATATTGAGCATTGTGTTGTGTGTAATGGGACATATCATTACATATGAACGGAAGCATCTCATCACATGGGTGTGTGCATGGTTGATGTCAACACCACACTTGGTGATTGACGGGATGGCTTGGGAAAAGTTGGGTCGAAGACCTAGCTAAGCCGTTTGGTTGCATAATAAATTGGGTTGGGGTTAGCAAGAAGAGGCATGACGACCTCTCGGGTGCAAGACCCGGTGATTTGGGAAATGCACTCCATTGGTGTAAGAGTCCATAAAGTGTGTGGGTTTGGATGACCCTTGGTGTAAGTCCATGAACATCCATCCCCAAGAAAGACCCTAGTTTTGAAAATGTCATTTGATATGTACATAAATGATGAAATAAAACACTTTGGCATTGCATCGTGTAGTGGGAGTCGGTGAGTACTCGGGTTAAAGTGCATGAGTGAGTGTCATCTCATTTCATGGCATGGTATTATTGCATTCCAACTTAGAATGCATATCCTTATAAGGAATGATTGTTTATATGTTGTAAATGAATGTTGCATGAGCATGGACATCTAGGGGGAATAGCCTTTGTAGGAATTATTCTACTGGGCGTTGGCTCACCCTATACGGGAAACATTTCAGGTGTGGGGTTTGCATCTGCGGATGGCTCACTTGAAGAGCATCAGGCATGAAGGGGGCCGACTTGTGGCCTTATTTTGAGTTTTTTGTAAAAAGTTTAGGAAAACTTGGTTTTTGGCATATAGATTATGCAAATTAATTGTAATAGGACATATATGAACTAATGTTAAAGTGACCTTGCATGTTTTGATATAAGTATGCGTAATTGGACCCGGTGAGGCCAATGTTTATTTATAAATGGACCCGGTGTGGTCAATGTTTTATATTGGGCCTCGGATGGGTCATGTGAAATTTATTGTACAGGTTGGGTTTTGAGGTAGAGTTCTCCGTACAAAAGAAACTCTGCCCAAATTTTTATTAAATTATGGACCCTAGTAATTGGATACAACGGCGTGATGTCGAGTTATACGATGTCCATAGATATTCCGCAGGTTGATGGGTTATCAACGGACCCTCGGATTTTGGGGTGTCACACAATGAGTGATGATAAATTCTCTCAAGAAGATGAGGAAGTGCTCATGGATTTAATAGGCTCAAACTCCTCCCCTTGAGAGAAACTTCAAAAGGTGAAGTTAGGAGAGAGTCATTCACCCATTTCCTGATCTAACCTGATATTTTTTAAGGAAAAACAAGTGTGGTGAGATGTAACGACCTTGAGAACCTTACCAACTCAACTAAGTTGGAAATCGCAAGGGCTACTAAGGAGGTTGAGTCACCTAAGGAGTTGGTAAGGTGAGGGTATGGACCTAGGTGCTCATTCATGGACAGCATCAAACACCCTAGGTTAATGCATTGTACATATTTTTCTTTGTTCGTTTTAATTTGTTTTCATTATGTGAGAAATACAAAAAAAATGAAAAAGAAAATTCAAAAATACTTTTGATGTCTAGTTAGACATCGTTTTTAGAATTTATTAGTAAATACTTTATTTTTCCTTTATTGTTGCATTTTGAGCATATTTTTTGTTTTATGTTATTTGTGAAAAATCCAAAAAGATTGAAAAAGGAAATTTTTGTATTGATTTTCTTTTGTTGATTGATCTTGGTAAATCGCTCTTTGATTCGAGTCATAATTTTTTCATCCTTAAGACAAAGTAGAAAAGTGCATTACTATGAGTAATATTAGAGGATAACTTAGTAGTCAAAAGTCTTAATGCTTGATTCTTAAACCAAAGTTTCTTTTCACCCTTGTGTGCTTGGATTCTGCAAGTCTTGAGAAAATTCATAAGACCAAGAGCACATCCAACCATTCACCTTCATACTCAGGAGTCTAGCTAGGTTGAATGATTAATGACCTTATATGTATCTAAGTGTTTGTAATAGTTTAAAACATAGCGATTTGATCTGATATGTGTACAATCAAGTGCAGGCGGTCAAGTTGTAGTAATAATCCAATTGAGTCTGGAATCGAATCTAAAGGGAACTAACATTGGAGTTCGAAGTTAAGATCAATAGAGACGAAAGTGAATGAAGATCCTGAATTTGGGAGTTGTGATGGTGGTGAAATTTTCTAAACAAAATATAAGATTCTTTAAATGGAAATAAAAACTACTCTTTAGTTCGAGGATCCAGACATGTGCAAATATGTTCAGTTGCTATATTTGTGCAATATTGATTACTCAATTAACCCCTATGTCAATAGTAAGTTAATCGGAACATAAAGTTTGAATGTGAGAATTAAGAGCATAGCTCCGATTTCTTTGTAGAAAATTATAAGAATTACTATGCTGAGACTTAACCCATTTATAATCAATCAAATAACTCTACAAAGCATCCAACAATATTTAAGCTATTCAACCATAAATTCAAGCAAAGTTTAAGTGAAGATTAAAAGATTGTCGAGAAGACTGAGTTTGGGTACTTGTAGGGAATCGTTAGAATCACCTATGTTAATAGGTGGTCAAACAGTTGTACAAAGTACTTTAGTTTTCCTAGATACATTCAATCATTCAACATATAAAACAAAAGACAATACAATAATAATAAATGAAGTGGCACAAACATAACTTTCAAACAATACTTTTACATGTCCATCATATCTTACTAAGGAGTGAATGAGAAACTACTCACTCTTCATTGCCAGAAGAAAGATAGAAAAGTGAGTGAATCTCATCCATCTAAATAGAGAAACTTAGAATTATAAAACTAAAATTACATAGACAACACAATACTTATTTTCAACAAAGAATAACTAAAATACTACCCACCCTTCAAGGCTACTAGGGAGCTATAAAGGTGAGAGAAATTCATTCCTCTAAGTAAAGGAGAAAGCCTAATCAAAAGGAAGCAATTGAAAGTAATACTAAGGAAGCAAAAGAAAACAAGCTAATTTTGAGGGCTTTTTTCCCTTCCAAAGGTTGTCCATTGCTTCAAGAAGATGGGGCTATTTATAGGCAAAGGGTGCATGAAATCCAAATTGGAGAGTCAAGGGATGAGTACAAGTTGTCTTGCAAGGGGTGTCAAGACAACGACTGAAAGTGACAGACTCTGCAAAACTACTTTGGCAACTGCTTGTGTGATCCTTGTCTAATTTCCTTTGACTTTGGAGGGATCTGAACGGTGGCTGCCTTCTAGAAGGTTTTTTAAATTTGAATTTCTTGGTCAGTCCCTTCACATGCTTTTGCCTCCAAACTTTAGAAAATTGACTTTTGACCCCTGCAAATCATGTTAATCTATAATCCATCCTATACTATGAAAAATAATATATATTAAATAAATTTTAATAATCCTGTCCTTTAATAAACCTCTCCGCCAAAAGTTTCTCTTCGATGTTATGGATAGCTTTACTTGAACTCCCTACCGCATGGTTTATGTATTGTAGGCCTCAAGCAATCTTCTTTACCAAGATCCTCAGTATGCACACTTTCAATGGGTTTGGTTTAACCAAACAAGTTCTTTTTCTCAAAGGTGTGAGATTTGATAGGAATCACAAGATGGTAGCCTTGTTTAGCACTTAATATTGCACATTTTATCATTTAAACCATTCATTTTCTGTGCTTAATTGATGACTTCTCTCCAAATTTGGTTTGAATATTGATTAAAGTCATATTTGTGATTGTAGGAGTGAGAGAGATAATGAGGATTGATGGGAATGTTGTGAAAAAACTTAAGGAAGCAAGGAGATGCATCATGGAAAAACTACATTAAGAATTGAGAAAAAAAAAGGACTTCAACAAGTTGGACAATCAACTTCAATCGGTTGATCAGAGGTTTCTTGAGATACTGGGACCATTCAAGATACTGAGATCACTTCAACTAGTTGATCATCAATTTCAACAAGTTGATCAAAGATTGGAAGATTATGCAAAACTATTGGGAGTACTTCAACCGATTGATCAAACAAATGCCAAAACAAGAACAAGATGTTGGGATTCATTCAACCGGTTCTTCAAAGAATTTTACCGGTTGAAGAGAGCGATCAATGGTTGAACCTTAATTTCAACTGGTTGATCTTAAGTTGGCTATAAGAAAAGTTTTTCGACATTCTCATTTGTCAAGGGAGGTCGACTCTTATTATTCCTACACTTATGGGGTGGTTTCCAATCTGTTGGGCGATGATACCTCCCAAAGTTCAAGAAGCTAGACTCCTCATTGGTTGATAATGGCTGACAAAACTTCTTCGATATTTCACTCCCCACCCGCACTACACTTCTAACTAATGAGTGGAGAAGACTTGCGCTATATATACTTGTGAATCTCTATATGAGGTGGAAATAGAACACTTTTGGAAGATTTTTTCATTGTTCTTTTGCTTAGTTTAGAAGTTGAGTTTGTAAACATCCATTTTCAAAGCTTTGCCTTGTTTCGGAGAAAACAACTTTTGTGTCCATTTCAAAACTTTGTTATCTTTGTATTTGAACTCACCAATTGAGAAGCAATCATAGTGTAAGCATTTCCTTTAAACTAGTTGTTCTTTTACATATGTTTGCTATGTTTTTTACTATCAATTCTAGAATTATGAGTTTTGCTTCTGGCTAAGTTACCATGCTATTCGAGGGATAATTACCTTCCATAATCAAGCTTAGTGGTTCTCTAATGATTTCTAATAGATCAAATGTTTCGTAGAGGGAAAGAATCAATTTCGAACATTAGTTATTAAGTGACTACTTTGATTTCTCTTCGATTGTCCATCTAGCATGAGTAATGCTTAGAAATCATTTACACAATCTAAGTGCTTATCATTCTAGTTTCTATTTCCTATCTTCAAAACTAAAATAGTATACAACTTAGTTTTTGTTGAATATTATCCGTTCGAGTGCATTTGAATACAATCTTGGATGAAGTTAAAATGGTAAGTCACAATGTTTGATTATGGTGAGCCGACTGTTTTCTTACTAGTTTCCATCCACTAGAATTCATCTCTCCAATATTCCACCAATCAAAAGATTTTTACTTTCGGTAGCACACACATCACAAATCAAATACCATATGTTCCCTGAGGAGACAACCTTGAAATTGCCCAAGTTTCTACACTACATAATTTTCCTATGCTTGGGAAGCCCATAGTTATATCCTAAGAAGGAGTGATCCACTGAAGAGGGTCAAGCATTTTTGGTGTCGTTGCTAGAGAGTATAGTGATTTATTTGAAAAGGTGGTTTGGACATACATCAGGCAAGTCTTGTGATTTTCATCACAAGCTCAAGTACATTTTTTGGTGGCAAATATATTTTTATTTGTTTTATTAGTTGCAGATTTTTATTTTTAAGTAAGTTGTCATATGTGGGCATGTGATATTACATATATACTTGTTAAATGAGATCTACAACCAAACATGAATATGAATGACATAAATCTGAATGAGGACAAAACCAGAGAGAGGGGCAAAACTCTAGAAATAATGCAAATATTCTCCCATTGGTTCACCCTGTGAGAAAAATGAGGGAGTACCTTCAGCCCCTATGAAATGTTTCACCATCATGCATTGTATTGCCCATTCAAGCCCATGCATTTATTGTCAAACTAGGCATGCTCCAATTATTACCTAAATTTCATTGGGTGGATAGGGAAAACCCTTAGATACACATCAAGGAATTTGAGGAGGTGGTTGTAATTTTGCTCGGTCAAAATGTGCATGAGGAAGTTACTAGGATGAAGTTGTTTCCATTTTCTTTAAAAGACAAGGAAAAAACTTGGCTTACTTCTTTGAAACCTTGATCGATTGAGTCTTGGTCCAATATGTAGAAAGAGTTTTTAAAGAAATTATTTCCAGTACACAAAACTACATCTTTGAGAAAATTGATTCAAAAAAAAACATGAATAATTTTATGAGTGCTTGTTGAGCACATAATATTGCATATTTAACAGCCTCATTACATGCATTTTAACTCAACTTTTGCATATATGTACTTAGAGTTAGTCGAAATTATGAATAATGTTGAATTTTTGATGTTGCAGGTAATTATAGCGTAAATTATGTATTTTAGAAGAACCTTGCAACTAAGTATGGATGTGTGGTGAAGGCATGGACACATTACATGAGGATTTGGAGGCTTAAAAGTGAAGAAATCAAGGAGGTATTGGTGCTTGGGAACAAAGGCAACAACACCCACACCATTTGGTTGTAGTATCTCAAATTTTCTCCATTTTTACCATGATCCACTTTGAATCTGAAAAAGTAAAAAACATCAAAGTTATAGATATGGATGTCTTCTATATCGTGTCAAAAATTCAGCTGAATCTGACAATTGGATCAAAATTTATGATAGTTCTGTGAAAAATGGTCCGGACCAGAAAAGTGTACCAGTACTCAATACCGGTACCCCGAACTCCAGTAGGCTTAGAGTACCCGTACTGCATACCGGTACGCTGCCCAGAACAGCCCAGAAATGCCTGCAACTCATCTCCACTTGCTTGGGGGTCCCACCATAGATTCTTCCACTTGCCCTTGACTTTCCTTACATATCTACATGCCTCCTACACCATGCTTGAAGACTTTGGAGACAATGACATTAATGGGGATGGGAAAGAAGGGGGCTACCATGTTGGTTGCAGGCTAGCTTGTCCTAGCCTGCCTAACCCATCCATTCAACCTCCCATTGATGGGAGGCCTACACACTCATGCTAGGGGACTACCATGGACGAAATTGCAAGGCTAACACTCCATATATTCATCATTCCTCAAGTTTTTGAAGGGTAGCTACCTAAGCTTATGAGTAATCTTAGCTCAATGAAGAAGATGATGAATAGTGCTTATGTTCTTGCATATTCTCCTCTATTTCAATTGTTATAAGCTTTAAATTTCTTGTAATCCTTAATCCTTGCATTTTAATCTCATCTATTTCAAGTATATTTCAAGTTTAGTTGCATGTTCTTTAATCCACCATTGTTGCTTTCAAGTTTTCTTCATTTCTTGCTTTAAAATGGGTTTTAAATATTTTTTTCTTAGTTTAAGATTTCTTGCATTAATTTAAGTTTCATGCTTCATTTCAATTATGTCTATTTATATTATGCATGTCTTCTTTTTTATTATGAGCAGCTAGAGTTTTAGTTGGCTAATTCAAGTGAGACATCTTCTTGGGTTTTCCATTTCAACTCTTTTTATTTCCTCCACTCAGTGTATAGTGGTTTGGTTTGACTGGGTTGAGAGTGGATGTGGTGGTGAGTCTTTGATATTCCGTAGACCTAGTCACGGTTTATACTTGGATCCTCACTATTTCATCCCTAGCTTCCCACGAATCAATAGTTCATCTATGCACCAATGAAGAAAACTTGAAAGCAACAATGGTGGATTAAAGAACATGTAACTAAACTTGAAATATACTTAAAATAGATGAGATTAAAGTGCAAGAATTAAGGATTACAAGAAATTTAAAGCTTACTACAATTGAAATGGAAGGGAAAATGCAAGAACATAGGCACTATTCATCATCTTCTTCATTGGGCTAAGACTACTTCGAAGCTTAGGTAGCCACCTTCAAAAACTTAAGGAATGCTGAATATATGGAGTGTTAGCCTTGCAATTTCATCCATGGTGTTCCCCTAGCATGAGTGTGCAGGCCTCCCATCAATGGGAGGTTGAAGGGATGTGTTAGGCAGGCTAGGACAAGCTAGCCTGCAACCAACATGGCAGCCCCCTTCTTTCCCATCCCCATTAATGTCATTGCCTCCGAAGTCTTCAAGCATGGTGTAGGAGACATGTAGATGTGTAAGAAAAGTCAGGGGCAAGTGGGAGAATCAATGGTGAGACCCCCAAGAAGGTGGAGATGAGTTGCAGGCATTTCTGGGCTGTTCAGGGCAGCATATCGGTATGCAGTACTGGTACTCTAAGCCTACTGGAGTTTGAGGTACCAGTACTGAGTACTGGTACACTTTTCTACTTAGACCATTTTTCGTAGAATTGCCATAACTTTTAATCCAACCGTCCGATTGAGCTAAATTTTAGAAAAGATATAGAAGACATCCACATCTACAATTTTGATGTTTTTCACTTTTTTAGATTCGAAGTGCATCATGGTCAAAATGGAGGAAAACTAAGGTACTGCAACCAAATGGTGTGGGTGTGGGTGAAGGTGCCTTTGTTCCCAAGCACCAATACCTCTATGATTTCTTCACTTTTAAGCCTCCTAATCCTCATGTAATGTGTCCATGACTTCACCACACATTAGCTGAATGGCAGTGGGAGCATGTCATGATAGATTTTGTGACCCACTTGCCATGAACATTGCGAGGGCATGACACGGTATGGGTGATATTGGTTTGGGTTACAAAGTCAGCTCACTTTTTGGCAGTGCTAGCACAAAATTTTGTATATTTTTATGTGTTAGTCATCTTATTTTAATTATTTTTGGAGATTAAATGATGGGAGTTGTGTTAATTGAGTTCTTAGCGATGATATTTGGTGATTGCTGTAAAAAAAATGCTAAATAAGGCTTCTTAATGCCTTGCCAAGTGAGTTGAGGTGAATGAGGATGAAAGAATGGCTAGAGGAAAGCTCATGAGTGAAGAAAGAAGCAAAATCAGACAAGGAGGCAGAAGCATACCAGTACACAGTACCAGTATGGTCATGCTATTGGAGTTCGACGTACCAGTACGCTCTACTAAATCCTCCCCAATATTTGTAACTCATGTTTGTCATTTTGAGGGTCCCACCGTCAAGTCTCCCACATTTCTCTAACACGCCCACAACACTATTCACCCCTTTCACAATTCTCTTTGGACTTTTTGAGTCATGGTGATCAATGAGGAAAGAGAAGAGAAAAGGAGCTAAGTGTGCAGACAAGCTCTGCAACCCCTCTGTCCAGCCCATTCCTCCTGCACCCCTACAGATGGAGGTCACTTTTGGAGTCTAGGGGACCTCTCCAAGCACATTTTTGGAAAGCAAAGTCTCTATTATTTAGGATTCCATACATGACTCAAGATATACAGAAAAGGGCTGGTAGAAGATGATGAATAGTGTTCTAGAGAGATAAAGTGAGATTTTTGCATTTCTTTCAATAGATTGTCCTGTAATCCCTTATAAGAATATTTTAATTTTCATTGAATGCCTTTAATGCTATTGCCTACAAGTTCATTCCAAGTTTAATCTCTTTTTAAAGCTTTCCTCATTAATGCATTGAAGTTCTTTATTTTCTTAGTTTTGAATTGGGTATTCCATACTTTCATTTATAGCTTATGTTTTCTTGCATTTAGTTATTCAAGAACTTTATTCCTTTTCTATGCATTCTCATTACATTGTTAATTTCATCCCAAGCGTGAGTAGCTAAATCTTTTAGTTGGCAAATCCAAGGAGAATCTCCACTTGGTTATACAATTTCAACTCATTTTTCTCCTTTTTCTTAGTTCAATGGTTTGGTTTGACTGGGTTGAGGGTGGATAATTTGGTGAGTCTTTGATATTCCGTAGGCCTAGTCACAATTTATGCTTAGATACTCACTCATTTTATCCTTAGCTTCCCACGAATCAATCGTTCATTCATGCTCTATTGGAGGAGGGATTTGAGTTGAGATGGTATTCCTATTAGAGTAACCTCTTGGATTAGTCAGCATATGTTTTTTTCTCACTTCAATTTCATTACACACAAACTTCACCAAACAACTTTCAAGAACAAAGATTTTACACTTTCTTTTACTCAAAATCACCTTCCCCATGGTTTACTTCCTTCTCCGTGGAAACGATCTTGGAATACCACCAAGTAAAGCACGGCTAGCAAAAGTCTCCTTGTGCTTGGGGAGAATTTTTGTGCATTCTCACATTACATTAAAATCATTCATTTCCCCCATTTTCTTGCCCTTTATTTTGACACTCCCCTTCATCGATACATTATACATGCAAAAGGGTGATATTTGAGGTTAAGGGAATACAACAAAAATAATCAAGCACGGTTGACCTTCACACGGGAGGAATTCTGCAGGTTGTATATACGGGAGATTGTCCGTTTGCATGGGGTGTTGTATCTATAGAATCTGATCAGGGTCCCAGGTTTATGGCTCATTTTTGGGAGAGTTTTTAGCGAGCCATAGCGACACAGTTAATGATAAGCACTATTTTTCATCCCCAGACGGACGATCAGTCAGAGAGGACCATCCAGACTTTAGAAGGCATGCTACAGGCATGCATCCTAGATCTCAAGGGTAGCCAGGAAGAACATTTACCCTTATTGGAGTTCGTCCATAACAATAGTTATCAAATGAGCATATTGATGACACCCTATGAGGTACTATATGGGAGGTCGTATCATTCTCCGGTTTATTGGATAGAGGTAGGAAAGAGAACGCTTACGGGTCTAAAATTGGTTAGAGACACCTCAGAGAAGGTGGACTTGATACAAAAGCGTCTTCTCATGGCTTAGAGCCGGTAGAAGAGCTACGCTGACAAACGGCAGAGACCTATAAAGTTTGAGGTTGGAGATCATGTCTTCTTGAAGGTGATGCCTAAAAGATGAGTGGTCAAGTTTGGTGGGGGAGAAAAGATGTTGTCGAGGTATATTGGGCCCTTTGAGATACTCAAGAGGGTTTTATCGGTTGGCATTACCGCCAAATTTATCGGGTGTTCACGCGGTATTCCATGTCTCTATGCTTCAAAAATACACCCCAAATCTAACATATTTGGTGGATTACGGCGAGCTTGTTGTTGATGCAGACGGGACTTTCGAGGAGGGACCGGTGCATATCATGGATAGCCAAAATTAGGTTTTACAAGGCAAGACCCTGAGGCTAGTGAAGGTGATGTGACAACACCGAGGAGTGGACGATACGACATGGGAGCGCGAGGACACTATACGTACCAACTATCCTTTCTTATTCGAGGATAGAGGTACAATATTATAGTCACAAGTATTATATGGTTGTTTCATACGCATGTGGTTAAATGTGCATGTGCATATGAATTTCGGGGACGAAATTCTTTTAAGGGGGGAAGAATGTAAAACCCTGAAAATTTTGAACTTTATCTAAGAAATGGCAAAACGATAATTTTCCACTAGAATGCGGATTTAAAATACGTAATTTTCTAGAGCTCGAATGATGCCACAAACTTTGTCGTTGGATTCGTATCGCAAAACCGAGTCACCTTGAAAAATTCTGTCAATTTCTGAGATAGTTAGAGTTTTCACGTTTTATAAAATGACTGTGTGTCGAATAACGTCACAAAGGTCCCCAAAAATGAAAAATATTAAATTTTCTTATAATTGAAGGATAGTTCAATTAAAATAAATTTGAACTTAAACCGGGATAGAATAAATCGTTTCGAGGCGAAAACGGACCCGGACAAGAGGGAGCGTGTGACTTGATATGTGGCAAATCTTTAAAATTATAAATAGGGCCTAAATATCTGATTTTTGGATAAATATTTCCACATATTCTGCTGGCTTCAACGTTGGAGAGAAAGAGGGAGAAAGAAGAGAAAATCCAATTTTTTTTCTCTGATTCACTGAGTTCTGTCGGTCGAAATTCGTCAAGCCAAGAGTTAAATACGATCTCCTCGACGAGGGCTATACAACTATATCAAGAATGAATGATTTCACTGAAGTTCCAAAAAGGAGATTTTGAGAAAATCAAGATTTGAAGGCTATGTTGGTGTTCTTGAGGGTTGTACTCTTCGATTCACGCTTTGAGATGTAGGGTTCCCTCCTACTCTGGTTCATTTCTAACTTAGAATGTTCATAAGATATGGTTAGGTGTATGTGGTTATATATCACTTGCCTATTGTTATGGAAATGAGAAAATGAGTATAAAAATGGTTTAGACCAACTTCTAGCTTGATTTTGATATGTGAAAATTTCTTGTGAAACCTCTTGGAATTTGGTATTTGGTGGCATGCTATGTGTTTATATTGTGCCTTATGAATGACATGGCTTATGTGATAACATGTTGGTAAATTATTGTTGATATATTGACAATGTGACAAAGTTTGGTGATTATATGCATATATTATAAAATGTCATGGTACATGTTGACATGTGGTTAAATTGCTCATTGGGCATTATTGCATATTGGGCATGGGGTTGGCATCACATTCATGGACATGAGTCTTGAGTGTACGTGTGTGTATGCATGGTTGATCAAACACCGCACTTGGTGGTTGATATGTAGTCACGGGAAGGTTGGATCGAAGATCCTCTTGAGTCGCATGGTTGCATGTAATACTTGTGTCGGGCATAGCAAGAATGGCTAGACAATTCCTCGGGTATAGGAACCGGTTACTAGTTTATTCACTTTCGTCGGTGCAAGTCCAAAAAAGTGAATTCGACGTACGGAGCCAGCGATGTAATTCTAAAATCTATTACCCAACAAAGGCACAAGATTTTATTTTGTAAACATACTCTTGGATATACAACATCCAACAATGCTTGATTTTATAAACCCATGATTTTTATTTCTAACAAGCATTGGATGTACTTCATCAATGATGAATGTTTTACACACGTGCATTGCATTGTGTAGTGGGAGCCAGTGAGGGCTCGGGTTAAAATGCATGAGTGAGTATCATCTCATATCATGAAATGACATGGTAGAAATTCCAATCTTGAATCACTTGTTCTTCTTTGGAATGGATAATGTTGTTAATTGTTGCATGTGCACATTTCATATGCATATAGGTTGGGGAGTAGCCTCTGTAGGGGATACTCTATTGAGCGTAGCTCACCCTATACGGAAAAATATTTCAGGTGCAAGTTACACGCCGAGGGATGGCTCTCATTCAGGTTATCAAGGGTGAAGAGAGCGAAAATGCGGCTTTATTTGAGTTTTTGTAAAATAATTATGAAAACTTAGTTGTGGTATGTAGTTATATGGAATTGTGTATGATAGAACTTGTAGGTATCAAGTTTTATGCGAAAATGATATTAAACATGTATTGGACAGTTGTGGAAGGGAATGAAGTGGTTTGAAAATTAAAAACAGGTGAAACAGGCAAATCTAGGCAAAGCCTACCAGTAGACCCTAGCGGTGTGCCCTACCGGTACGGTTTCCCAAAATTTTAAATTTTAAAACTGTCTCACCATGCTTTCGGGCTATGTGTTCCTTCTCTCAAATGATATAAATGGACTATAATGGAGTACAAATCATGGTATATTGAACCTTTGTTGGTTCAAATGAAAAAACTAACACGAGTTATACTTGTGGGTTATGATCACAATTAAGGAGATGCTATTGACGTGGTGTTGGCTTGTGCGACATTCACGGGTATTTTCGCGGGTTGATGGGTTATCAACGGTTGGTAAAGGAACCCCAGTTTTTGGGGCGTCACAGTGTTTGGCTAAGGTAATGATTCCTATTCCCATATTGATTGGTTATGCAGTACATAATAGTGCATATCATTTTCTTATGCAAAAATTGGATATTCCTAATATACATGTCAATACACATATTCAATCTAAAAATACATCATTCTTTGAAAATGTCATTCCTCATTATAGTACATGTGATGGGAGTTCTCTTAAAAGAACTCGTGGTACTGCAACTAGTAATATAAATCAATACTTCAACTAGTAATATAGACCATGACTCTATAGATGAAAAAAGTGAAGAGGCATTATTGCCCTCTGAAGGAGTTATTTTTCACGAAAGCTCTTAAACATAAGAGAAAAGTATCGTGTAGTACCTCGAGCAAAAATTTCAAGCTCGTCTTCTCAGGAAAAGAATTGGAATCCAAAGTGATGAAAAATAAAAGGAAAAAACTCTTTGAAGTTGAGAATTTTGAGAGTTAACTACTAATGAAATTGAAATTCAATAAATGGAAAACTAGATAATCTTCGAAATTCGTCCCACTTATGAGTAAGAGTTTCTACCCTAAATTTATAAATCATCTACTTTCATTTTCAAACTATTAAGATAAATGATTTTCAACAAAAAACTTTGAAAGAACAAATTGTAGCAATAGAAATATGGTTTATGGTGGAAGAATCGATATCATAAAGGTCGTAAAAAACCAATTTTATATAGATAATCTCTAAAACCCAGGAAAATTTTAAACTTTTTCAGAAAAAGGGCAAAATGGTCAATTCGGAATTATAATGCGAATTTGAAATAAGTATTTCTCTAGAGCTCGGATGACACAATGGAATTCACCGTCGAATTTGTCTCTCGAATTAAAGTTCAAATAAAATCAATTTGAACTTATCACCAAGATGAAATTAATCGTTTTGGAGCAAAAATGGACTTGGACAAGGGGATGTGTGGCGCGACGTGCACCAAGCATCAAGGGTTATAAATACCAACAAATATCTGATTTTGGAAAGAATTCTCTGCCATAAACCAGTGTGTAAATGTGTGAGGAAGAGAGTAGAGGAAAAAGAGAAAAAAAAATGAGATTTCAAGACTTGTTTCTTAGATCTATGGAGTTCTGCTGGTCGGAATTCTTTGAACCAAGAATCAAAGTTGATCTCCTTAATGAGGGCTATGCAACCACACCAAGAACGAAGAATTTTACCGCAGATCCAAAGAGTGGATTTTTAGAAATCAAGACTTGGAGGTTGGTGTTGGATTTCTTGAAGGTTCTATCCTTTGTTTTATGCTCCTAGAGGTAGGGTTCCCTCCTACTTTGATTTATTTCCATCCTATGGTGTCCATAGAAAATGGGTGGGCTTTTTTGAGTGTTTTAACACTTGTCTATTATAGTCGGTTTAATGAAAATGGGTAGGCTCAATTCTAGTGTGAATTAGTAGTTATAAATTGCTAGTTTGTGATTTCTAGGATGTTTTGATAATTGGGTATGTAAAAATCATATATTCTGATTTTTTTTAAGAGTTATGTGATAAATTTAGGCATGTTATGTGATTACATGATTTGGTGCCTTGAAGGTATTTGATAAAATGCATATATAAAATAAAGTGTGTTAATTGCATGAGATTTGTGATAACATGCTTGAATGATGTGGTAAAGAGAAATCATATGCTTAAGATATGAATTACGATGGGAAATGAAATGTTGATATGTGATTATGATATGTTGACATTGTGACAAAGTTTGGAAGTTAAATGCATAAGATATAAATTGTCATAGAACATGTGTACATGTGGTTGAATTGCTCATTAGGCATTAATGCATATTGGGCATGATATTGGCATCACATTCATGGGCATGAGTCATGAGTATGGGTGTGTGAGAGCATGGTTGATCAAACACCATACTTGGTGGTTGATATGTGGTCTCGGGAAGGTTGGAATGAAGATCCTCTTTGAGTCGCCTGGTTGCATGAAAAACTTATGTTGGGTATAGCAAGAAGGGCTAGATTCTCCCTGGGGTGCAAGCTCCGTCTACTTGGTTCATACACTCCGACGGTGCAAGTCCAAAAAGTGTAAGAAGGCATACGGAGTCGTTGGTGTGATTCCAAAATGATTTGATTTTATAAATACATATCTTTTATTTCAAACAATCATTGGATGTATTTTCGTCAATTGACAGGTTCATTGCACATATGCATTGCATTGTGTTGTGGGAGTCGGTGAGGACTCGGGTTAAAGTAGCACGAGTGAGTTTCATCTCAATTCATAGCATGAAATGAAAATTCCTATTATGGGATTGCACTTTCTTGATTGAAAAGTATATTGCTTGTAAATTGTTGCATGTGTTACATTCATATGCATCTAGGGTGGGGAGTAGTTTCTGTAAGAGATACTCTATTGAGTGTTGCTCACCCTATACGGGAAAAGATTTTACGTGCGGGAAACACACCAGTGGACGGCTCTCATTCGGAGACTCGAGAGTGAAGAGAGGCCGAATTGTGGCCTTTAACCTTAGTGTTTTGTAAAACTTTTGTTAAAACTATGTTTTGGGCATGTAATATATGTAAAAAATTTGTAATCAAACTTATATGGACTACTTTTAATATAACCTTGCAGGTTTTATATGAGTATGAATAAATAAACCCGGTGTGGTCAATGTTTACTCATAAATGGACCCAGTGCAGTCAATGTTGTATGTTGGACCTCAGATGGGTCATGTGATTGTATATTGCACAGGTTGTGTTTTTGGGTAGAGCTTTCCGTACAAATGATACTTTGTCCGAATTTTTTTAAATTATGGATCTCGATAAATTGGGCATAATGGCGTGATATCGAATTATACGATATCCACGGTTATTCCGCGGGTTGACAAGTAATCAAAATACCCCCGAATTTTGGGGTGTCACATAATCAAGAAGTATGTAAACCAATTAGGTTTTCAAAAACATAAACTATTCAATCAATCACATAAATGTTAAAACCCTAGTTTAAAGCATACACCCTAACTCATAGGTTAGAACTCCTTCATTAGGTTATCCAGAGGAAGACTACTCACTCATGATAATGACAATAACAAAAAACATTAAAAAAATAATTTAATTCAAAAAAGTGAAGATTGAATTGAAACTGATTTCTTGTATTGAAAAGTAGAATATAAATAACAAGGCTTCAAAAGTAAAGTCAATTGAATTTAAATATTGTTTGAACAAATAAAAAACTATACTTACAAGAATAATGCAAAACTCTCTAACGTATAGAACAGGAAAAAATAGAAAAGAACCTTCTAAACGTTATATATCTCTATTCCCAAAAGGGTCTCCTATTTATTCTGGTTGGAAGGAGAATCTTTAGATCTCTGGCATATATTCATCCCAAAATTATCTCCTTCTTTGATTGGTTTAGAACACCCAAAGATATGGTGAGGTTTGATCCTTAATTGAGCTTCTAGTAGAAATCTACCTTCACCTACCGATACCAACTCCCTCTGTAGCATTACCTACCGATAGAACACCCTTTACCTACCAGTAAAACTTTGTCTGATAAAATCTCTTAAAACTTTTGTGGCTTTTTCTATTAGTAGAACTCTTCTGACAAAAGTATTGTAACATTTCCTACCGGTAGAACATATTCCACCTACTAGTAGGACTTTTTTGATGAAAAAGTGCAAAGTATTGTAACTCAAGCTACTGGTAGAACTGACTTACTACCGGTAGAACCTTCATCTTTCTACCTTCCTTCCGAAAAGACACCTGCCTGTAGATCTTATCTTTTCTTCCAAAACTCATCCCAAATTATCTCTAGCCATCCTATTATTGCTTAATCTCAATCTTTACACCCAAATTACTACAAAGACATAAATCAAAGAATAAGATACAATGTGCACTAAGTGAAGCAATTTAGTTTGTTAGCAAGCCTAAAGTGAATATGTTACGTTATAAATTAATGCAATGTTGAAGTCTCAA
The DNA here is from genome assembly GCA_023539305.1 of Ilex asprella. Lineage (NCBI taxonomy): Eukaryota > Viridiplantae > Streptophyta > Magnoliopsida > Aquifoliales > Aquifoliaceae > Ilex > Ilex asprella. Next base: position 18,305,971 of record CM042191.1, read on the forward strand.
CAAGCCAGTTAGATGCAATAAGAGGAAAAGGACTTTTAAGTCCTATGGTTCTAATTTTCTGGCATATTTGTTAGAAAGTGAGGGTCAAAGCTTCAAGGAAGGATGCCCATTCCTAAAGCACCTTTTTGGAAAGAAGCTATAAATAGTGAAATTGAATCCATCATACAAAATCACACTTGGAAGTTGGTAGATCTTTCTTTGAGAAGTAAACCTTTGGGGTGTAAATAAATTTTCAAAAGGAAAATAAAAACTGATGGATCAATTGATAAGTATAAGACTAGACTTGTACCTAATTGTTACAGGCAGAAAGAAGGTCTTGATTACTTCGACACATATTCTCCTATTGCGAGAATAACATCCATTTGTATGCTCATAACTATTGCAGTGTTACAGAATCTTGAGATACACCAATTAGATTTGAAAACAAATTTTCCAAATAGTGACTTAATGAGAAAATTTATATATAGCAACCTGAATGGTTCATTTCTCTGGGACAAGAGAATAAAGTATGCAGATTTGTTAAATCACTTTATGGTTTAAAGAAAACACCAAAGTAATGACATGTTGAAAAGTCATGATGTCAGATATATTCACAATTAATGAATGTGACAAATGTGTTTAAGTCAATGACACAAATAATGGATATGCCATTGTTTTCCTATATATGGATGATATGCTTATTCTAGTTAGTAATAATGATATCATTGAAGCTATCAATGAAATGTTGTCAAGTAAGTTTGATATGAAATATTTGGGTGTTGTAGATATTATATTAGGAATTAAATTTTTTTAAAAATATGGTAATATATTATCTCAATTACATTTTGTTGAGAAAATACTTGATAAGTTCGACAAGAATGAAAGTAGTATTGATAGAATACCAATTGATATAAATATTCATTTGCCTAAAAATACAAGGAATATCGCAATTGGAATAATCTCATATCATTGGCAATCTAATGTATGTAATGAACAACACTAGATCGAATATAGCTATAAAACCAGGAAAATTTAAAACTTTATTGTGAAGGGTAAAATGGTAATAAGTTGTTATAGTACGGGTTGAAACGGAGAATTTTTTTAGAACTCCAATGATGAAATAGACCTCATTGTTGGATTCGTCTCACAAAATCCACTTACCTAGTCATTTTTTGCATTTTACGATGAAATCAGATGTCACATGACTAAAATAAATGTGATTGTGTTTTAATTATGAAACACAAAAAATAAATTAAATTTAGTTCAAATAAAATATATTGAACTTAAAATAGAACGAGATTTAATTGATTCAAGACAAAATTATATCAAAAAAAGATGAGATGTGTGGCTTAATGAGAGCCAAGCATTGGAGAGTATAAAAAGGGAGAAAAATTAGATTTCCCCCCATTTGTGTTGCTGGTTTTTCTAGATAGATAGAGAGAGAGAGAGAAATAAGAGAGAGAAAACTCCAAATCTCCAAGCTTTCTTCTCCAAAAAGTTGTTCTACGCGACATGAGAGTCGAGTATGCAACAAAGATCACGGGTTTAGCCAAAGTCTCAAGAACGATATTTTTTGGATCAAGGTTTTGATGCTTGATTTGGGTATTTTAGAGATTCTCCTATGCAATATTACGATTCAAGAGGTAGGGTTCCTTTCCTAACTAGGTTTATTTTCAATCTAGGTTTGTATATGGAATAGGTAGCATGATTAGAGATGTAATATCTTATTTAATATGCTCCTAGTATAACTAGAGAATGGGAAATGGTGTAAGAATGTATAGAACCAATTTTGCATGATTGAGTTATGTTGAAATTGCTTGTTTGTAATTTCTTGAGATATGGGATGGATGAAGCATGTTATGTGTTAACATAATTTGTGTCTTCTAGGTGTTTGACAAGATGCCTCAAATGATTAAGTATGTTATTTGGATAAAAATTATATAACAAGCTTTGGTGATGATGTGGATCATGATTATATGTTTATGATATAATTGACAATTGATGAAATTGAAAAATGTTGATAGACGTTAAAATTGTTTATCAGATCACAAGGGTCCCAGGGGGCGCAAGGCGGAATATCTGGGAGGTAGGCGAAGGACTTTGATACTATAGCGGTCACCACTTTGACTCGGGAAGACCCTGGTCAGGTCTTCAATCAGAGGCACTATAGCATGCCAAAAACATATAGCGACGGTAACGTCATAGGGGGAAACTCATGACATATTGAACATGTTATTGTAATTGCAATTCAAAACTTGATTGCATAGTGATATCGAATGCAATTGTTCATTACATTTGCATATTCACGGGTAACATCGCATTCGTGGGTAGTCGACAAGAGTGTGAATGTGTGTGCATGGTTTGATAAAACACCATCCTTGGTGGGTTGATACGTGGGCTCGAGAAGGTTGGACCTAGGTTCAACTGAGTCGCATGTGTTGCATTGAAAACAAGAGTCGGAATTAATAAGAAGGGATATTCTCCGTCGAATACAAGACCCACAAATTTTGGATCCGCACTTCCATTGGTATTAAGTCCATAAAGTTTGTCAGCGTATGTGGAGCCATTGGTGGAAGTCCATAAATACCCACCCCAAGAAAAACCCAGGATTTTGTAAATTGGTCATCAGATGTTTAACATCAGTGGCAGGGGTTGGAATGTCCGAATACATACGCATGGCATTACATGTTATGAGAGCCGGTGGAGAGCTCGAGTTGCATTACATGTGTGAGTATCATCTTATGACATGGCATGACATTGTGAAAAACTATTTATGAGTTGCATATTTTTTAATGGATGTTTGATTGATTGTTGAATTGTATGTGAACATATTATATGCATCTAAGTTGGGAGTAGCCTCTTTAGCAAATACCTTATTGAGCGTGACTCACCCTTTATGAGAACAACATTTTAGGTACATGACAAACACCAATGGACGGCTCTCACTTAGGCCCATGATGATGAAGAAGCCAAGATGTGGCTTTAAATTACATTTTGTAAATCAATTGTGTAATTTATTTTGGACATATAAAATTGTATCAAGGGTTGTGTAATGAACTCTTATAGACTAGAAATTGTGTGTGTGAAAAGGTTTAAACTACAAGAGTAAAGTCATTCATAACCAAAATACAAAGCTTGAAGAGAAAATACAAAATTGTAGAAATGGAAGTAAAAGAATACTTAACTAGGCTTGATTACAACTTAAATAAAAGAGTTTAGAGTGAAAAATAGAATTATTACAAGTAAAATAAAGCTTACTACAATGAAAATGGTGAAGAATATGTAAAAACCCAAATTTCTCTCTCTACAACTTCATCTTCAACCTTGGAGATTATTTCTCTAAAAACATGTAAATATGAATAATGGTGTAAGACTTGGTAATTTTCGTCCATCCCTCTTCCCTTAGCTTGTGTGAACTGAGTTGCAATGAGTGAGGAGAGTTTGGACACTTGAACAAGCAAAAACAAGCCAAGCATGCTCCTCCCATGCTTTCTCAACCACCCCTCTTCTCTCTCTTGCTTCCCCTCTCTCTCTCACTTAAAATCAGACTTTAGAGGTTAGGAGAGCATCATGGGGTGTCAAACATTTCAGGGCATGGTTTGGAGGTCAAGAGATGGGCCCCCGGAGTAAGTGGAGTTTTGTGAGTAAGTGTCTAGGCTTTTTGAGCAAGTTCTACCATAGAACGTCAAAAACCTGCAGGTAAGTATTTTATAGTAGGGTCTTCTATCGGTAGGTTTTGCATGTCTTCTGCCAGTAGGTCTTGATTGTCTTCTACCAATAGGTATTTTTGTAAATTTATCATAACTTTTGATCCCACCATCCGATTGAGTTAAAATTTTAACAAAAAACAGATAACATTCAGATCTACAACTTTTATGTTTTGACCTTATCATTTTCAAAGTGGAGTATGGTAAAAAATGGGGAATATCGAGGTATCGATACCAAATGGTGCGGGTGCCAGTACCAAAATTTTAGTAAGCTTAGATAATGGTACCTATGATACCAAGTACCATTTGACTTGATCCGAAATGTGCACACCCAAATGCAGGCAGTCAAGCATTAGTAATAATCCAGTTTGAGTCCTGAGTCGAATCCACAGGGAACTATTGTTGGTGTTTCAAAGTAAGTAGTAGTGGAGACCAAATGATTGTAACCCTTGAGATTTGAAGTTGTGTGGTGTATGAGATTTCCTAAACAAAATATAGGATTCTTTCCAAGAAAGTTTTCTAGACAAAATATAAGATAAGCTCAGTTTATTATATTTGTGCTTGATAACTCAATTAAGATAAAGATAAAGGTGGATTTTGAGAATTAAGAGCATGATTTCTATGTCTTTCTAGAAGTTTACAAGAATTGTCTATGTCGAGACTTAACCCGTCTACAATTAAGCATGTGTTTCTACAAGGCATCCAACCTTGGCATTAATATTCCATTTCCATTCTTTAATGAAAGCACAGTAATGGGGAAGATTAAAAGGTAGTCATGAGAATCTAGTCGGGGTACTTGCCTTGAACTAATGAGTCTTTCTATTCAAGAATTATCTATGTTATAGAAAGTACTCATGGTTATACAAAGTACCTTAGCTTTGCTAGATGCAACCATTCATTCAATAAGAAAGGGAAATATGAAGTATTAAGCATAAGAAAAATGCACAAGTATAACTTCTGGATAATTTATACATGTCATTCACCTCTTACTGAAGAGTGAATAAGAAACTACTCATTTTTCATGGATTTGGTAAAGCTAGAAAAGTGAGTGATGCTCATCCCTCCAAGTAGAGAAATTACACAGTAAAGCACAATCAGCAGGGAGTCGGTCTTTGACGAAGAATTAGTGAATCACGTTCCACCCTTCACGGATTTGGTAAAGCTCTAGAAAAGTGGAAAAGTTTCACTCCTCTAAGGGAAGAATGAAGCTCAAGCAATGTAAGTGAAAATGAAATAATGAAAGTAGAAGAAAGCTAGTCACTGTTAGAGGGTTTTTCACTGCAACCAAAAGATGATCTGTCTTCCTCTATACAAGTAAATATAAACTTAAGTCTAAGACTAATTTTAAAACAAGCTAAGAGATGTGGTCTAGTGCCAAACCAATCTCCAGAACAATTCTCCAAGTCTCCCCAATGCTCTCCAACAATTGGAGTACTTATAGGCAAGGAGGAGGAGACAAGAGGGGGTGAAGGAATAGTGCATGATCACTTAAGTCCAAGTGAAAAGCTAACAACTCTGTAGCTAGTCTGGAGACAACATTTGAACATTGTCTGGCGTTCGAACCTTGCTTCTATCTTTGCTTGATGGGTGTTCAAACGTTGGATGAGGTCTTCTGTGAAGTCCATTTCCACACTCCATGCAGCATTTTGACGCTTTGCACTCAGCATCTTGCTCTTCAATAATGGAGGAGAACGTTCAAACATTACTAGGCGTTTGAACGTGGTACTCAAGTACCCCAGTGTCTTCCTTCTTTGCTGCAACACGCCATAGCTCAGTACTTCAGCAGTCTGATCTTCAATAATTTGAGAGAGCGTTCGAACATGGATTGGCGTTTGAATGTTCTTGCCTTGGTCCAAGCTTTATCCAATTTTGCTCCAGAATAAGTTGGTGTTGCATGAAAGTTTGCCTTTGGTCCCTTGTACAATTTATGTCCTGAAATGTCATCATTTACACTCCACCAAAGTACAATTAGTCTTAAAAATACATAATGATATGCTAATTTTAACTACTAATCACACACCCCCAACCTAAATATTGCTAGTCTCTAGTAATACAACAATTGAAAATATATTTTTAATTTCATTTTCGTAGGTCATCCGGTTGCATTTAACGTATGTAACAAGTCGTTGAACCCCTAGGATTACCCTAGCAGACGAGTTTTGTCTTGTTAGGGTTTTTAGTGAAACTACCCACAAACTTCAGTCTAACAGATGTGTATGTGGGATTGCTGGTTAAAGTAAGTTAGCATCATGGTCATTGGGACACCCAACTCTCCATTTTGACTTATCTCCCACACACTCCTCATTCTTTGGTGTTTATTATATGCAAAAAATTAGCATTTGTCATATTGGTATTTGAAATTTCCTGTGTAACAGAAGTGATCATCCTAGCAACAAGAATTGTTATATAACAAACATTTCACTTTACCACCTTCCATGGATAGCTTTGATTTCACAAACCTCTCTTTGAATGCTCTTAGCAAAAATTTGCTCCGATTATAGTGACTTGTCTCTCAAATGGCATGTGATCAGAGGATGGCCAATAGAAAAATCACATGCACAATTAGCAAGGGAGTGAAGTTTAAAGAAATAGACTAATCAAGTTTTGGCAAAATCTCATGGAGGAGTATTGATGCAAATAAAGAAATACTATTTAACATGCCCCAGTTTTTGGTTGACAACACACACATGCATTAGACTTGAGATCAATTAGGGCTTTTTATAGGTTTTAATGTGGCTAGAGATCAGTGGCTGACGAAATGACATCAATGGTATTCAAAATCTATCCTCTATTTATATAGTGCTCCTCTTTCTTGCTTTTCGACATTTTGCGTGGAAATGGTACTTCTTTCTTTCATTTTTCTCATTGTTTACTTTCTTAGGAATTCCCTGTCGTTCTGTTTCATTTATTTTTCAATTGATTCCACCAGTTTTTCTTTTATTGAACAGCAGCCACTATCGTTTTTTTTCTTTTTCTTGCTTTTTTGTATCATACTGGTAGATAAGAGTGTGTAAAAAAATTAGATAGCAAGGTATGTCAAGTATATTTTCTTGTGGCTCGGTTAGCATATGAGTTTCTTGAAAAAGAAATCATTTATTGAAGGCTTAAACATGGCTAACTAAGGATATAATTTTGTAAAAGAAATCGCTAAGGCTCAAAATTAAATCAAAAATGACCTAAAATTCTTTTTCAAGTATGTGCACATGTATGTGTCATATGAACAGACTCCTTGTGGGACATGTCAATAGATTGCTTTAGTTGCATCAATCAAAGCAAGTTTAATGAGATTTTTCAAAAATTGAGAGTGGAAGACCTTACTTAAGTAAATGTTGATCGTCTCTCAGAAGTATCGCAAAGTTCGAAACTTACCATGGTATTCTTCATTATCTTCATTGGTTATGTCAGGTTTGTTATGGCATGTTGGTTATATATCGATTCTTTTTTCGAGTCTGATCACCATGTACCTTAAAAATAACACCTACCAATGTGCATTTGACATTTTTAAGTATAGAGAAAATATCATTTTTTCAAGAATCTGTGGTGGTAAGTCTATATTGCTAGGTTAGGTGTTAAACCGATCATGTGATTAATTACTTTAACAAAAGTCTCATAATCCACCTTTGTTCCATCATTTGTTAACAAATTCCAATATTATGCTAAATCTATACATCCATTTACAAAGATAAAAGTGATAAACTGAACCATTCATTTCGCAAAATATGATCATTTAATATAAAGACCAATGATCAACCAAAGAATTAACAAAACACACAAAAACTTTTAATATCCACAACAAACAGAAGAAGCTTTGTCCACAAAAGAAGAAACAAACACTCAATTCAAGAACAGAAATCAACCGAAATCTCCCTCCCTCACTCTACTCCAGCTCCACCAGTTCTACCCCTCTGGTAGTCAAGAATCTTCTCCTACTGTTGGAGAATCTTGTCCTGGTTGGCCTCGATGTCGAGCATAATCTCTCGTAGCGATCGGTGGGTGTTGGTGCTGGTGCTCGGTTCTGCCTCCTCTTGAGTCTATATATGCTCTCTCTCTCTAACTCCCTCTCTTTCTCCGCATCGAGCTCATCCTGCACCTTGTCAACTCCTCGAGTGGGGGGCTCCTCATGTCTGGCTTCCGAGGCACCACTATGACCTTGGCTCCTTCAAAAGGATACCTTGTTAAGTGGTCTCATTGGCCTTTGTATCGTCATCTCAGGCCTTACGCTAATCCCTTGGTCCTTGCACATCTCCGTGACCAAGGTACCAAAGGGTAGAGCATTCCTCTTTACATCGCATCCCTTCTTCATTCCATTCAATATCAATGAGGGGAGATCTACGTTGTGGCCTTTCCAAAGTGCTTAAAGTAGGTGAGCCATATTGGGGAGGATCTCGTTCTTGCGCCCAATTGGGGAGAAGTTTGAGACCGCAATCAAATTCAGCATTTTATACTTATCAGTCACTTCTGCTTGTTTAAAAAATCTCTTCCCAACCCAAGAAAAGTTAGACACCCCCGTTAGCTCTACTCCAACCACATTCATAGACACATTCTTCCTTAGGAGGTAGATGAACTAGCCGAGGCACTTCTTGCCTAATTTCTATTATGTAATCTTCATCTACATCGATGTGAGCCCCCTTACATAGCTTTTTAGCGCCCCCATTGACTATTTCGGAGTTGGAGTAAAACTCCCGCACCAAATCAACTACGGCCTCTCTGCCGCTTTGCAAGTACAACATCGAACCTCTCCTCTCCGTATCTGCAAAGATTCCCAACTCCACAAACTAACTCAAAATTACATCCCGCTCACATGCTACAATATAGTTTTGGTAAAAATTTTCGTACCTATCCGCTTTGAGAGCCATGGGGAAGCGAGTCTTGTCATATCTACGGACAATAGATGGTCTCCCCTATTTTTCCTAGACCACCTCCTCTATAAAATTGGGCTCTTGATTGACTGAGTTGCGCCTAGCAGAGTGCTTGACTCTTTGAGGCATGGTATTTTGGGTTTAGGGGTGTTAGGGGTTGAAAGTCTTGATTTTCTTCTGAGAATAAGGTTTTTTTATGGGGGAATGGCCTTGGGGTGGTTGATTTTACATAGAAATGGAGAATAGGTGATGTTTTGAGGGCTGGGCAATGAAGAATCGTCCTAGGGTTTTGGGGTTTTTGAAATGAAGAAGACGAATCAGGCTTTTATAACATGAGAAGTGGCGTTCGAACGTTAACATCGGTCGAATGTGTATAGAAGGATCTTAAAAGTATCGTTTGAACGTGAGGGATGTTCGAATGTGGTGAGCTTCCAGTACTTTTGAGTTCTGTCAGAGACCAAAGTACTGTAAGCTCTTGTCGTTCGAACGTTCTATTGGCATTCGAATGTTCAATTGGCGTTCGAACGGGTTGAACTCATAGTACTTTTTGGTTCCATCAGAGGCAGAGTACTGCAAGCAAGGGACATTCAAACGTCAGTTGGAGTTTGAACGTCAGATTAAAAATCAAAAAGCTTTTTTGTACATCAATATTCAAAATAAGATAAGGCTATATACACAAGTCTGAACCAAAAAATTCATGGCTCCTCAAGATAAGTCCCTACCCACATTTTTTGGTTGGTATTTTGGGAAGTTCCTTATTCGGCCCATGCTTTCATTTCAGTCAAAATAGTTTGTACAAAAAGATTTTTACCCTTTTTACAAAAATTCGAACCCTTGGCTTTCATCCTAATACACAATTATCCATAATTTTGTTAGAAACCAGTCTAATCCGAGTCATCCTTTGTCTCCGTATCATTTGAACCATCAGTGACTTCTAATTTTCTGTCGCAAAAACCGGTTAAGCATAGTATCAAAATTGGATGGCGTCTCAGGGTAATCCTTACTCAGCCCATTTACTATCTAGTCTTCGATCGAGCGGACGACCGAAAATTGGTTCAGAATACTGATTATATCTTTTCCCGTGAAAGACTCTGTCACACTGTTTACAGGCACCAAGTCTTTTGGCACGATGGTGTTTAGCAAAAATGCTTCTATCACAGAGGCGTTTCGCTTGTTGTTCTCGGATTTCAGCTTTCCTTACCAGTCTTCCTTTTCTCATGATCACAGTATGCACATAAGCTGGAAAAGTGCGTAGAACTCCCAAACTAAACCAAAAACTTTTAACATCCATGCTTTCTAAACTTTAAGACTCACTATCTGGTTCTTTAAAGTATGTCAATCACAAAGACGATTGAGGCTGACTCAGACATAATCATGAATTTATACAAAACACGAGGCAAGGTACATAATATGATTAGAAACAACAACAACAAAAACAAAAAAAATTTTCTAGCAGGCACAAAATATTAACGATAGTTCTTACCCCCAACCTAAACTGAACATTGTCCTCAATGTTTCGAATTTATCAGTGTATGATTCATGGAGATGAGGTTGAAAGGTAGAGATCTATTCGTCTGCCGAAACCTACAATCAAAACACCACATTTAATCAACTTTGGCTAGCTCTGGGTTTTCGCCAAGATGGAAACTCTTATATGTGAGTGTGAACAGAAGTAAAACACCCATGTACAAATAGAGTAAACAAATGCAGATCATGAGGCAAAGGACTAGGTCTTCGAGGTATATGGTCATAGGATTGTTGGGGCTGGGTTGTTTTTACAGAGAATAGAGAACAACAAAGTGGAAGAAAAATAAGAAGAAGAAGAAAAAGAAAGACAGGGAGAGGGGGGCCAACAACGGCGAATGGGAAAGAGAGAAAAAAGGAGTAAGAGCCTGATAAAGGTGTCCCCTCGGGTTGGGTCGGGTCGGGTCGGTTTCTTCCTGCACTGACCCTTTTTTTGTGTCGGCAGGCACGAATCTTGGAGGAATATTTTGGTTCCATTAAAATAATGATTTTCACATTTTTAACAAAGTACTCATAAAATGGTTTCAACCGCTAACCATTAACGATAAAAGTATTACCATTTGATGGGTTTTCCACTTCCACTGCTTCGTGTACAAATACACATCTGACAATGTAAGGCCCAGTCCATCTTGATCTCAAATTTTCAGGAAAAAAATGGAGTCTTGAATTATATAATAGGACTTTTTGAGAAGGTTCAAAAGACTTCCTCACAATGTTCTTGTCATGAAAAATTTTCATCTTAGACTTAGCAATCTTAGCATTCTCATATGCTTAATTCTTCAGCTTATCTAATTCATTAATCGGACGTTTTTTTGAGAGTCCAGCCTTGTCTAGGTCCAAGTCTATTGCTTTAATGGCTCAGTATGCTTTGTGTTCCAATTCCACAGGTAGGTGACAAGGCTTGCCATAGACTAATCGATGGGGAGACATATCCAAAATTATTTTGAAAGCAGTGTGATAAGCCTAGAGTGCATCAGTTAGTCTTAATGACCAATCTTTGCGGTATGGGTTTACCGTTTTTTCTAAAATCAGTTTGATCTCTCAATTATTCAATTCTGTCTGTCCACTAGTTTGTGGGTGATAAGAGGTTACAATTTTTTGAAAAATCAAGTATTCTATCATCAAATTCTAGAAAGGACAATTGCAAAAATGAGCACCCCCATCACTTATAATTGATTTTGAAATTCCAAACCGGGACAAAATATTTTCTTTTAAAAACTTGATCACTGTACGGTGATCATTATTTCTGCATGGAATTGTTTCAACCCATTTTGGCACATAGTCTACAGTCACTAAAATATATAGATAGCCAAAGAAAAGGGAAATGGTCCCATAAAATCGATGTCCCAACAGTCAAAATTTTCAATTATTAGAATTAGATTTAAAGGCATCATGTTTCTTTTAAAAATCTCTCCAACTTTTGGCATCTATCACATGTTAGGCAAAAAACATGGACATCTTTAAAAAGTGTGGGCCAATAAAATCCACACTACAAGATTTTGCAGCGGTTTTCTTTGATGAAAAATGACCCCCACATGCTTCAGAATGACAAAATAATATTATATGTATGCTTTCATGCTCTAGGATGGAATGCCTTATGATTTGATCCTTACAGTACTTAAACACGTATGTATCTTCCCAAAAGTAATTACGAACCTCCCTAAAAAATTTCTTCTTATCCATCGATGTATAGGAAGGAGGAAATGTACCAGTAGCAAGAAAGTTAGCAATATTAGTGTACCATGGTGTTTCCATGACCGTGAACAGTTGTTCATCAGGTAAATTTTCATTGATTGGTAGTCTATTGTCATGAAATTCATACGTTAATTTGGACAGATGATCTGCCACCACATTCTTCACTCCTTTCTTGTCCATAATGATCAAATCAAACTCTTGGAGCAAGAGTATCTTAAGAGCCTTGACTTGACATTTTTTTTGTGAGCAAGAATTTCAATGATGCATGGTCAGTGAACAAAATAATAGAAGAACCAACAAAATAAGAGCAAAATTTTTCCAAAGTAAATACTACAGCAAGTAATTCTTTTCAAATGGTTGAATAATTCATTTGAGCATCATTCAAAGTCTTGCTAGCAGAGTAAATTACATATGGTTTCTTGTCCCAACACAACACCTACAACATAATCACTCGCATCACACATTAGTTCAACTCGGGGGGTTGCATCATTGGAGCAGAGATTAACATGACTTTAAGCTTATTAAAATTTTCTGCTATGCTTCATTTCATACAAAGATTACGTACTGACTTAGGAGATGACACAAGGGTTTAGCTATGGTATTGAAATCTTTTACGAATCTCCTGTAAAACCCTGCATGTCCTAGAAATGATCGAACATCCTTTACAGTCTTGAGAGCAGGCAAATTTTTAATCAAATTTATTTTTTTCTTGTCAACTTTCATGTCCTCAGACGACACAATGTGGCATAGGACAATGTCTTGTGTAACCATGAAATGGCATTTCTCCCAATTGAGCACTAGATTGGCTTCCTTACATCTTACCAATACCTTCTCTAGGTCGGTCAGGCGCAAATCAAACGAGTCACCATGTACAGAAAATTCATCCACGAATACTTCCAAAAAAATTACAACCATGTAACTGAACAAGCTTAACATGCATCTTTGGAATGCTGCTGGAGCATTACAAAGTTCAAAAGACATCCTTTTGAATGCAAAGGTGCCAAAGGGACTCGAGTTGGTACCAATTCATTGTCATCATTTTTACCACTGTGACCCCAAATTTCTTTGGCACAACTTGGGTTGGGTTAACCCATTTGCTATCTGAGATGGAGAAGATTATCCTTGCATCTAACAGCTTAAGCACCTCAGTTCTCATAACTTCTTTCATGTTAGGGTTCGTTTGTCGTTGTATTTGACAAGAGGGTTTTGAATCCTCTTCAATGTATATAACATGATTGCTGAATAATGGGCTTATAATTTTCAAGTCAATGATGGTCCACCTAATGGTGCTTTTATGGAGTTTGAGAACTTCGATCAGCTTAGACACTTGCAAATCCGTAAGCTTAGATGAAATTACCACTGGGTATGACTCGTCCTCTCTTAAGAATCCATATGTGAGGTCAAATGGAAGCGGTTTTAGCTCAGACTTTGGTGGCTTAACACTTGATGAGAGTGAATTTGTACCGCTCGATGAATGTTCCTTGAATGTGGGTGCCTATGTCCCAATAGCATGAGTAGGGAAACTTTGTGGATGTGGGTCATCATCTATTGACTCAGATATGCTAGGTTCCAACAGACATGATTCAGCAGAGGGTTCACAAAAAGTATCATTCACATGTTGTGAACCAATAATTCAATGAAGTTTATTTCTCCCACTTCTTTGTCTTCTCCTGGGTGTTTGGCAATGTTAAAAATATTCATTTCAAGAATCATATTCCCAAAATTCAATTTCTTGACTCCATTCTTGTAATTGATTAATGCATTGGAGGTTGCTAGGAAGGGTCAACCATGAATAACGAGAATTTGGTTCTCTAAATACATTGTTGGCTGAGTATCTAGAACAATGAAGTCCATAGAGAATACAAAGTTTTCCACTTGGACAAGTACATCTTCAACAATGCCCTTAGGAATTTTGATAGATATGTCTGCCAATTGGAGTGTGACACAAGTGGGTTTGAGTTCACCCAGACACAACTGCTGGTAAACTGAGAATGGGAACAGATTGACACTGGCTCCAAGGTCTAACAGTGTTTGTTCTATTCTAAAGTTTCCAATGACACACGACACTATTAGACACCTAGTGTCCTTGTATTTTATAGGGGTTTTCTGTTAAAGTAAGGCACTGGTTTGTTCCGTCAAGAAAGCTCTCATTTGGACATTTTGGTTTCACTTGATTAAGCACAAATTTTTTAGAAACTTGGCATAAGATGGAACCTATTTGATTGCATCCAAAAGTGGGATGTTGATCTTTACTTACTTAAAAAGCTCGTAAATTTCTGGTAGGTTGCTAGCCTTCTAGACTTTTTTAAGTCTATGAGGAAAAGGAACAAGAGTAGGGCATGAAGGTTCTTTTTTCTTTGATGGTTCTGGCTCTTTTTCTATTATAGGCTCAGGCTCAACTTGTTCCATGTATGAGATTGACTCAGGTCTTGGCCTTGAAATCAACATGTTTTTGATTGTTTTGTCAGTGACCTTGCCATTTCTTAGTGTAGTGATACTTGGGCTTGATCTTGTGGGGTTTCCATGATTGAAGGATTTCCCACGTGAAATCGGTCTTGTGGGGGTTTTGGTTGGGCAAAAAACTTGCCCTTCTTGTGTGTGGCCATGGATTAGGTCAACTTTTGGATGTGGCTTTTGATATCCTCAAAAGACTGGGTGGTGTGTGCTTTGAAATCGGCAAAAGCTTGTGTGGCATGGGTGTTGTAGTTCATTTGGGTTTGTATGAACTGGTTCAGTGTATCCTCAAGGATCCTCTTTTGTGGTGGTTGGTATGGTTGATATGCAGGAGGTCCTTGAGGTGGTGGTTGTGAACCTTGTGGTTGGTTCATGGGAGTTGGTTGTGTGTTCCTACAACTGAAGTTTGTGTGATTCTGTCACCTTGGATAGTATGTTTTGTTGAAGTTGGAAATTGTATTTGTTTGTTCCAACAAGACCTCTTTGAACGCCGGAATGGTAGGGCACTCCCTAGTAGGGTGTCCTATTAGTGCACAGATCCCACACTTTTGTTCTGTGGGAGGGCCAACATTGACTTGATGGACCTTTTTCATTTCTAAAACTTCAAGCTTTCGAGAGAGTGAAAATTTTGGCTCTTAGGTCATTATCATATTTCAAGACATAATTTCTCCCTTGGGAAGTAGATGGTCTAGCTTTAACAATGGTAGGAGGGGCTAAGTCCCACATCTGAGAACTATCAGATATGATGTCAAAGAAATTGAATTCCTCCTCTAGACTCTTATTGGGCCATCATTTCGACAAACTGGCGTAGTCTAGTGGGCAAGAAGTCATAGAAAAATCCTACCAGATTTCAATTCTCAAAAGCATGGTGTCGGTAGGATTGGAGAAGATCTTTGAATCTCTCCCAACTTTGGTAAAAAGTTTCACCTTCTTTAACCAAAAAATTGATGATTTGCCTTTTGAGTGCATTCGTGTGGTGTAGAGGAAGTTTTTTTCTGAAAATTTCATTTTGTAATGCTTGCCAGTTCGGTATTGAAAGAGATTTTAAAGAATTTAGTCATTGTTTATCTTTGTTCCTTGAAGAGAAAGGAAAAAGTTTCATCTTTGCCAGTTCAGAATTGTCTGAAAATGTTCCACATACTTCCTCAAAATCTTTTATATGTAGATATGAATTTTCTGCATCAAGTCCATGGAAAACAGGTAATAGTTGCACTGTTCCCAGCTTTACAGTAAAGAAGGGAGCATTTTCAAGAAATACAAAACAAGAGGGGACACTATTTCTTGTGGGATTTAAGTAATCTCGCCAAGTTTGAATGTTAGGCACTTCCTCCCTCTCATAGGAACTTCTCCTTGTCTTTAATTATTTGTCATATTACTCTCACAAGAGTCTGCTACTGATCTAGGTGAAGATGGTTCAAGCTGATTCACAGGCTCACAAGATTCTGCC
>CM042191.1:18330454-18346853 GCA_023539305.1 Ilex asprella
AATAAGTAATTTTTCCATATTGGAGAATTACAAACAACAGAAACATGATATAAATCTTTAGTTTTGTGGTTTATAATCCTATTTAAAATAAAATATATTTTGAAAAATATAAAAAACTTAGTAGACATTACATAAACAACTAATTACTTGGCCTCTCAAATGACGTACACATTTTTGTGCGAGCTTTTTTATTAAATTTTGGCAAAAAAAATTCTAATCATGTGGCGATCTTGAAACTAATTCCCAAACCTAGGTACTTTTTGAAAATGTCAGTCCAACTAAAATCTTTGACATAAAAAATTCATTTGGATTAAAAATTTTGGAATGAGAAATGGCGGTCCAAATTACGTGTTATGGGCAATTTTTCATTCAGTAGTTGGTACTGTTGTGGTAAAAAAGGTCATTTGGACTAACGAAATAATTTTAAAAAGAAAAAATTAGTTGGAAGGAATGACATTTTTATCAGTTTTAATACCCTGACCCCCTTCTTCTTCTCCTCTCTTTTTTCCCTCCTCGCATTTTCCTCCTTTTCTTCTTGACAACGCTAATACCTAAACCACCTAGTCCAAAAACTACCAAGGAGCCAAAATGTGGAAATCACCACGTCTAACGAGACCTAATCCCTAAACCAAGACCTCCACTGAGCCCTAATCATTGACCCCCCCACCATAGGGGAACCCTGGGCGATATTCGAGTGACATTTTGTGAGCTCTTCGACAAACTTTAGGCGACATCCAATGATTTGATGTTCGACAGATGAACCCTTCCGACTTCAATAATGTTTCACGAGAACTCCTACGAACTTACAGTGACATCAAGGAACTCAAATCTTACCTCTGACGACCTCCACCCTTTCCTTTTTAGGTTCGTCTCTCTCATCAATTCGACACATTTGATTTAGTGTTAATTTTTTTATTTATTAAAATTTGCATGCTAATTTACAGAAATTAGATCTTTATGAATTTATGTGAGATCTTCTATTGAAATTATAGTATTTTAATATGGCATAAGAAATAATTATGTTCTGGATTTAGTGTGTATGCTAATACTGTTAGATCGATGTGTGAACCACTGCGCCAAAGTCAGGTGATTGAGTAAGGCATAACATCTATCTTTTCAATTGTACACAACAGTGCATACAGGTCGGGCTGGTTAAGCCCTCCCCCCGAGCCTCAGAGAGACTTGTTGCACCTTTACCTAGGCCAACAATCTCTCCCCTAATAACTACACTAGGACTCGAACCCATGACCTTACTTTGATACTAATTGTTGCATCGATGTACTAACCACTACACCAAAACTAGTTGGTTGTGAGTAAGGCACAACATCTATCTTTTCAACCATGCACAGCAACACACACGGGTCAGGCTAGTTAAGCCCTCCCCTCAAGTCTCGGAGAGACTAGTTGCATCTCAACCAAAACTAACAAATTCACAACTCATTGTAAATTCATTATGAATTTATTAAAATACACATATCATTCTAGATTCTTTTTTTTTGAACGATATGAACCAAACAATAAATTATAGTTCAAAGTAGCATTATGATAAGAATCAGATAGTACCATCAAGCGTAGACAAACCAATGTTTGATCCAAGGAAAAATTTCATCTTGTTTGTAAAATTGAGGTTTAGTTCACCTAGATATGGACATTTTGATTTTGGGTTGCTTTATCAATAAACTATCAACTTATTATTATTATTATTATTATTATTATTATTATTACTATAACAAATGAAACTTCTCTTAATTAGAGGAAATGTACAACAATGGTTGACAAGAAATCCAGCACTTGCACAACAAATAAAAAAAATGAGATCTAGCATCACAACATAGATGGAAAAAATTTCAACTAGAAAGCACTGTCTAAAAAGCCAATAACTTGACTCTTCAGTAACCGATGTCTATAGAGAAGCCAAAATTTTATATCTTTCCCATACCAAGTTCTCAATTATGTTGTTCCGAAAGGAAAAGCCTGATGTGGATTTTCCCTCATAATTATACACGTGGAGCAATAAATGCTTTACCTAGAGGGGGTGAATAATTTTTCAATTTTAGCTCAATTGATTACCAATTAAAACCTAAACCACCACAATTACCTCTTCCAACAAAAAATTAGCAAATAATGTGAAAATCTCTTTAGTCACCACAACCCACTTTCACCATGACGATTGATTAAATTAGTCTTCAATTAATTTTCTCGTAATCAATCTTACTTTGATCCTAAATCACAAACCCAATTGCACAACTATTTTCAAGCAATCATTCCAAAAAAGCAGAAAGTGTGCGTCTATGCAAATAATTACAAGTGTGTACAATAAACAATAAAGAGCATAAATGATTTATTGACATGGAAACTATAAACCCCCACATGTTCATAGTCATATAGTGATATAATTGTTGATTAATTGATTTTCAAATGAAAATGTAGGTGTTAAGGTTGAAATAGTAAATAGTTAGCTAAGATTTAGTTTTGACTTGTAAAGAATTGAAAAAATTTTCAATAGAACTTGTAGGTATCAAGATTTATGTGAAAAACCTTGTTGGACATGTATGGGATGGCCTTAGAAGGGTTAGGAATGGATTGGAAATGAAAAATGGGTGAAATAGGCAAACCTGGGCAGTGACTACTGGTAGTTACTACCAGTAGAAGATCGTCCAGTGTACCCGAGCTACCGGTAGTCAACAAGTAGTTGAATGCCCAGTGTACCCGGACTACCAGTAGTCAACAGGTAGTTGATTAACCAATGTGCCTGAGCTATCGGTAGTCGCTGTAAAAATCTGAAATTTTTAAGTCGTGAATAACAGGTCTTTTCTCCACTATAAATACATTAGGACGCCTCCTTAACCTTCATTTCACCCGTTCTAACCCTAGAAAACATAAGAGAGGAAGAAAAGAAGAGAAAAACTGGAGTTTAAAGGGTTGATTCAAGATCAAAACCTATCTTTTAACAACACAAAGTAGGGAATTTTTTCTCTTTCTCTTACATTGAGATTAGGGCTTATGTATATATGTATGTTTTTCTCTAAATGTGATATATATGATATGAAATTATCATCTCTTAGTCTTTTTAGCAAAGATTACATGTTTCTAACAAAGTTAGGGTTATATACCCATGAAATCCCTCTTTTTGTTTGAAAAACCCTTGTTTTCAAGAGTGATGGGTTTTTCTCTTGAACTCTTCCTTTATTCTTGATTGCGAAACCATAGTGTTTTGTTTTGAGTAATAAAATGACATGGTTGTGATCTCTTGCATTTTTCTTACTTGGTTATTAAAAATTTCACATGCTTAATTTGGGAATTTTTGAGATATGCTTGTAAATTGAGGACATGGGTTTGGTATTGTATCTCTTATGAGTGTGGGATGAACATGGGTGGCCTGTGACGAGATATCGTAGAGTGGGTAGATGTTGTGCTTGCTCCGTGTGGATTGGCATTTTTTCTACCACTCGTAGTGGGGTTAGTGATTTGGTATACTATCGCTCATGGGGTACTGTGAAAAAAGGTTAGTATACTAATGTCTGGATAGGATACATCACTGCCATTGGTATGGTATATGCCTTTCCTAAAGGATGGATATCTGGATAAGATCGGTGTGGGTGTGTATGGGCTGCATATTACTCAATGTATTGATTCATGGGGCTTGCCTCGCATCATGTTTGAGATACATATACATATGGTTGTGGAATATTCAAGTTATGGATTATTGGATTGTTGTGGAAAATGGTTTCCTACAAGAACTTGTGGAAATATGGGATTCCATAAGGTCTTGTGGGAAAATGGTTTATATTTTGGGAAAATGGATATTTATTGGAACTTGGTTTTTACTGTTCATTTAAATTACTGTTGCTACTCAAATTTCAGATTCATTCTAAAATGCTCATATTTTACTTCAAAGATCATGTATGCTATTTGTGAAATGTGTCTGACCATTTTATATGCTTTTATAAACCTTGTTCGAGTTTGGGAGGATTGTTGCTACGGAGCTTAGTGCTCACCCCCTTACAAATAATATTTTTAGATTATTTGCCTAAAGGAGGAGCTTGGAGTTAATGAGCAAGTGCAATGGGAAGCTCCCATAGAAGGGAACATAGATCCCGAGGGGGACGCTTAGTGTTCTATCTTCTTTTGTGACCCCTTAGGAAATTTCTTTTGAGGCAATGTAAAGTCTAACCTTATTTTTATTATTCTGCTGCAAGTGTAATCTAATTCTTCTGGGATGTAAATGTCATAGTTTGGTATATTCTTTTGGGATGATGTATTAAATGTCAAGGGTTGATGAATGAAACTTTATTATTGATAGATTTATTTAGTGCTCTCATGATGTGAATGGTGATTAGCTAGTAATGCTTCCAAGGTGTATTTTGGGGTGTTACAGAAACCCTCGGGAAAAACTTTGGAGAACCTTGTCAGTTCACCAAAACTTAATCCACTACTCTGTAAGTCAACATACAAATACTTAAGTCTTATAACTCAACCAATGTCATTATTTGATGTTGCTTTCCTTGTTGTCTCTTTGTCAAAGGCCTTTTTTGGACATCTAGTGTAGCTTCACACAGATCTCCCTACCGCATGATTCGTCTAGGCCTCGAGCAATCATGTGAATGCCAAAGATCCTCAGTATGCACACACCAATAGATTTATCAAACCAACAAGATGTTTTTCTCTAAGTTACGAGGTTGGGTATATTCTCTAATGGTAGCATTTTGGGTCTTAGGGATCTAGGTTGTGGTGGAAGTTTTCAAGGTAAAAAGATGATGTTCTCTCTTAGAAATCTCATAAAAGGCTTGAACTACATGTCGGAAAGACTGCCAATTTATAAGAAAACTCATATTCGCGAACTACCACTCGATTGGTGAGAGGGCAGTTATAGGGTAGTTTTCATTGGGATGAAAAATAGGTTCCACACCCCACTAAGACAAGTACCGCTCGAGCGACCATGAAGGACCGCTCGAGCGAGCCCATAGAGTGAGCCATGAGCCATGTGCTGCCTTCCATGACCTTTTTCCATTTTCTTCCCTAGGTCATAAAGAGATTGTTGGCCCAAAATACAACCTAAGAGGAAAATGAATTAGTTTTATAACGCAAATGTCCAATTCAAAAGTCAATTTCACTGATTGTGAAATTGATTAACTTGTATGATGAGAATGATATTATATGTGCATGAGTTACCAAAAACAATATAAAGTAAAGAAAGTGAGAGAGAGAGAGCAAACACAATGATATATAGAGGTTCGACCCCAACACTTTGGCCTGCATCCGCTTTTCCATCTCCTTGGAGGTTCCCTTTCTCTTACTTGAATCTCTTCAATAGGTGAAATTTCAACACCTTCACACTTGTTCTTCCTTGATTACAATGAAAAGATTCCTCTCTTAAAAGACTCACTCAAGAAGAATATAATGTCACTCTCTCTTGCTTCTCAAGAATAATCTCTCAAATCTAAAGATGAAGACAAGAAGAATGGTATTAAAAGCTTACAACAACTCAAATCTCTTAGCAATAAAGAATACAATCTCTTTTGGATTTTAGCTCATAAGTTCTCTTATGCAAGAAGTCCCCCAAAAATGCCTTTAAGACCTCTATTTATAGTGGAGGTTAAAGAGTGATTCAAACAATGAATCTCAGCAAATTTGAATTCATTTTATGGACCCTCATCTAGTATACTGGATGGTATGCTAGATTGTTACCTTTGCCTTTGAACGGCTACATCCAATATGCTGGTTCACTTGTTCGGTATGGTTATTTGTCAGACATCTTTATGTTTGTCCAGATATTGGAAGCTTCTAAGGTTTGTAGGTTCCACAACGAGTATGCTAGTTTGTCAGAGAAGCTTTGCTAGTTCATCAGAGGATACCCGGTGAGGATATTGTAAGCTTTAGAGCTTTGTCGGTTCTGCATCCGGTACACTGGTTCATCCATTCAGTACACCAATTCATCCATCCAATATATTGGTTCATCAATTTGACATACTAGACACTCTATTTTCAATATAGATTTCTCCTATTGTCTTCTTTTTTCTTTTTCCTTTGATTTTTCCTTTTTGCCACCAATTGCAATTTATCCACTACAAATCTAAATCCACATACTAGATCATGCTTAGATGTTTATCATCATCAAAGTAATGCTTAATCAAGCATTAGGTCAACATTCTCCCCTTTTTCTGATGATGACAAACATCTTTGAGGAATTGTAAATGAAAACCATAAACATTTAGATTAACTATGCTCCCCTAAGTAGGACTGTTAATCAAGGCAAGCTTGAACACTATTTTAGGCTTTCTTATGAGCAAATAGTTAAACGAGTCAACTCGTTTATGTGTAAATTAGGCTCGAAAAGGGCTCCATTAACACCCCTACCCCTAAGCATAAGCATATATTTGAGTAGCATTTTGTTCATTGAACAACCAACTATGCTTCCCCTTAGTTTGTGCATATGACAAAAATGCTACAAAGACAAACTTGTAATTTTTGGGCTGAAATTCTATGTGTATGTGTTTATCTTCTTTGAATGTTTGAAATTTTTACTATACACACACATATATGTACTTCTCCCCTTTTGGGTGTCATAAAAAATATAGAACCAATATTAGTCACTTGCCAAATGTAGGAGGAGACAACTTCATCATACATAGTGCCCAACAAGCATAGTGTTTCAACATTTAGGTTTTCGCATAAGAAAGCATGTTTTTTGGAAAAAGAACCATTACCATTCATTCATAACACACATCATAAAAAAAAAACTTTCACATTATCATATAATTGTGTTTCACAATATAGTTATTTCAAATAAATAAATCTAATAACAACCAATCACTATTTCACAACTCATAGTTTACCAAATTATCTTTAAACCATTCCAAATAAGTATAACTAATAAACACATAATCACATTTTCAATTTATATGAATCAATACACTCACCTCGGGTTATATCTAAACCCGGATTCAATTTCTTGTAACATTTTTAGATGAACCCCATGCTGACGTCGTCGCTTCAGTACCTAACATACGTTGATATAAGAAATATGAGTACCATTTACAAACACATGATATTATTCATCTAATGCATAAATGATTGATTAAGCCTAAGATATCACATCTTCCTTCTCTTTTCTCAGATGATATAATGTAAATCAAAACCTTAGTTTAGATTATACAATCAAACACGTTAATTTTCATGTTCACATCTACTGGCTAGATTGACCAACCCGTAATCTCCTAGTTAAAATTCTCCATGAACTTTACATTACGTTGTGAAAACAATGTCATCTTATATTATACATCCCAAGCTTTGCAACCGTAGTTCAATAGCTAAATTGGATTTCTGTGTGAAAAGTTATCTCATTTCTCCTAAGAAAAACTAAGCTGGCCGCTTGTTAAATATTTTTCAAATTTTCAGTCCACTTTAAACGGCCACCATTTTTCACATAGACATAATTAGGTGTTGTACTTTATATGGTTGGAAAGATGTATGAGTCTGGGTTCCAACCAAAACAATACTGCAATAATCAAAATTTTCTAGAGAGAGTTATTGTGATTCTCCCATGAACCCTCAAGTTGAACATCTTGAACCGATTCAAAGAAGATTTCCCCTTCAACCAGCTGGAACAAATGTTCAACCGGTTCATCACATTACAGAATATTCTTCAATTAGTTGAACTCCCTTTCAACCAATTCATCAATGCTCTATTTCCCATAACAGTTCCGATTCAACCAAAAACTCATATTTTTACATTCGTAACACCCTCAACATCTATAGCAACAATTATAACCACATATTTCACGAAATTCACAACCTAACAACAAACCTAATAGCTCATACATGAGACCACGTGCAATGGCTTTCTCTAATAGAGGCTTACGCTTCTTTAAGTTATGTTTGCGGCTTTTCATTTTGATAGGAGTAGGTGCTTGTTTCTCGTCAAAGTTGTAGCTTGCTACTCACTCGTTGTCTACTAAATGAGCCTTCACTGTCTGCCCAACACCTATCTTTAGTCATAAGTAAAGTGAAGTCAAATCAATGAAGTGAATAGCCCAATATCTTTGTGTGAAGCTTTTCTAGGAAGGTTCTACTTGTTGAAGCTTTGGTTCCCCTAATTTCGAAACACAACAACAGACTTGCAACTATAGTATAGGAAAAAATGCCTCTTTGAGAGCATTCATAGGGGAGTTCAGAAAGGATCTGATCGTAGATAGAGATTGAAACCTGTGAGACATTGGTGGTTCAACGAAAGACCTAAAATGCGGGCCGACTAGGTACGATGAAGATTTTCATAGCAAATTTGAAGCTCTCTTGCTTTGAATGTAAGGATTTGACTTTAGATTGATTCAGTTAGTTGTATATAAGATTCCCCCCTGGGCACTTTTTTGAAGTAGGATGGCACACATGGGGATTTCTAACTGAAACTGGCTCCTTTCCTCTTGTAGTGATGCTAGGCAACGAGCATAGGAGAGAGAGTCTCTCTCTTATTCTTAGTATGGTAGTTTCACTTATTTAACTTACTGGTAGTTCCCAAGGCTTCTTCGACGTCTTTCCTGTAGTTTAAGGAAACACTTACGAAAAGATATTACTCTCTTTGAATTCTCCAAGAAGAACTTGTTTTGAATTCAAGACTCAAGAAGAACAATCCCATTCTGCGGTGTTTCAACATCGAAAAACCGAAGCCCCTTTGTCAAAATATTCCCCTACCATCTCTTTTCCTTTATATTTACACTCTCCTCTATCTCTGTCTCTTTTAAACTCCCTGTTTAAACTCACACACAAATATACATACATACATATTAGGCATAGGTAAATCCAAAAAGTGACGGTGTCCTTTTCGACCCACTAACTTTTGATCTAATTATACTTAGGTCCTGCATAGTTTCCCTTGTTCACACACATAGCCCCATAATTCAATCTCTTAATAAATTACACCCAAAACCTTTTTTCATTTAATGATTTAATGCCCAAACAAAACTTTTATCCCAAAATTCAACCCCTAGAGTTATAATTCAAAACATTACCTAACTCTCATAACCCTAATAACTAAAATTTAACCTTGTAATTAATATCACAAATTATGCATTAGACCCCTACATTGATAAAAGGTTATGCATTTGCTAGTTCTGGTCTCATAAGCGATTTACAAGTAGAAATATGATTGAATTCACTTCTAGTGTATTCATTGCCTTGGTAGTATTAGTGTGTGACTTCTTTTCATCACTAGTCCATGTTTTCTTATCACTAGTGGGCTTAGTGTATCCTTCTGCAATTGTATCTCATAGTGCATCTTATTGAGACATGTGTATATTTTCATTCTAACTTTCCAATTTGCATACTCATGATGGTCTAGAAATGGATTGTCTTCAACAATGTTTCCTCCTAGAGTTGCCATGATTTTTCTACTCTAAATGTTATTGCACACTTTACTTAAAGCCCTTGCTCTATTACCAGTTGTTGACCCAAAGTGCAAACTAAGTGGAGGTGAATTAGATTTATAAGACAAATGTCCAATTAATGTAAACCCCCCACATTTTTATCGTTATATAATAACATAATTATGTTTTTGAAATGCTAATATATGTAATGATGTATACATGAACTATGTAGATGGTAAAAGTAGAAATAAAATAGGGTAGTTTGTAGAAGTTTGAATGTATTCCGGAGTAAAAGCACACTTTAGAGAGAATTTGGGTAAAAAAGATTTTGGACACTACCTCCGTAATTTGATCATAACATTTTTCCCTGATGTCCGTGTGAGCTTAAATTTTTACAGTAGATACTAGACTTCCAGGGCTACAAAAGTGTATTTCACGAAAATTTTCCAAATCAACCTCGAAATTGTCCAAAATTTCACTGAAAATTACAGCAGAAACTGGGATGACGTTCGAACGACTGTTTGTTCCAATACTCTTGTGTGATAGAAAAACCAAAGTATTGGGAGAAAGTGACGTTCGAACGTGATTAACAAATCAGAACATCAGATTTATGTCAGTAGAACTTTTTCCTTCCCCTATAAATGCATAAGGTTGCCTCCCTTAGTCTCCATACACCATTTACAACCCTAACAAGCCTTTAGAAACAAGAAAGAAGGGTAGAAACACAAGATCAAGATGGATTTTCACCTTGAAGAGGATCAAAACTTCAAGTTTTTCAAGAACACCAAGGAAGAAGAAGGTAGGGGTTTTCTTTCACTCTTGTTCATTGATGCTAGGGTTTATATACATACATGCTTTGACTCTCAAGCTTATACATATGTATTGGAATCCTTGTTTCTTGATTGTTCTTGCAAATCTTACCATGTTTTGATGAAAGTAATAGCTTGATAGCCATAAAATATTTGTTCTTGACATCCAAACTCTAGTTTTTCAAGAAATATGGATTTTTATTCTTGATATTCATTTGTTCTTGATTTCAAAACTTGATATTTATTTGTTCTTGATATTCATTTGTTCTTGAATTCAAAACTTGATATTTATTTGTTCTTGATATCAAAACTTGATATTCATTTGTTCTTGATTTCAAAACTTGATATTCAATTATTCTTGATATAAAAATTTTATATTCATTTGTTCTTCATATCAAAGTTTGATATTCATTTGTTCTTTATTCAAAACCTAGTTTTTCAAGAAAGATGGATTTTTCTTCTGGATGTCCCTTTGTTCTAAATTTCAAAACTCTAGTGCTTTGTTGAACACTAAAAAAATTATATCTTTTGATGATCTCTTACTTATTTTCTTGAATTATTCCATTGAAAAAATACCTATGAAATTGGAGGATTTTGGATTTACTTGCGATAGTTGGTATTGCCTCTCTTGTATGGTTTGTTGTGATGGACTTGAATTACCTTCGAGATCTGTCGTAGAGTGTTAGAAGTTAGTTTATCCCAGTGGGGATGTGTAACACCCCGCATTTTCTTTTTATATATGTATATAGATATATAATAAATAATTATTATAAAAAGGTGGATATTTGCAGTGATGTATGTTTGACTTTGGTAGAATTAGAAAAGTAGAGATTTAGAATGCTAGCAGAACTAATAATTAAATTTTAGATTTAATAAGGAAAAAATACGAAATTTTAGGTCCTAGAACTTGTATTAAATAGGTTTGGTATAAAAATATGTGTTGCAGAGGTTTGGGATGAATTTGGTTGGCTTAGGAATGGATTAGAAATGAAAAATAGTGAAAAAGGCAAAAATTGGGAAAAACCGTACTGATACTGTGTACCGGTACTGAACCGTACCAGTACTGCGTTTCGGAGCGAATTGGTCCAGAGAGTTTGACGTACCGATACAGCGTATCGGTACTGTATTGTACCGGTACTGCGTACCGGTACAGCCGAAAGAATTCTGAAACTTAAATGTCACTATCTTGGTCCGATTTTCATCCTATAAATACATTATGTCGCCTCTTTTGGCTTCATTTCGGCCCCTCCAACCTTAGAAACCCTAAGAGAGAAAGAAAGGAAGAGAAGAGAGGAAGAAAGGAAGAGAAAAACAAGAGTTTAAAGGAGTTATTCAAGATCAAAACCTAGATTTCAAGAGTCAAGGTAGGGGATTTCTTCTCTTTCTCTTTCATTGAGATTAGGGTTTATGTATACATATATATTTTGTTCTAAATGTTATATATATGATATGAAATCATCATCTCTTAATCTTTTGGGCCAAGATTACATGATTTTAACAATGGTAGGGTTGAATACCCATGAAATTTCTCCTTTGTTTGAAAAACCCTAGATTAAAGAGATGGATGAATTTTCTTCTTAAATTCTTCTTTTATTATTGAAACAGAAACTATAGAACTTGTGTTGAGTAATAAAATGATGTTGTAGTGATCTCTTGCATTTTTCGAACCATTTGGGAATGGGTTCTTTTGAGAAATGCTTTTACTGTTTTCATTTAAATTATTGTTGTGGTGTAAATTTGAGATCTATTTAAATGTCCTTGTTTTATTTCAAAAGCTATATATGTTATTTTATTACACGAGACCGACCTGTTTTACATATTTTTAAACCTTGTTGGAATTTGAAAAGATTTTGCTATAGAGCTTCATGCTCATCCCCTACAATTACATCTTTTCAGATTTTGTGCTAGAGGAGGAGTTGGGAGTAGAAGAGCCGGTATACTGCGAGACTTCGCTAGACGGGAGTGTGGATCCCGAGGTGGATGCTACATTCTTGTGCACTAGACTAGGATATTCTTTTAAAAATGATGTAAAGCCTTGTTTATTTTTGTTACATTCCGCAGCGTTACATTAGTTGATTTTGGTTTGAATGTAAGGGCTTAGATGTGCCTATTTTTTTGGGGACAATGTAGTAGACATTTATATATATATATATATATATATATATATATATATAATGAATGGAATTTATTTACTGATGTATTATCTTAGTGCTCTCATTATGTAAATGGTTTTAGAATGTAATGTTGTCCAGGGTGGTTCTTGAGGCGTTATAGGATGAGATGGTTGTCTAACACTTGTAGTGGATTGTTGTTTGTGAGAGCAACCACTATTGTTCACGTACGTTTGAGGCTGAGGGATGGTATACTTTTCCTTGTAAGGATTTGTCAATATCGTGGGAGACAGTATACGCCCTTCCTAAAGTAGTTTGTGATTGGTGAATGAGGTAGAATTGGAGTGTAGATTCCTGAGAAGCGACCAACATACCTGAGATACAGATATGCAAATTGTGGGTTTATTGTTTATTATTTTGAAAAAAAATTATTACAGGAACTTGTTAAAAATGGTCCATGGTTGGAAATGGTTTATTATTGGTAATTGGTTTTACTTCTTCATTTACTTTATTGTTATTGCTTAAACCTAAGATCGGTTTAACTGTCACTGTTTTATTTAAAAAGTTATATATGATATTAGTGAAATGAGACCGACTTGTTTTATATGTTTTCAAAACATGTTCGAGTTTGAGAAGATTTTCCTACAGAGCTTAGTGCTCACTCCTTACAAACAATATCTATTCTCAGATTTCAGTTTAGAGGAAGAGCTCGGAGTCGATGAGCAAGTATCTAGGGAAGCTCAATTGGATGAAAGCGTGGATCTCAAAGGGAATGTCTAAAGTTGCTCTCTTTATGTCCTAGACTAAGAGATGTATTTTAAAACAGTGTATGAATGATATTATGTTTATTCCGCTGTAAGATAATACTAGATTTTTGGGATGTAAATGTCATGGTTTGGCATATTCTTTTGGATGATGTTGTAGATATTATGTATGATGAATGCAATTTTTTTTATTCAAGGAAATCATTAATTTCTCTCATGATGTGAATGGTTTAAGATAGTAATGCCATCCAATGTGGATTTTGGGGCATTACAATTAAAAATTCAATTTCACTAATTGTGAAATTGATTAACCTATATGATAGTTGTCAATGAGATGAGAATAATATTATGTGTGTGTATGTGTAAGTTGATAAAGACAATACCAAGTAAAGAGAGTGAGAGAGAGCAAACACAATGATATATAGAGGTTCGGCTCCAAAACTTTGCCATACGTCCTCTCTTCCTTCTCACCTTGGAGGTTCCTTTTTCTCTTTCTTGAATCTCTTCAATAGGTGAGATTCCAACACCTTTACACTTGTTCTTAGCTACAATGAAAAGATTCCTCTCTTAAAAGTCTCACTCAAGAAGAATATAATATCACTCTCTCTTAATTCTCAAGAATAATCTCTCAAATCAAGATGAAGACAAGAAGAATAATCTTAAAAGCTTACAACAACTCAAATCTCTTAGCAATAAAGAATACAATCTCCTTTTGATTTTACCTCACAAGTTCTCTTATGTCAGAAGACCCCAAAATGCCTTTGAGACCTCTATTTATAGTGGAGGTTTAAGAAAGATTCAAATGTTGAAACTCGGTAAATTTGAATTCATTTTTCGCGGCCTCATCCGGTATACTGAATGGTATGGTGGATTGTTATAGTTTCCTTTAACGGCTACATCTGGTATACCGGTTTATTTGTCGGATATACCAATCTGTGAGACATCTTCATGCTTGGACATACTAGAAACTTTCGAGGTTTTTCGGTTCCCCAACCGTTATGCCGGTTTGTTAGGGAAGCTTTGTTGATTCATCAGACGATACTAGGTGAGAACACTATAAGCTTTGGAGCTTTTTTAGTTCCACATCCAGTATGCCGGTTCATCCATTTGATATACCGATTCATCAATCTAACATACCAGACTCTGTTTTGCATACAGATTTCTCCTGTTGTCTTCCTCTTTTCTTTTTCCTTTGACCTTGTATTATTTCCATCAATTGCAATTTATCCACTACATATCTAATCCACATATTATATCATTCTTAGATGTTTAACATCATCAAAATAATGCTTAATCAGGCATTGGGTCACTAGAGACCACTCTAGCGAAGGTTGTTAAGCATAGATTAGTCCCTATAGGTTTTTAAGCATAAAACCATGTAAAAACTTGTCCTCTTGAATACAAAAGGTTTTCTCAAATAGGGGTCCAGTTATGACTTAAACTCTGTTTTCAAATCTTGTAAATGGTTTAGAAAATTTTTTCTTTTAAAATCACTTATGAGTTATAATTAGATTGCTTCCAATTCTAATTTCATCCTAATCAACCTAAGTTAAAAATAACTAAGGGTTTATCTTAAGTGTCTAGGTCATTAGTTTGTCAAGGGCACAGAAGTACATAAACGCCAAAGATGTCATCAAGGCCAGACGAGGTGAGTCCTCCTACGGGGGTGAGAAAAGGAAGGACACCCGTGAAGACAAGTGGGAGATAGAGAACAAAAAGAATCTCTGTCAAGGACCGCCTTGGTCCTCCACCTCTGAGAGAGCAGCAAGCCTTCACACCACTCAATGCTTCCGTGGAGCATATCCTGTTCCAAATATAGGATGACCCTATAGTACGCTGGCCAGAGAAGATGAAGACTCCCTCCCCGAATCGAAGGAGCCCGAACAAGTACTGTCGTTTTCACCACGACCATGGCCATGATACTGACGACTGCTTTGATCTTAAAAGACAGACCGAGGAGCTCATACAACGTGGCCACTTGAGGCAGTACGTTGCTGGCAGAGGACAAGCCCCACCACCCGGTCAAGACCAAGATGACAGAGGACGCCAGCAAGCCCTTGAAGAAATCCAGACGATCGCCTAAGGGCTAGGATGAGGTGACTCCAACTTCACCAAGAAAGTATTAGCCCACATATGGGACACCGAGCACCAGAATATTTTATCTATCCTTGATTGTTTCAGTTGATTTATTTTGTTATTTATTATTTTACAAAATAAAACTCTACGAATATTATTATGTCTGACTTGTTTGTTTTCCTAAAATTTACAAAACAACCTACAAAAGCCAAAAAGATAAAAGGCGTCCAGCACAGGCGCCCACCACCAAGCGCTCAGATGAGAGGTTTCGCCCTCTGCACCTTGGGCACCCCTATGATGATGCCTAGACGATGAGTCTCGCCCCTCGCACCAGGCGCCTACACCTTCCTCATCTTCATCTCAATGGAATGAGTCTCTGCTACGGCAGCTCATCACCCGAGACTATACATAGCTTGGTCTATGACTCTGCTCTCGCGCACGTAGTCACCTAGTAAGCCTCTGCTACAGCAGCCTACTCCCGAGACTATACGTAGGTCTGTCTATAACTCTGCTCTCGCGCACGTAGTCACCTAGTAAGTCTTTGCTATGACAGCCATCACCGGAGACTATACGTAATTCGGCCTATGACTCTACTCTCGCGCACGTAGTCGTCTAGTAAGCCTCTGCTACGACAGCTATCTCCCGAGACTACACGTAGCTCGGCCTCTATGACTTTGCTCTCGCGCAAGTAGTCACTTCTGCTACGGCAGTCATCTACCGACATTATACGTTGTTCGGCCTCAGCTCATGTAGCTCGAGACGCCCACAAATCTGCCTTTGTTCCCATGCAAACAACCTGCAGGTAATCATGTTAAGATATTTTAATGTGGGGATAACACTGTTTCTGTCAGGTACACTTTTAAAATTCAAGCCATTTGTACTAGAGTCCCAACTCCTACATCTAGCTCTGATGCGCACATGAGTCACAGAATGAGTGGGGCACTATCGGGACTCATCTCCCGGGAAGCAACCTGACCATCGAACTTTGAAGAACTGGGGGCACCAGACCTCGTCCTCTGGAGAAGAGGGGTAGACACCACCCAAAAGCACATAGATTCCACCATCGCTCTATCAATAGGGCACCTGTAATTAGAGGCAGGGTCAGTCAATGACCAAGCGCCAAAGAGACGCCGCCCGTAGCAAGACTCAAAGCGTCGTCTAATGCGCCCTGCTAGCCTCATGGAGTCACTAAAGCACCTTACCAGCCCCCAAGTGACGCCCACAGCGGCCTCCAACATCGCCCACTCCATGCCCAAGAGGGCGCTGCCTACTCTTGCCCA
>CM042191.1:18350506-18376170 GCA_023539305.1 Ilex asprella
TGATCAAATTCTAAATTGAAGTCTTTCAATGTTTGTTTCATCCATAAGACTTGGGCACAACTACATCCGGCTGCAATGTATTCTGCTTCAGCCGTTGACAAGGCAACCGAGTTTTGTTTCTTGCTGAACTAAGAAACAAGTGAGTTTCCTATAAATTGACAAGTTCCACTTGTTCTTTTTGTATCGACTTTGCATGCAGCAAAGTCCGCATCGGAGTGTTTGGTTTAATTCAATGCTATTCTAACATCACCCTCAATGTATGTATATGATATGTGTGAAAAGGGGAACATCACTCTTCCTTAGGGATGATGTCAAAAGAAAGGGCAAGAAAATGAGGAAATGGAATGTTAAAAAGTGTGAGATGTGAATGTACCAAATGTTTTACTTGGAGGTATTCCAAGGTCGTTTCCTCGGAGAAGGATGTGAATCGTTTAAAAATGATTTCAGTGAAAAGAAAGTGTAAAATTCTTTGTTGATTTGGAAGTGGTTTGTGAGTTGTGTTGTTGTGAAGTATGAAATGGAAAACAAGTGTTGGCTAATCCAATAGTTTACTCCAATGGGAATACCAATTTTAACTCAACTCTTTCCTCTAATAGAGCATAGGTGAACGATTGATTCGTGGGAAGCTAGAGATGAGATTAAGGGAGGATCTAAGCATAAACTGTGATAAGTCTACGGAATATTAAAGACTCACTATCTCATCCACTCTCTATCCTATCAAATCAAACCACCGTACTCTGAGAGGAGAGAAAAAGAGTTGAAATGGCATTTCCAAATGGAGGTATCCACTTGGATTAGCCAACTTAAAAGATTAGCTACTCATGCTTAAGTTAAAACTAACAATGTAATGGAAAGACATTATGAAGATGTGACTATTTAAACTAAGTTAATGCATGAAAACCATAAGTTACAATAGAGTGCATTCAATACCCATTTACAGCTAAGAAATAGAAGAACATAGAAACATTAATGGTGAAAGCTTTAAAAGAAGATTATACCTGAAAAAACTTGAAATAAATGACATTCAAAGCATTAAAGTAAGCTTAGAAGTTTCTTACATCTACGTGGAAGACAATGCATGGAAGAAATTGTAAAAATCTCAACTTCTCTCTCTAAACACTATTCATCATTTTCCCTAGACTTTCTATCTCTATATCTTAATGTATATTGCACAATGCTCAATAATCGAGCTCTCCCTTGCCAAAAACGTGTTTGGAGTGATGGCCTAGCCTGTAGATGTGATCTCCATCCATAGGTTGTCAAGAGGAATGGACTGGATAGGGTGGTGCAGAGCTAGCCTGCACACCCAACAACTCCTCTCTTCTCTCTCTTCATTGATCACCAAAGCTCCAAAAGTCTAATGGGAGGTGTGAAAGGGATGAATATTGTTGTGGGCGTATGATGAACACAACATATTACATATTCAATGGCCTCATTTCACGCATTTTAACTCAATTTTTGCATCTAAGTACTTAGAGTTAACCAAAATTATGAATAATGTTGAATTTTCGATGTTGCAGGTAATTATTGTTTAAATGATAGATTTTAGGATCTTCCAACTAAGTATGAATTAGTGGTGAAGATATGGACACATTCAATGAGGTTTGGGAGGCTTGGAAGGTGAAGAAACCAAGAAAAATGCAATTTGGAATTTTAGCCCACTGGTTTCCCAAAGTTTTGACATAGTACCTCTATTTTTTCCATTTTTGACAATGATCCACTTCGAATCTGAAAAAGTGAAAAACATGAAAGTTGTAGATCTAGATGTCTTATGTATTTTTTCAAAATTTAAGCTCAATAGGAAGGTTAGATCAAAAGTTATGACAATTCTACAAAGACTGGTCTGTAGTAGAAAATAGTACCAGTATGCAATACCGGTACTACATACCGAAACCTCGAACTCCATAAGTCTTAGAGTACTGGTACGCAGTACCAGTACTTTTCCCATAATGATTTTTTTCATCCTCCACTTGCTTAGGGGTCCCACCAATGCTTCTCCCACTTGTTCCCTAACATTCCATACACAAGAACATGCCTCCTACACCCTAGCTGAAGACTTTGAAGGCAAGGGCTTTATTGTGGATGAGAGAGAAGGGGGCAGCCATGTGGGTTGCAGGCTAAGGTCTTCCTAGCCTGTCCAAGCCATCATTTAACCTCCCATTGATGGGAGGCCTAAACACTCAAGCTAGGGGACCCTCCATGGACGAAAATGCAAGACACACTCCATATATTCAGCATTTCCAAAAGCATTACAAGTGTGGCTACCTAAGCTTAGAAAGTTCTGTAAAACCCCGGAAAATTTGATATTTTTTCAAAAAAAGCAAAATAGTCATTTTATCATTATAATGCGGAATTAAAATACGTATTCTATAGACCTTATATGAAAAAACAGACTTCATCGTTGGATTCGTATCGCGACATCTAGTCATCTTATCAAATTTCATTAAATTCCTAGATAGTCGGGTTTTGCACATCGTTCGAGGCGACCGGGTGGCGATTGACCTCACAAAGTTCCCAAAAAATAGAAATTGTGAAATTTCATTATAATTAGATAAAAGTTCAAATAAAATCAATTTGAACTTAAACCGGGATCAAATAAATTATTTTTGGGCGAAAACGGACTCGAAAAAGAGGGAGGCCTGTAGCTCGATATGAGCAAGTCCTTAAAATTATAAATAGAGGCTAAATATCTGAAAAATTAGATATTTCCTCAACCACTTCAGCGGATTCACATGTTGGAGAGAAAAGAAAGAGAAAAGGGAGAAAACCAATCTTCTTACGACGATTCTCGGAGTTTCGTCGGTCGGAATCCATCGAGCCAACCACACAAAGAACGAAGGATTTCACCGAAGATCCAAGGAGAGACTTTGGAGAAATCAAGGTTTTTGGGACTTGGTTGGTGGTTTTGGAGTTCTATCACTTTCTTCACGCTACAAGAGGTAGGATTCTTCCTACGTTGGTTCATTTCTAACTTAGAATGCCCTTATGGAAGGGTTAGGCTTATGGGATTGTGTATCCCTTGCCTGTTGTTGTTGAATGGGGGAAATGGGTATTGAAATGGGTAGAATACATTCTATCTTCACTTTTGGTATGTGGAAGTCACTTGTGCACTTCCTTGAAAAGTTTACATGGTGCCTTTGTGATTAAGTGTGTTATTGACATAAAAATTTGTGATAATATGCTTGTGTTATATTGACATTGTGAGGAATTGTGGGAATTATATGCAATTGATATAATTTTGCCATGGGATATATGAAATGTGTTGAAATTTTTCATATGACATCCACTATATGTTGAACATGGTAATAAACATTCAATGGTACATTTAATTGCATTTGCATGGAACGTAACATTCATGGTCATCGACATGGGTGTGGGCATGTGTGCATGGTTAATCAAATACCACTCTTGATATTTGATAAGTGGACTCGAAAGAAGGGGATTGAAGATCCCGTTGAGTCGCATGATTGCATGTAAAGTTGGGTCGGGGTAGCAAGAAGGGATTAGCAGATCCTTCGGGTGAGAGACCCAATGAGTGAATACGCACTCCGTTGGTATAAGAGCCTATAAAGTGTATCGGTGTATGCGGAACCGTTGGTGGAAGTCCATGATTTTGTGTCGGTTGGGTACCGTTGGTGTAAGTCCATAAACATCCACCCCAAGGAAGACCCTAGAATTGTAGATGTCATTCGATGTGCAACATGAACGACATATTCATACACATTTACACTTGCATGTGTAAAGGAGTAAGGAGAGCTCGGGTGGAATTGCATGAGTGAGTCACATCTCATTTCATGGCATGACATGAAGGATGCCAACATTGAATGCATATTCTTGCTTGGAATATGATGGATTGTTGAATGTTGCATGTGTGCATTCCATGTGCATCTAGGTGGGGAGTAGCCTATGTAGGAATTATTCTATTGAGCGTGACTCACCTTATACGGGAAAACATTTCAGGTGCGGAGTATATGTCGGTGGACAGATCTCATTCGGGCCATCAAGGGTGAAGAAAAGCCAAAATGTGGCTTTTGTTTTTGGAAAGTTTTGTAAAACACTTGTTAAAACTTGATTTTGGCATAAAGAATTGTGTCAATGCTTGTAATAGAACTTGTATGGATCATGTATAACGTAGAAAACTTCATTATACATGTGTTGGGATGAATTTGGAAAGGTTTGGAGTGGGCTCGAAGTGAAAAATAGTCGAAAAGGCAAAAGTGGACAGACATTACCGCTACTGTATACCGGTACAGTCAACTCCATATTGCAAACCGTACCGGTACACTTTCCCAAATTTTTAAAATTTAAAATTGTTTTTCCATGCTTTTGGGCCTATGTTTCCCTTCCCTCCAATGATATAAATGGACTCTGATGAAGTATAAATCAAGGCATATCAGACCTGAGTTGGATCCGGATTATAATTGTGGGTTAAAATCCCTGTTGAAGGGATGTTTTCGACGTGGTGTCGGGTTAAGCGACATCTACGGATATTTTAGCGGGTTGATAGGTGATCAACGGACCCACGGATTTTGGGGCGTCACAAGTTCCTAGGAAGAAGATGATGAATAGTAGATACAAAGTTTATGTTTTTGCATTTTCTTCCATCCTTTCACTTGTAATTTATGGTAAGACTCTTGTAATCTTCATTTAATGCCTTTAATGTCATTTACTTCAAGTCTATTTCATGTTTAGCTAAATGTTTGGGATTTCACCATTGTTGCTTTCAAGTTTTCTTCATTTCCTAGCTTAAAATGGGTATTGAATATTTTTCTTTATAGTTTAAGTTTTCTTGCATTAGTTCAAGTTGCATGCTTTATTTCTTCATTTTGTCTCTTTACTTTATGCAATGTCTTCCTTTATTTATAAGTAGCTAGAGTTTTAGTTGGCTAATCCTAGGGAGACCTCCTCTTGAGTTTTTCATTTCAACTTATTTTTTTCCTCCCCGGTGTACGATGGTTTGGTTTGACTGGGTGGAGGATGGATGAGATCGTAAGTCTTTGATATTTCGTAGACTTGTCACGGTTTATGCTTCGATCCTCACCATCTCGCCCCTAGCTACCCACGAATCAATCGTTCATTTATAAACCCTTGGAGGAAGATTTCGAGTTGAGTTGGGATTCCCATTGGAATGAACCTTTTGGATTAGCGAACACTTGTTTTCTTACATTTTCATTTACAAACTTCACTCACCAAAACACAAACAAAAGATTTTACGCTTTCTCTTTTTCACAAAATCACCTTCACACACTTGAACTTTTCTTCCCTGAGGAGATGACCTTGCAATATTTTTTCATGTAAAACACGACACTCAAAAGACTCCCTGCACTTGGGGAGCACTTTTGTTCACTCACACATTTTGTACATTTCATTTTTTTCATTTCCTTGCCCTTTCTTTTGACACTATCACAAGGGAGAGTGACACTCCCCTTTATCCATACACTATACATGCTAAATGGTGATATTTAGGGGTTAAGGGAATACAAAAAAAATAACCAAGCAGCGAGTCAGAGAAGTGTGGGAGACATGATGGTGGGATCCTCAAAATAGCAGAGCTTGATATGCAAAGATGGGGCTGATTCAACAAACAGTATCGGTACTGCATACCGGTACTTTGAACACCAATGGCTGAAGCGTATCGGTACTATATACTGGTACTGCATACTGGTATTGTTTTTGCTATTTTTTTATGATTTTCTAATTTCTTCAACTCTTGAGCTATCTTCCATCAACCCTTTCATCACCATTCACCTCAACTCATTTTGGAAGGCCTTAAGGAGCCTCATTTATCACCTTTTATCTGCAAACACCAAATACGTTCATTAATAGCTCTAGTAATGCACTTCTAATCTTTTAACCCCCATAAGCAAATGAAAATAGAATGATTAGCACATGAAATATGCAATGTTTTGTGCTAATCACGGAGTAGCTAATGAGTTCAAAAGATAAACTCTTTGGATACCATAAACCTAGGGTTGTGGTACCACCAAGAAATCTAAATATCCTATTTAAAGCATTTAAATGTGACTCCTTAGGATTAGCTTGAAACCTAGCACATAAGCATAACTAAACATAATATCAGGTCTACTAGCAGTTAAATAGAGCAAACTACCAATCACGACTCTATAAAGCTTGATGTCTACATCTTTTCCATTTTCATCTTTATCAAGCTTTAGAGAGGTACTCATAGGAGTGCCATAGGGTTTAGAGTTTTCTATGCCAAATGTCTTTAATAAGTCCTTAGCATACTTAGATTGGCATATGAAAATTCCTTCTTTCCCTTGTTTAATTTGCAAACCAAGAAAGAAGTTCAACTCACACATTAAACTCATTTCAAATTCACAACTCATGCATTTAGCAAAGTCTTCACAGTAATTTATCATTTGTAACACCAAATATAATAACATCCACATATATTTGTACAACCAGTATATGATGTGTATGTTGATAAAAAGAGTAGTATCAACTTTTCCCATTTTTCCTCTACAATGTCATGCAGTTCATCAATCTCACAAATCCCCTCCTCCTCACTTGGTTGGTTAACCACATGAAAAACATTCAATTTAGTAGTCATATTTCCAAAGGAAAGTTTCATAACACCGCTCTGATAAATAATTAATGCATTTGATGTTGCTAGGAACGGTCTTCCTAAATGACTAGAATTTGAGCTCTAGGTTTAGCACTAGGCTTAGTATTAAGAATAATAAAATCTACATGAAAGTAGAATCTATCCACTTGGACCAAGATATATTCTACGATCTCTCTTGGTATCTTCACACTTCGGTTCTGTAAACCCCCACCTTCTTATCGTTATATAGTAACGTAATTATGTTCTTGGAAATGATAATATATGTAATGATGTATGCATGAACTATGTAGATGGTAAGAATAGAAATAAAAAATTTAGTCGAGGTAATAGGGTAGGTTGTAGAAGTTTGGAAGTATTCTGGAGTGAAAATACACTTTTGGAGAGAATTTGGGTAAAAAGGATTTTGGATACTACCTTAGTAATTTGATCATAACTTTTTATCCTGATGTCCGTTCGGGCTGAAATTTTTACAATAGATACTAGACTTCCAGGGATTCAAAAGTATACTTGAAAAAAAATTTCCAAATCGACCTCTAAATAGGCCAAACCTTCACTAGAAGTTACAATAGAAACTAAGACGACGTTCGAATGTGAAAGTGTGTTCGAACGACTGTTCGTTCCAGTACTCTTGTTTGTTGGAAAAACAAAAGTACTGGGAGAAAGTGACGTTCGAACGCAAAATGAATTTCGAACGTGAAACATCAATTTGCACTAGTGACGTTCGAACGTCAAATGACGTTCGAATGTGAGCAACGAATCAGAATATTATATTTATGTCCATTAGACTCCTTTTCTTCCCCTATAAATACATAAGGTTGCCTCCCTCTGCCTCCATACACAATTTGCAACCCTAGAAATCCTTGAGAAAGAAGAAAAAAGGATAGAAACACAAAATCAAGAGGGATTTTCACCTTGAAGAGGATCAAAACTTTAAGTTTTTTGAAATCCTTGTTTCTTGATTGTTCTTGTAAATCTTACCATGTTTTGATGGAAGTATAGCTTGATAGCCATAAAACCTTTGTTCTTGACATCCAAACTCTACTTTTCAAGAAGTATGGTTTTTTCTTCTCGATATTCATTTGTTCTTGATTTCTAAACTTGATATTGATTTGTGCTTTGATATGAAAACTTGATATTCAATTTATTTTGATTTATAAACTTGATATTTATTTGTTCTTGATATCAAAACTTGATATTCATTTGTTCTTGATTTTAAAACTTGATATTTATTTGTTCTTTATGTCAAAACTTGATATTCATTTGTTCTGGATTTCAAAACTTGATATTTATTTGTTCTTGATATCAAAACTTGATATTCATTTGTTATTGATTCAAAACTCTAGTTCTTCAAGAAGTGTGGATTTTCTCTTGATATTCCTCTTTCTTGATTAAAAAAAAACTCTAGTGTTTTGTTTGGAACAATTAAATTATATCTTTTGATGATCTGTTGCTTATTTTTCTTGAGTTATTGTATTGGAAAAATACCTATGAAATGGGGGATTTTTTAGATACTTTTGATTTGAGAAAATTGGTGGGTATTATATCTCTTGTATGGTTTGTTGTGATGGACTTGAATTGCCTTCGAGAGCTGTCGTAGAGTGTTAGAGGTTAGTCTATCCCAGTGGGGGTGAGATTATTTCCTAACACTTGTAGTGGATTGTTGTTTATGAGAGCAACCACTATTGTTCACGTACGTTCGAGGCTGAGGGATGGTATACTTTTTCTTGGAAGAATTCGTCAATACAGTGGGAGACGGTATACACCATTCCTAAAGTGGTTTGTGATGGGTGAACGAGGTAGAATCGTGGTGTAGATTCCTGAAAAGTG
This sequence comes from Ilex asprella, assembly GCA_023539305.1. Classification (NCBI taxonomy): domain Eukaryota; kingdom Viridiplantae; phylum Streptophyta; class Magnoliopsida; order Aquifoliales; family Aquifoliaceae; genus Ilex; species Ilex asprella. Next base: position 18,358,920 of record CM042191.1, read on the forward strand.
ACTAACATACCTGAGATACAAATATACAAATTGTGTGTTATTGTTCATTGTTTCGAAAATGGTTTATTACAGGAACTTGTTGGAAATGGCTTATTATTGAGAATTGGTTTTACTTCTTCATTTACTTTATTGCTATTGCTTAAACTTGAGATTGGTTTAACTGTCACTATTTTCTTTCAAAAGTTATATATGGTATTTGTGAAATGAGACCAATTTGTTTTATATGTTTTCAAAACCTGTTCGATTTTGGGAGGATTTTCCTACAGAGCTTAGTGCTCACCCCCTACAAACAATATTTATTCTCAGATTTCGGTTTAGAGAAATAACTCGGAGTTGATGAGCAAGTAGCTTGGGAAGCTCAATTGGATGGAAATTTGGATCTAAAGGGGAATGTCTAGAGTTGCTCTCTTTATGTACTAGACTAGGAGATGCATTTTGAAATAGTGTATGAATGATATTATGTTTATTCTGCTGCAAGATAATACTTGATTTTTGAGATTTAATCGTCATGGTTTAGTATATTCTTTTGGGGGATATTGTAGATATAATATTTGATGAATGAAACTTTCTGTATTTATGGATTATATTAGTTACTCTCGTAATGTGAATGATTTTATGTAGTAATGTCGTCCAAGGTGGATTTTGGGGCATTACAGGTTCTCCAACTGGAGAGTGATTGATGTAGGCTTCAACTCTTCCATTCCTAACTACTGGTACACCAAGAATGGTAGCAGGTTAAAACTCGCACCCAAGTCTAGCAATACTTGCTCCACTCGGTAGTCCCCGATGATAATGGAAATGGTGGGATAACCGAGATCTTTGAACTTGGGTGGAGTATTTTTCTGCATGATAGAACTTACCTGCTCGGTCAAGAAAGCCTTCTTCTGAACATTCATCGTTCATTTTACGATGCAAAGATCCTTCAAAAACAAAGCACCAGGTGGCACCAGTCGAATAACTTCAAGTAATGGAATGCTAATTTTCACCTACTTAAACACATCCAAAATTTCAGTAGTGTTAGAAGGTTTAGCAAGTGATCCTAATCTGTGAAGGTAGGGCACAAGAATAAGACATGTAAGACATCAGTCAATCCCACGGTGTCTTTATACCACTAATGCCTTATAGAACTACCGACATAAGGGAAGCAAATACCCCTTCACCTCCTCAAACAAAAAATGTAGACCGTGATTTTCAATGACTCTCACCACAACATCCTTAGGGCCCAAAGTATTCCTATCGACTTGGCGTTCACAAGTCACATTCCTAACCCTAATCACCTCTGAGTGATCATTCTTCTTTTTCTTCCTAGGCTCATTCGAACTGGGGCCAACATCCTCGGCTTTTCTACGGACACCCGTGCCCATTTGTTTTAGCTCAGAGGAAGCCACTCTCTTGGTGAACACCATCAACAGCACCAACAACACAAACATTACAAATGGAAAAATCCACTCCCAAATCAAAGAAATCAAGTCAAAGTGGGGAGCATTTAGCTTACCTTTCAATGTCATAGTCGCTAAAATCTGAGATTTGATTGATGAAATGGAGAGATTAAAGAGTTACCCAAGAGTCTTGAGGAAAGTTCTAGGGGTTCTAGAGATAGGAGAGTGTTTGAGAGAGAGAGGGAAATGAAGAATATGAAAAGAAACTGACAATTTACCCTTTAAACCCTCAATTTTAAAGTTTTAGAACACAAGGTATCAATACCTCGTAAAGCAAGTACCGGTAACTGAGTGTTCTTTCAATTAGGTACAGGTACCAAATAGATAAGGTATCAGTACCTCGACAAAAAATTAGCAAAAAAAATTTCTTTGATGTGCCCTTTCACTTGTATCCAATTTGTCTTATTTTGTTAACTCTAATCTAACTCTAACAACCTACTAGAATAACTTAACTACTTAAAAACATGATTTACACTACTGTATCAAAACTATCCGACTTTGTCCGAATTCATAGACGACATTGCAATGCGATTTAATTTGACAAATTCAAAACACATGTCATGGAATTCTAACTCTAACAAAAAGAAAACCATAAAGTAAAGCACAAAACAAGATCTATAGTATTCATGATCCCTTCCTACCATATTCACTACATTTTTAAACCACTAGGTGATCCCCAGCAAGCGAGTTTGTCCCGTGAAGGTTTATAGTGAAGCTACCTACAACTTCTCTTTCTTTAATTCCCCTTTTTTTCATATCCAATATTTAAAACATATTTCATCATCCTAACTAGCCCTGGGTTGTCTTGAACAATTTTTTCACATTCACCCAAACTAGTTACTCATGAGTCACACCATAGACTTAAATGCTATTCAAAAGTCACCTGCACATCTCCCTTTAGGACTCGTGTGTGTGTGTGTGTGAAATGGGCATGCAATTTAAAAAATTCATCCAAAAACCTCCACATCCATTTTAGCTATCCAAATTCAGCTTTGATGTAATTCTCACCAAGTGTTTCCTCTCAGAGTGAATAACTCTATGATTATAGTGACTTTCTCTCAATGTTCATTCGTAGAGAAAATTCTTGTATTAAAAAACGAAATAAAGCTTACAAATAATCCAAAATTGAAGTGCATGTTCAACAATTGAAATGACCTTGTCATAATCTCATGAAGGAAATTTAGGGTAATTTAACACAGTGTAATTGACTTCTCTTTCCCTTTAGAACATACTTTTGTCATGTATCCTCAAGATCAAAAAAGACTTATTCTAGTTATAGCGTGGCCTTGTGGTTATTTAGGCTAAGAGAAACGAATGGAATAAGGAGTTCAAAAGTGGATTATCCCGAGAATATAACATTCTAATCACAATTCATCTTCTTCTTTTTTTTTTTTTTTGACTATCCACCTTTATTTCAATTACCTTTTTATTTCTCTTTTTCTTTTCTTTCTTTTCAGCCCTTTTTCCCTTTTTCTTTACTTTTGCCTCTCTTTTTTTTTGAAAATTTTTCAATTCATGCATACATCATCCCTTTGTTTTATTTCCCATCATCACATATTCCCTTCTTTAAAAATGAGCATTGCTCACCTTGTGATAACCAAGGTATGGTAAACATATTAAACAGGACTTGGTCAAACATGTTGTTAAAGAAACAAAATTTGCAGCTCAATCACGGTGACTAGGAACAATATTTCAAACTTAGAGGCTAAGGCTCAAAGTAGATCAAAGAAGGCTTAAAATCATTTCTTAGAGATACAAGGCAAAGTACTACTATTCATTTTAGATCAAGTCAATTAACTATCATTTTCCCAACTAACCAAGCCAAGAATAATAAGATTATTGAACAAAATTGAATTTGAAAAAATTGTTCTTTTGAGTACATGTAAGTTAACCCTCCAACAAAGAATAGCACAATAGCTCACAAGGGTACTTCATTCATCTCTACTATTTATGTCAAGCACTATAAGATGTGGATCTCATTCAGTAAATTACAAAATTACACTTCCATGGTGCACTTTGGTTAAGTTTGAATGAAGACATATATGTGATACTTAAGCATAAGATAAACTTCTATAGTGCACTCATATGTTAAAAGTTCAAGTTTTAGGTCAAGCAAACACAGGTCCTATAATAGTTAGGAGGAAAAATATAGTTCAATATCGGATTTTTTTTTCAAAAAAATTTAAAATTTCATCAATTTTTTCAACTTATCATCAACTAAATGGTGTAAAATGTAAATGGTGCAACTCATCCCACCCCTTTCCAAACTTGAACTAAGCATTGTCCTCAATGTAACAAAAAAGATATACAATGAGAATTAAATACAAGAAGGGTAAGAAAACATCTCGTACTGAGCTTTAACAAAAATACCACCAGCTGCAAAATAAATGAAAACACTATATACAATAGAAAGTAAGCCAACAATTTAACTAGTAAAATAAAAAAAAATAACAACTCTACACTAACATTTAATGAAAAATTTCTCCTTAACAAGATCCGAGTATACTGGATCAACCAATTCCTCCTCAACCTCCTCGAGTTCAATACCCTCAAAGAATGGTTTTAGTCTTTGGTCATTTACCTCAAATGTCTTTTCATCCTTCGGGTTTTCTACGACCACGTCTTCATGTGGATAGACCACCTTTACAATGTCAGGGCCATTCCATCGGGAACTAAGTTTCTCTTGGAAAATGGAGAGGCAGAAATTATACAAGGTCACTTTTTATACGGGCTCAAATATCTTCCTTAAAATGGATTTGTCATGGAAAATTTAACCCTTTCTTTGTGAATTCTAAAACTCTCATATGCATCCCTATAGATCTCTTCCAACTCATTGATCAATAATTTCCTATGACTCCCAGCTAGGCCTAGGTTGAAATTCAAAGTCTTTATTACCCAATATGTCATGTGCTTCATCTCCACTGGCAAGTGGTAGGCCTTGTCATAGACTAACCTATAGAGAGACATATCCAAAATGGTCTTGTAAGTAGTGCGATAAGACCATAAGGCATGAATCAATATAATTGACCAATTCTTTCTGTTAGGGTTAACTGTTTTCTCGAATATGTTCTTTATCTCCCTATTGGCCAACTCAGCTTCGCCATTGGTATGTGGGTGATATGTGGTGGACTTCTTATTTGTTATGACATACTTATGCATCAATGAAACAAATGGTCAGTTGCAAAAATGTAAACCACCATCACTTATCATGGCTCGAGGCATTCCAAACCTAGGCAGAATGTTTTCTTTTAAGAACTTGACCACAACCTAGTGGTCATTGGTCCTAGTAGGGATTGCCTCTACCCACTTAGATACATAGTCTACTACAAAGAGTACGTAAAGGTAGCCATAGGACACGGGTAAGGAACCCATGAAATTGATATCCCAATAATCAAAGATTTCTAATACAAATCTGGGGGCAAAGGGCATTATGTTCCTACGGGTCACACTTCCTAGCCTCTGAAACCTATCACATTATTTGCAATATAAAACACAGTCTTTAAATAATGTAAGCCAGTAAAAACCACATTGTAAGATCTTAGCCAAAGTTTTATTTGAAGAAAAGTGTCTGCCACATGCTTTGGAATGGCAGAAGAAAAGAGCATCTTGTTGTCCATTATTTGGTACGGATCTCCTGGTCGAGGATATACTTGAACAAGTGTGGATTGTTGAAGTAAAATTACTCCACCTTCACCATAAATTTTCTCTTGTCCTCCGAACTCTAATCTAGGGGCATTTGTCCTATGGAAAGTAAATTACAGACGTCAGCATACCATGGACCAATTGAAAGAATAGAAAATAAATGCTCATCTGAGAAAGAGTCAAGAATAGGGATGTGCTCATATGTGTCTTGGACAACAAGCTGAGATAAATGGTCTGCCACCACATTCTCGACTCCTTTCTTATCTTTGATGATCAAATAAAATTCATAAAGGAGGAGGATCCACCTAATGAATCTTGGTTTGGCTTTAATTAACCCTAAAAAGGCATAAATGAATTAGGATTTAGGGTTAATTATGTGTGTTAATTGATTTAAAGTGCTTAATTGAGATTAATTTATGATTAATGTCTGAATTATATATTTTATAAGGTTTCATACGTAATGAAGGAAACTTGGAGGGTTAAAGAGCAAAAGAGGAACAAAAGGAGTGAGGCAAGAGGAAAATCAACACACAATCACCATCCCAACGGTGGCCAAAGTCAAAGAAGTCAAACGAAGAGGCTGCAATGCCAAATCCAGAGGATAAGCACCATCTGGACGATAGTGGTGGCGTCCGAACGATGGCCTTAACTGCCTCACCTCTTCCTTTTAACCCATTGGGCCGTTGATGCAGCAAAAGCCCTAATTGGCTACCTTGGGTGTCTGCCACCTTGACCCTTCATCGGAGCCTATAAATAGGTGTGTTCGGAGTCATTTTGGAGGAGATCTTCCACCTTTGGCAAGTCAGAGTTCGAGAGAAGAAATACCATATCCTAAACACTCCTAGCCCAAAATTCTCTTCTTCTACATAACTTTTACGTCATTTTTACTTAAAGTGTTGAACCTCTCTCACTTTTTTGCTCTAATCAGTAATTAGAATGAGTGTGTTTCAACTATTCCTCGGGGAAGGATTATTTGCATTTGTTTTACATTTACATTGTATTGTAATGGGATTGTCTTACCCTTCTTGCTTGTCTATAGCAATGAAGTGTGAGTAGTCCGTTTATACTCTTTAGTAAAGGGTGAAGCATGTGTAATGTTGTTTGTATTATGAAAATGTTGATGTTCTACCTATGCTTTATTGATTATACCTCCCTTAAATGATGAATGGTTTTCACTTCTATTTCATATCTTATTACTATATGCTCATGGTTACGAGTACCGAGATAAACTTATTGCTATATTTCATCTATACGTTATTATGTACTTCATGCATGGTACAATGATGCATGTAGTTTTAGATTTAAGTGAGAGTCGGGAGATTGGTTATGGATGGATTAAGTCTTGCCAAAGTCAATGTTTTTTATTCAATGCATAAACATGAACTCCGTCTCCATTGAATCATAGACTTGCAGATCACATAGCTCTAGTAAACCTTTTGAATAGTTTGTCTTCATGTTTACTAGGGTTACATGGTTGTTGTAATGTACATAGACCTTCTGGCTAACTTAACAGCTGTTGTGATATGGTTCAACCTACGTATCAAACCTACCAGTTAACTTTCTGTCAACACAGGAGTTAATTGTTGTAAAGTGGCATTTTCATAGTCAAACAATAGGATGCATGTTGGATCCCCAAGCCAAAGAGTAGCCTTTTTCAATTTTTGTAATCAAAGTTCAGTTTAAGTGTTTATTTATTAGTTATAAGTTCACACCACATGCTATTTTAATTGTCACGCCCCATCCCGGTTTCCCAAGGATGACACACGACTAGGTTTTTAATACACCCGTTCACAAATATTATAATCTGGACAAATCAAACATTAAGTAATACCATAGGTGCAACAACACCACCCATCACTTTAGTCAATAAGCATGATTGTAAAACATGTACCATACATAAAGCACCTGTGCCAATTATTTGTTTCCCAGGTTACAGACATATACAAAATCCCACACCCACATAACATACATCACAAAGTATGTTTGTTGAGTATGTTTACTTACTACCATATGTTAATAACCTGTCATAATACTCTCTCACAAATATAATACACGCCTAGCAATTAGTCATACTAACACTCAACCTGAGTGATATCACATTAACGTTGTACAAGACTTAATTGACGGGACAATGGACTGGTCTAAATCTTCCTCTATAGTACCTGAAAAAGAGAATCTATAGGGGTGTGAGCCAAACCACACGCTCAGTGGGTATACATGTTGTATATGAAATGGAAATGATAGTAATACACTGAAATATGTAGATACTATGTAAATACGTATATCAAACAACAGCATTAATCCAATTCTAGAGAATTCACAAGCCGCTTCAAATACATACTATCCTTCATCAGATAATCAAACCCACATGGATCCGTGTCTCCCGAACTTCCTGGGAACACCACAGTGCCTGCACATCACTACACGCCCAGTGATCAGGCATCGACGCCCCTGTCTTAAACAGTGCGCCACATTCCACAATACACAATACATAGTACAAAGCATCATCCAATCACATAAACACATAGCACATGATCCTCGATAATTGCTATTAAATTCTATCATTTACTATCATATTATAATAGCATTTCCAAAATATATAAAGATATACACCCACCTCAATATATAAGTCTACGACCCTTTGGTCCTATCGGTGGATCCTTCCGGTGTTACCGTATCTGTTCTAACAATGAATGTCTCACCTATCCCACCTAACACATTTTTAATTAAAATATCAATATGTTTACCACATATAATAATTAATCATGCACTAATGCATGTAAAATGATGTATCCCAAAGTGCCCGGTAACTCTAATTACCACACTATCCATTCACACATTAGTACTTTATTCTAGCGATCACATTTTCTCTCCAAATCTTCATAATTACTCACATTAATGACAATTAGGATTAAGTAGGTCAACCACTTTGACCGGGGGCCCATTTTTACACATTTCGACCCCGAATCCTAAAAATCGCACTTTCGACATTCCATACATTTCATACCAGATATCATATTCATTTGAATTTGAAAATCACATTATCACATCAAGAATCTTTTAAAAATGATGTATGCAAAATTTCAGGTTATTTGGATTAAAATTCACACATGTGATAATATCATTTAAAAATCAGGGTTTTGGTATTACCGGTACCCCTTTCCAATCTCTATCGTTCTTTTCTTTTGGCACAGCCACACTTAACTCACACACACATCTAAGCATGAAAAGCAGCCCCTTGTTTGAACCCTTAAACCACTCATTCCAATTATTTTTCAATAAAACATCGAATTCAAAACGTTAAAATTATTCCTCTATTTTCACTTAATTTTTAAATTAACACAAGTATTTTCTAGGAGGTGAGGTTCTCTACTTTATGTCAATGGAAAGATCTATGTTTCAAGTTTCCAACCCAACAAACGGAGCATCGTTTCGAGTTTCCCAAAGAAAGTTATTGCTATTCCACTACAAGGTATGCAGTCTGCCTTTTAAAGACGAACGTAACTTCTAGTCTTTCAATTCTTCCAAAATTTCACCTAATTTAATACCCATTCTTACCATCACCTAATCAAGTTTAATACACTCAATTAAACTAAAAAAATCTGTTTTAAAGTTAAAATAAAACAGCCCGTTGTAATTAAAGTAAAACAGTTCATGAATTTAACTTAAATCAACCTACTAATTTAAAACAAACCAGCCTTCCTATTCTTCCAAAACTCTACCCAAATTCCTTACTATCATAGTTTTCCTTGTCCATCTTACTATATCTTCTTATCAAAATAAAGCTTACATATTAATAAGTCATTAATTGTATATCATGACTTGTACATCATAAATCATGAAATTTAGATCATCTCTATAACTCTTAAAATAAAACAATCTCCTAAATTTTCCATAATTGAGTAATAAAATTAAATTGAACATTGAAGATAACTTACCACTAGCTTTGTGCAAACACCCTCTCTATCCTCGGTTTGAGCTAGAAATCCACTAATTCACTCCTTCTTTGCTTTCGGTTTAACACACACACACACATTCTTTTTCTTCTCTTAATTTCTACTCTCTTTCTCTCTCTTACTCACGTCACTCTCTCATGATTTCAGCAACTAGTCGAACACACACTATTTTTTTTTCTTTCACACACGCACCCGGCATGCAAGCACACACACACGGCACACTTTTTTTTTTATCTTAATCCAACACATGTAAAAGTGTTGCATGTAATCCCTCTATTTATGCTTGCCTCCCCCAAAGTTTTAAGTGTTCTTTAAAAATTGACCCACTATTTTTCCACATATGTAATTTCTATACATGGGTCTCACTAATTCATCACAAAAGGGGTCCACATACCAAGTATATACTCACACACATCATGAATATCAAAGAGTTAATTTAATAACCCTTTAATAATTCATATAATTATAATTTAGCTTACATAATTATGCTAATATACATGTCATGCATGATCGGGTCTCACAGTAATGCACACTACTCACACAACAATTTCACCTTTTCTATTTTAAAGTTTTAAAATATAACTCCATATGGATTCGACCTCGGACATAACTGAGTAACATTACAACTTGACCACTTATACTTGGGTATATAATTAAGATTAAGTCGGGCATCCTTCTTAGACAACTAATACTTCAAAGCAGAGTGATCAGTATAGACTACTCTAGCTAGCAACTCATTTTCAGTGGTGGTGTAGTTCAGTTGAGCTTTATTTAAGGTTTTACTAGCATAGTATATAGCATGAGGTTTCTTGTCTTATCTTTGACCTAGCATTGCATCGTTCGCGTAATCACTCGCGTCGCACATGAGCTCAAATGGAAGTTCTCAATTGGGTGGTTGCATGATTGGAAGTAAAATTAACATACTTTTGAGTTTTTGAAAAGATGCCTCATAATCATTCAACCACACAAACAAGAAATCTTTTGCCAACCAAGTAGTCAAGGGTCTTGCCAATGCACTAAAATCTTTAATGAAACGACAATAAAAACTAGCATGGCCAAAAAATGACTTGAAGTCTTTAACGATCTTGGAAGTAGGAAAATTGGAAAATGCTTCAAATTTAGACTTTTCCACCTCTATCCCCTTTGCAGACAAAATATGACCCAGAAAAATCCCTTGAGTCACCACAATGTGGCACTTCTTCCAGTTAAGCACCAAGTTCTTCTCCTCGCACCTCTCCAATACTTTCTCCAAATTTCCCAAGCATCCCTCGAAAGAGTCTCTAAATACCGATAAGTCATCCATGAATACTTCTATGATCTTCTCCACCATATCACTGAAGATCTCCATCATATACCTTTGGAAAATCCCCGGGGCATTGCATAACCCAAATGACATTCGACGGTAGGCATATGTTCTAAAAGGGAAAGTGAACATAGTCTTTGGTTGGTCCTCCAGGGTAATCTCAATTTGATTATAGCCGAAGTAGCCATCCAGGAATTAATAAAATAGATGTCCTGCTACCCTTTCCAACCCTAGATCAACGAAGGGTAGTGAAAAATTATCCTTGCGCATGCATGAGTTAAGCTTTTGATAGTCTATACAAACTCTCCAACCAATGACCACCCGAGTTGGGATCAATTCATTCTCCTCATTGGCTATCACCGTTACTCCTATTTTTTTGGGTACTACTTGTGTGGGACTAAGCCACTTAGTGGCGGCAATCGCAAAGATGATTCCCACATCAAGTAGCTTGAGCACTTCATCTCTAACCAAATTTTCATGTTTGGATTAAGGCTCCTTTATGGTTGTTAAGATGGCTTGGCATCCTCTTCAAGGTATATTCTGTGAGTGCAAATGAGAGGGCTAATTCTCTTGATGTTGGCAATAGTCTAACCAATAGCTCCTTTATGTTTCCTAAAAACACTCAATAGTTCTTCTTCTTGCTCGGCCTCTAATGAAGAGCTTATCACCACTGAAAATGTCTTGTTCTCCCCCAAGAATGCATATTGAGTGTAGATGGTAATGGAATTAACTCCAAAATTGGTGGTTGTACGGTGGATGGAAAGATCTTTTTGTCCACTCGGACCAACACATCCTTTACTACTCCCCTTGATGTTCTTATACTACGATCCGCCAGCTAAAGAGTGATGGATGTTGATTTCAACTCCTTTAGCTATAGTTGTTGGTACACCGAGAATGGTAGAAGGTTGACAGCTACTCCCAAGTCTGGCAATGCTTGTTCCACACAACAATTCTTAATTGTGGTGAAAATGGTAGGGCATCTGGGATCCTTGAACTTGGGTAGAGTGTTTGTCCTCAAGATGGAGGTCACTTGCTCGGTGAGGAATGTTTTCTTGTGCACATTCAACCTCTTCTTGATAGTGCATAACTCTTTTAATATCTTTGCACAAGAGGCGATTTGCTTGATGGCATTGAGGAATGGAATATTTATCTTCACCGGCTTAAAACATCTTAAGTATATCAGAATAATTAGCAATCCTACCAGGTGCCGTCAATCATTGAGGATATGGGACAAGGATAGTATAATTATTCACAGTCAAATCAACAACCTTCAGCTGCTCAAGTTTTTCACTCTCTCTAAAGTTTCCCTTGGTCTCTTTTTCATTTTTCAAAGGGACATTTGGTCAGACTTTAGGTAGAATGATTTTGTCAATTTCATTTTCACTCCGAAGAGTGGTGACAGCCTTGAGTTGTTCAAAATTGCCTTTAGTGGCATTAAATAACTCGAACACATGTTGAACCATGGGATTCTCTTAGGGTAGTGTGGAAAATTTCCCTTTTTCATGTTGAAATGACCCCATGGCATTGGTCAACTTGGTAATCAATGTCGTCTGAATGTCATTAAAGGCTACAGTGTTTTGGTTATTAGTCACAGTTTGACTTTGGATGAACTGTTGCATGATTTCCTCCAAATTCCTCCTATGAGGAGGTTGATAAGTGGATGGATTGGGTTGTCCTTGTTAACCGAACCCTTGTTGAAGCGGGTTTTGAAAAAACTTTTGTGGATTAGACATTTGATATTGGGTGCTAAAAGATGGACCATGACCATAAATTTGTTGGTTTTGTTTTAGTAGTATAGGAGGTGGTAATGAAGTGGATCCATGAGGTGTAGGATTGTCATTCTTTCAACTAAAATTCGGGTGGGAGCTCTATCCTTGATTATATGTATTAGAATGTGGAGAATATGAATGCCTAGTTTGACTGAATGCATGCACTTGCTCATAATACACTTCCTTAAGTGACAGGATGTTTGGACACTCCATGATGGAGTACTCAACACTTTCACAAATTAAGCAAAATTCTTTGGCCTTAGTCATATTTGACACTTCATGCACCCTATTAACCTCTAAGTTTTCCACCTTGCGGGAAAACTTTGAAATTTTAGCATGTAAGTCCTCTTGATCGTGCAAGTTATATAGCCCACCCCCTCTTGTTTGGGTGCCTTTAGATGACCTTGGTTCATTGACAGGATCAGTAATATCCCAAGATTGGGCATTCTCTGCCTAAGTATCAAAGTACTCTTAAGCTTCATTGGGATCCTTGTTCAAGAATTCTCTATTGCACATCATGTCAATGAACTATTGATGCCCCAACATAATTCCTTCGTAGAAGAAACTAACCAGATGTTATGGTTCAAATCTTTGATGTGAAATGGAGTGCAATAAATCCTTATATCTCTCCCAACACTGATAAAACTACTCATTTGATTTCTCTAAAAAGTTTTGAATTTATTTTTTCTAAGTAGTGGTCTTAGGCACTAGAAAAAACTTGTTTAGAAATTTAGCCAACATTTGGGCCCAAGAACTTATCGAGCGTGGTTTCAAGGAATTCAACTAAATTTTTGCTTTATCTTCAAGAGAGAAGGGAATAACTTAATGCATGCCATATCTTCCATTGCATGATTAGAGATGAATGTCCTAACTATTTCCTCAATTAATATTTAAGTAAGGATTTTCACATTGAATGCCATGGAATTGAGGATGCAATTGTAACATGTCAGGTTTGACAAGAAAACCATGTGATTGCACACATAAGAGTATGCATGATAGGGTGGGGTTTTGTGTGGGTTAGAGATAATGCATCATTAACCTCACTAGGGGATCAACTAGGAAATTATTTCCTTCATTTCTTGGAGGGGGAATTTGTACTCAGGGTTATTATACTCTAGGGTTTTGAACTCCCTCCTCCCTTGGATTGTTAACACCAACATCTACAAAATTATCCCCAGCATATTCGAGGGAACTTTGTTTATGTTCATGTTTGGTCCTTGGTCATGTCTAACTAGTCTATTTGCATTATCACGTCCCCACATGCATGTGCGCTAACTATACATAATTAAAACTAACTACAATCAGAAACAATATACAATTATATACAATAGAACAACACACCTTAGCCGTTAGTATGAATCACCTTCAATTGCTTGGCACTTGTGCCCTTCCTAACAATGGCGCTAAAAATGCTTAATTTGTCCTTCTTGTTAGCAGAATGTGTTGGAATTTATGTGTGTGTCAAAAGTGGTGCACCCTCAAATTTATGATAGTGCAAAATTTACTCCCCAAGTGTAGGGAGGTTTTTGTGTCGTGTATTAACTCAGAATTTTTTTTGAAGTAGTCTCCTTAGGGAAGATCAATACTAAGTGTTTCGAAAGTGATTTTGAAAATAAAAGTAAAATTTGGATTTTTGAAAGTGTTGGTGAATCGTGAGATTTCAGGTTTGAAACTCTATAAAAAAAAAAAAGGTTTGGCTAATTCTTGGAATTCATTCTACTGAGTATGGTTAATCAATCCTACTTAAAACTAAATTGAACTCATAAGTGTTTTTATTCAACTGGAAGATAGAAGTTAGAAATCAAAATTACCAAATGTGTGTATTCGTGTTAAATGGATTCGTAGGAAGATTGATTCGTATATGTTTGAAGGGACGATAAGCATACCCCTTGACAAGTCTATAGTGCAACAAATGTGTACAAACTTATAAGTTGCACTCTACCTAGTCAAATTCAATACACTACACTATAAGGTAATGTGTGCGAGGATTAATTTTTTCATACTTGGATAGAATCCTTCATTGGATTTCGCCAACAAATACTTTAGCTAGCTGCTTGATTTGTTTCCCTTACTTCCCACACGAACCCAATTATATGTATGGCTTATAATGAAGGGTGAGGATGAACAAAAATATGTGTGAGTATGCAAAAATGCTCCCCAAGTATAGAGAGACTTATATTGTCATATTTTACTTGAAATATTATTCCTAGGTCGTCTCCTCAGGGAAAGTGAGCTCACGTATTTCGAAAGTGATTTGTAAAAATGAGAAATAAAAAATACTGTGATTTGACATTTGGTTGTTTATGTTGTGAGGAATTTCCAAGTGGAGAAGGAGGGTTAGCTAATCCATAGAGTTCATTCTAATGGGTATGTCAAATCAATTCATTTCATTCTACTAATGGTGCCTAGGTGTTTGTTTGATTCTTAGGAAGTGAGAGATAAATGTGACCAGAGCATACCCTATGATAAGTCTACGCTGTATCAATATCCTACAACCACATTCATCCGCATTCTACCTAGTCCTACCAATCACTTTACACTATAAGGGAGAGTGAAAGAGAATTGATTCCACATACTCAAAAGAAAATCCCTTTTGGATTAGCCAACTAGAGGTTTAGCTACACATGTTAAGTGCAAGAATAAACATAGAAGAGAAAAACATGGTGATGAATTCAAACTTGAACTTGTATTAATGTAAGAAAGAGTTTAGACTACAAAGAAAATGGAATTCATACTCAAGGTGTAAAGCTCAAAGATAAAAATACCTAAATGCAAGAATATAACCAGGAAACCCTAGCCAAACTCAATATAACTTCAAATAAAAGAGATTAAAGTGCAAGAGAGGAGGATTACATGTAAAATGAAGCTTACAACAATGAAAATGGTGAAGGGAAATGCAAAAAATTGCTTTCTCTCTCTAGAACCATCATCTTCTTCCTTGGACCTTCTCTTACTAAAAGCTCAACAATGTCTAAAAAGTGCCTCCAATTTTGTCCATCCTCCTCTCTCTATCCCTAAGTATGCAAAGGTCAGAAGCTTTGGGAAGAGGTTCACCAAAAAGGCTTCCAAAAATTTAGACAAAATCATGGCCCCTTTTCTTTTCCAATCATTCCCTTTTTTCTCTCTCGTCTAATTACTCTCTTCCACTCCTTTATGTATAAAAGGGGAATTAAAAGATTAGAAGACTAAAGTAGAGTGTTGAAGTGGTAAAATAATCATTAGAATAGTAGGACTGGGCCCTCTTAGCTTATGGAGTCGTGCGGAAAGTGATATGGAACTTCTGGTCATTGGGTGCCGGTACCAAATGATGAGGTACTAGTTCCTCGACTGGCAGATGGCTCAGTTATCGGTTCCATGGTGATGGGGTACTGATACCTACTTCATTTCTTCCATTTTGAACAGCTAAGTCACAAGTACAAGGTACACGTACCTAAGGCACCAGGTATCGGTACCTAAATTCCAGAAGACTCAGGTACTAGTAGCTAGTGATGGGGTACCGGTACCTCCTTTATCACTTCATTTCAACGGGCTGAGGTCCAAGTGCCAGGTATCGATAGCTAAAGTGACAAGTACTGGTACCTAAAATCCAGAAATTTTAGGTACCGGTACCTAGTGATGGGGCACCGGTACCTACTCTATAATATTTGAATTTTTAACATTTTGAGATCCTAAGCCATTCATCTTGAATTTCTTTCTTGCCCATTATCTTCAATCACGTTGTGAGGTGATTAATGCCTGCGCTTACCATCCAACCACCTGCAATCAAGCAATTCTCCATTAATCTTCTATTGAACCCAATTTCCCACAATGTATTACAAAAAAAAGTAAAAAATGGATGAAATAAGGCTATTAAATGTGAAATGCTCTGCACTTATCACTGGCCATAGATGAAACAAAAATGCTAAGAAAAATGGAAAACATCGCAAAGGAAAAAAAACTAACTTAAACTAGCTTAAAAAAAAGGTAAACAAACTTAAAGCTTTGATCAAATATAAAAAATACACAAGTTAAAGCACAAATGTTCAATACTTGAAAATAGGTTTTCTCTGAAACCGATGTCGCAGTGAAACTCTAACAAAATTCATTCATAATTGAAAACGAAAGTTGTACCAAGTTTAGAAATGAAGATTACAAACTATAGAAACTTACTAGGATGAAAATGAGCAAGAAATTACAAAAATCCAACTTTCTCTCTCTAAAACTCTATTTTTATTTTTCCTTGGAGCTTATCTCTCTAAAAGCTAGAATGTAATGTGTTCATTGAATAATTGCTCTCCTTTCTCTAAAAAGTACTAAGAATCCTTGATTGAAGAGAGGTTGTCCAAGTTTTTTTCCCAAATCAGCAAAAGCATGGTCTCCTTGTCCTTTCCAACCACTCCCCCTCTCCTCTTGTTGTCCCTCTCTCCCTCCACTAATTCTTTCTTGAAAGCTGAATGTAGTGGTTAGGAGGTACCGGTGGACTGTTAATAATTCCATAATATGGCTTAGATGTCCCTAGGAGTACCCTCGTGGCTAATGAGAATGTTGAGAGAAAAATTCGGGAAAGTCTGGGCTTTGTTACCAGTACCAAGTGATGAAAGTACCGGTACCACACTTCTAGTAGGCTTAGGTACCGGTACCTCCTTTATTCCTCAATTTCAAGTAGGCTCAAGTACTAGTAATTCGCTTCATAGGTACTGGTACCTCTTTCCTTTCTTTGATTTTTGAAGTTCTATGCAATCGAGCCCTCATCTATTGTATTCCTTTCTTCACCCTTTGTCCACAAAATATTACGCAATGATAAAACCCTATATTTACACCCCGATCACCTGCAATTACAAAATATTCCATTAATCTTCAAATTAAACTAAATTCAAATAAATCATTGCAAAACCAACTTAAATGAATGTACTGAGATCATTAAATATGTAATATTATGCACTCATCACTAAGATGAATGATATGAGACCTAAAATATGTAATATTATGTTCTCATTAATGATGATGTGTCAAGATAAGGACGATGACATGTAAGGACAAGGTTGATGATGCGAAAGGATAAGGATGATAATGTGGGATAAGGACGATGACGTGAAAGGATAAGGACGATGACGTGTATAGGTTCTTTGTTTCTTAGTTCTATTATAATTATTAACATGGTTT
>CM042191.1:18385203-18397831 GCA_023539305.1 Ilex asprella
GAGATTAAAGACAATAAATTAAACTTAGAAGATCCTTACAAGAGATTAACAAGCTTTCTATAACTTGAATGGAGAAGAAAATGCAAAAACGTCACTATTCATCTTCTTCCTCCTTGGAGCTAAACTAAAACTACTCCGTGTTGCACCCCTTTAAAAAAAAAAAAAAAAAAAACTACTCCTAAGCTTAGGTAGCCAACCCCTCTCTTGCTGAATAATGCTGAGATATATGGAGTGTGAGCCTTTTATTTTCGTGCAAGGTGGTCCCCCCAATGTGTGTAAGAGCAGGTCTCCCCATCCATAGGGGCTGAGTGATGGCTCTTGACCAGCTGGCCTGCAACCCCCATGTGCAGCCCATTCCTCTCCCATGCTTCATTAATGCCAAGCCTCCAAAAGTCTTCCAAATGTGTAAGGGGGCGTGCTCTTGTGTCAGGAAATGTTGAGGGGCAAGTGGGAGAAGTGTAGGTGGGACCCCCAAGCCTCAAAGTTGAGTTACAGGCTGTTTTTTGGCCAGAATATTCGTGGTACCGGTACCATATGGTACCGGTACCAAGAGTACCGGTACTGTTTTTCTGCACTGGACCACCTTCGATAGAAATGGCATAACTCTTGATATAACCGTTGGATTGAGCTAAAATTTTGACACGATACAGAAGACATCCAGATATACAACTTTTATGTTTTGAACTTTTCTAGATTCTGATTAGATCATGGTCAAAATGGAGGAGAACCGAGGCAGTGCTTCCCAGTGATGTGGCAGCTGGTGCCTTTGTTCTAAAACACCAATACCTCCTTGATTTCTTCACTTTTAAGCCTCCAATTCCTCATGTATTGTGTCCATGCCATTACCACACATCCAATATAGTTGCAAGGTCCTAAAATCCAACATTTAAGCTATCAAAATATGCAACATCGAGAATTCAACATTATTCATAAAATAGGCTAACACTAAGTAATTAAATATAAAAGTTGAGTTATAATGAATGTAATGAGGCCATGAAATATGCAATATTATGTGCTCATCATATACCCATTCACAATGAAACACTCATTGCCTACACACAACATATGACAATCGGTGTCCTAAGCCCAACCGAAACATGCATTTTGCACTCACTTGCATCAAGAATGGACACATGAACTCACAGTAGCAAAACAACACACCATATCTCTCTCTTTTTTCTGGCAGCTCACACTCAACACACACAATGTAAAACCTGAGTAAATTTGAATTTTTTGGGAAAAGGGGCAAAATAGTAATTTGTCACTATAATGTGTATTTAAAATACTCATGTTCTAGAACTCATATTAGAAAACGGAGTTCGCCGTTGGACTCGTGTCGCGAAATCTAGTCTCTCTGTCGAATTTTGTCGAATTCTGAGATAGTCAAACTTTTTACACGTCGTTCGAGACGACTAGGTGACGGATGACTTCTCAGTGGTCCCCCAAAATAAATATTTTAAAATTTAAGTGTAATTGGACTAAAGTACCAATAAAATTAATTTGGACTAAATACGGAATGTAATAAATCATTTCGGGGTGAAAACGGACCCGAATAAGCAAGTGACACGTGACGCGATGAGAGCTGAGTATTTGAAATTATAAATAGGGACTTAATTGAGATATTTCAGTAGAAATATCTCATATTTTCAGCCTTTGTCCGGCCATAGAGAGAGAAGGGAGAGAAGAGAGAGAAAATTAAGTTCTTCAAGCTTTGTCCGTCGATTCCTGGAGTTCCATCAGTCGGAATTCATCGAGTCAAGAACTAAATTTCATCTCCTCGATGAGGGCTACGCGTACGTACCAAGAACGAAGGATTTTACTGAAGATCCAAAGAATTTTTTTTGGAGAAATCAAGTTCTTGGACTTTGGTTGGTGTTCTTGAAGTTCTACACTTCAAGTGAGGTAGGGTTCTTCCATCTTTGGTGTATTTCTAACCTTTGATGTCCATAGGAAAAAGGGTTAGATGTATACATGACCTATAACTTGTATATAGTTATGGAAATGACTTAGGCTAACTTTTAGCTTGAGTTTGATGCATGGTAGTTACTTATGTAATCTCTTGTAACTTGGTGATTATGTGGACTGTTTTAGACTGTTTCATGGACTGATTATGGAGCTGTTTTGAGGCTGTTTTTATGGACTATTTTGGACTATTTTATAGCTGTTTCATGGGCTGCTTTATGGCTAAATTGTGGGCTATTTAGTGACTGAAATTGTGACTATTTTATGGATTGATTTGGGACTGTTTTATGGACTGATTTGGGGCTGCATTTTAGACTGTTTTATGGCCTGTTATGGGGCTATTTTGTGCACCGTTAAGGGGCTGTTATGTGGCTGTTTTGTTCACTGTTAAGGGGCTGATTTTATGGGCTATTTTGTGCACTGTTAAGGGACTTTCATGGACTGTTTTTGTGCACTTTCATGGGCTGAATTTGTGCACTTACATGGACTATTTTTGTGCACATTCATGGGCTGAATTTGTGCACTTTCATGGACTAAAATGGACTGTTTTGTGCACTTTCATGGGCTAAATTTGTGCACTTTCATGGACTGTTTTTATGGACTGTTTTTGTGCACTTTCATGGGCTGAATTTGTGCACTTTCATGGGTTGAATTTGTGGGCCATTATGTGTTATAACATACTTGCGAATTGTATTGGATATAAATGTTAATACATGCTAGTTGATGTTTTGATGTTGTTATGGATTTTTGGAGATTATATGCATATGTTATAATTGTTCATGATACATATTAAAATGTATGGTTTAATTGGTTCACATGACACTCATTCCATATGGTTTATTATATTGCATATGTACGGAGGCATCACATTCATGGGCTTAGACATGAGTGTGAGTGTGTGTATGCATGGTTAATCCAACACCATTCTTGGTGATTGACACGTGAAATCAGTAAAGTCGGATCGAAGATCCCATTGAGCTGCATGTTGCATGGAAAACTTGTGTCGAGTATAGCAAGAAGAGGTAGATCCCCTCTCGGGTGCAAGACCCGGTGACTTGGTTATACACTTCCCTGTGGTGAAATTCAAAAAAAAGTGTAGTATGGTATACGGAACCAGCGGTATAAAATCTAAAATCTGTTACCCAACAAGACACAAGATTTTGATTTATAAAAGTACTCATTCAATGAGTAACACCAATCAATGATTTGGTTTTATAATAAAACAACTTTTATTTTCAAACGATCATTGGGTGAATTTTTCGTCGAATGATGGTTACACTGCACGAGTGCATTGCATTGTGTTGTGGGAGTCGGTGAGGACTCGGGTCATGATGCATGAGTGAGTTTCATCTCATTTCATAGTATGGCATGATAGAATTCTAACCTAGAATTGCCTATTCTTACTTGGAATGTTGATGTGAATATAAAATGTTATATGTGAACATTGCATGTGCACTTAGGTGGGGAGTAGCCTCTGTAGGAAATTACTCTACTGGGCGTTGCTCACCCTATACTGGAAAATATTTCAGGTGGGAGAAATACACCGGCGGATGACTCCAATTTGGACCCTCATGTTTGAAAAAAGCCGAATGTGGCTTTATTTTGTGTTAATGTACAACACTTGTGAAAATTATGTTTTGGGCATGTAATCCTTTGCAAATGATTGTAATACAACATATATGAACCATTGTTAAAGTAACCTTGCATGTTTTGATATAAATATGGATAATTGGATCCGGTGTGGCCAATGTTTACTTATAAATGAACTCGGTGTGGTCAATGTTTTATATTGGGCCTTGGATGGGTCATGTGAAGATATATTGCACAGGTTAAATTTTGGATAGAGCTCCCCGTACAAAGGAGACTCTGCCCGAATTTTGTTAAATTATGGACCCCGGTAAATGGGGAATAATGACGCGATATCGAGCTACTCGGTATCCATGGATATTCCGTGGGTTAATAGAAAATCAATGGAACCCCGGATCTTAAGGTGTCACAGCTTGGTATCAGAGCATAGGTATACGATTAACCTAGGACTTGATGGGCATGGGTCTAGACCATTGCATTACATACGCATTTCATGTTATGTGCTCTACTTGCTACATGTTATGTGTTACTTGTTCTGTGAAATTTTATGCATGATAGAATGTATATGAAAAAGAGGAACACTAGGGTTATAAAACATAACCTTGAGTTCGAAAAAGGTATGAACGGGGTAGTTCAAGGGTTAAACGTCTACTAATATGTACACATGTTCTACTAGGGGGACAATGAGAGAATTCTCAATGTTTGTGTTTGATCCCTAGCTTTGGGATACTAAGTTATTACTCTATTTCTATTTGACATGTGTGTAGATGGTAACTAGAGGAAGGGGACGTTGGGGTGGACGGAACAACAACCAACCACCACCGGCCTTTGACCGACAAGCCTTCGTGGAGGCTATTGGTGCTGCGGCTGCTACTATTGCACAAGCTAATTCTACAGCTGCTACTATTGCACAGACGGGTGCAAATGTGGGTCAAGGAGGATCAAGTAACCTCCAAAAGTTCAAGGTCCACAATCCTCCGGTCTTTCTGGGAGGGGCGGATCCGATGGTAACTGATCATTGGTTCTGGCAGGTTGACAAGATCTTAAGGACTATGGATATCACCTCCGATGCCACTAAGATAACACTAGCTACATTCCAGCTAAAAGGAGAATCCCAAGTATGGTGAGATTGGGTTAAAGACTCCAAGAACTTGGAGGCAATGACTTGGGCGCAGTTCAAGGAACTCTTCATGGGTAAGCACTTCCCAATGACTACTCAACATGCAAAGGCTCGGGAGTTCTTAGACTAGAGGCAAGGAACGATGACGATGCTCGAATACGTGGCTAATTTCATAGAATTAGCCCGTTTCGCTGATGATTAAGTTCACAGACATAGCTAAAGTGAGGAAGTTTGAGGATGGCTTGAAGTTGTCCATCCGGGGCAAAATTGTGGGTCTTCTTCTACAAGACTTGGACACGATGGTCACGATGGCTATGGCTATTGAGAGAGAGAGGTGGATGATGCATGAAACATCCGGGAGGCACGTATTAAAGACAAGAAGAAGGAGGAAAAATCCTCTACTTCTAGTGCGGGGAAGAAGCAGAGGACTTTTGCTCCGCAGGGGCAGGGCTGTGGCTATCAGGGTTATCAAGGTCAAGGCCAAGGTCATTCCTCACGAGGCGGGAGAAACCAGAGGCCTCCCAACCAGGCAGGCCAAATGACTTACTATCATTGCCACCAACTGGGGCATATGAAGCGGGATTGCCCTCAGAGGCAAGGTCCCAAAGCTATAGGGCATCTCAGTCCCAGTTTTCGATGGGGCACACACAGACTTATTATACTCCTTCCTACCCCACTATGGGCCAGGGAAGCCAGTATCCGTTCCAAGGTGCTACACAGGTTCCTACCATTTCACGAGCGGGAACTCCGTAAGTAGGCCAGATGGGCCAGGGTATGGGTCGTGGCCGAGGGCAGGGCTCACAAGCCGGGACTTCGGGGACCCAGGGACATGTTTATGCCATGATTCCACAGATTGAGCCAGCGGACCAGTCAGTTATACGGATACATTTCTGATCTCTCGCTTATGGGCTAGAGTATTATTTGATTCTGGTGCATCTCATTCCTTTATTGATGCATCATGTGTGAAAGACTTAGGCTTAGAGGTTGAAACCTTGGAAGAGCCATTGCATGTTAGCTCTCCCCTAGGTGCTAGGGTGAGGGTTGACAAGATATATCGGGATTGTGAGTTAGAGATCTCAGAGATTCTACTCACTGTGGACGTTAGAGTCATGGACATGTCGGAGTTTGATGTCATCCTGGGGATGGACTGGTTGACGGCACACCGAGTCGTCATTGATTGTGATCGTAATAGGGTCACTGCCTACACACCAGACGGTATTTGTTTCATGTTACAGGGGGATAAGTAAGATGTTTTACCCCAAGTCGTGTACGAATATAGATGGCACGGGAAGTTGATGGCTTGGTTAACAAGCCTTACCCTGGAGAACAAGGCGAGATAGGAAATGGGTCTACCACGGTTGGTGTGTGATTACAATGATGTTTTTCCCGATGAACTACCGGGATTACCTCCACATAGGGATGTAGACTTTACCATTGAGTTGTATCCAGGTACATCGCCCATTTCTATGACTCCACATAGGATGGTGCTTGCTGAGTTGTAAGAACTCAAGGTCTAATTACAGGAATTGTTGGATATAGGATTCATTAGACCGAGTACCTCACCTTGGGGTGCTCCAGTGTTATTTGCAAAGAAGAAAGATAAAACCCTTCGACTATTATACATGTGATTTAAATATGATAGTTTTGTTGGATGTGTCAAATTTTTCGTATATATATAAATATATTTAGGTTTGTAGGGTTTTTATTGGTGAAAAGGCTTGTGGAGGGACTGCCCGTGAACAAAGATGAAAAGAGAGAGAGAGAAAAAGAGAGAGAGAGAAGGAAGAAGGAGGAAAGAAAGAAAGGACTTGAATTCATTACAAGTACGAATTTATTACTTAATATATGTATTTGGTATTTTATTCAATCACACAGTGTTAGGTTTATCATAAGTAGTAATATATATTATATATATATGTTCATGGTGAAGAATAATGATGAATATAAATGAGTTTTAGTGAAAGATACTAATTTAAGTGTTTTTAGACTTAATTTAGATTCGTTATTTTTGAAGTTTTAAGGAATTTAATCAATGTTTAAAAAATAAAAAGGGGGGGTGGAAAGGAAGTAACTGGTTCCAGGTTCTTCTGGTAGAGAAAACCAAATTCAAAAATTACAGAAAACTTTCTTTTAGTTTTAAAGAGTTTTACTTTGTCCCCTATAATCTTCTAAACTTAATTTTAACCACTATTTTACTTGGTAAGTTGGAAGAATAGATTTTTGAAAAATTTATGGTAGTCCCAAAAATTAAAAATTCATTTTCCAAAAAAATTATACTTTGACCCCAAAAGTTTCAAAAATTATGATTTGACCCAAAAAATTTTTAAAAAAAATTCTAAACAACCCAGAATACTTCCATACCCTATTATCTCATATTAGAAAGAATATTTATATGTAAAAGATATATTGAGTATATATCAATGGGTAGGAAGTATAAAATTAAATATAAAATCGCGAAATGCTGAAATTAAAAATAAAGATTGATTATTATATGTTACTTTAGATTAGGTGGTGATTGCATTAAGGTTGGGAAAGAGGGCTTTGAACTAGATTTTGGGAATCAAGGTGAGTAGTTTATACTTCTTTTGGGAGAATTTTCTATATTAAATGTGTGGGTGCATGCGTGTGAATTTTTCATATATATCATATTTGATATATGTGTTGATATTTGAGGTTGCAATTAAATATTTTGCAATTGTGAGTTGTTATACATTTGAATTTTGAAAAACTTGTGGGATGATTTTATATCATTGCTTTGGTGATGAAAGAAAAAATTTGTGCACGTTGGGAATAAAATTATAGTTTTGGTGTGTGTGAAAATCATGTTTATAAGATGGGGACTGGATTACCAGGTCTAAATGGTAACAAGATTTTATATCGGTGTGGTCGGTATATGGATGTGCACATAGGGGTCAGTCATCAGACTAGTGATGATAAGAGAATGACCCAGTTACCAGGCTAGTGGTAACGAGAGACGGGGTCAGTTACTAGGCTAGTGGTAAAAAGAGATGGGGCCAGTTACCAGGCTAGTGGTATTAAATATGATTTGATAAATGTATTTGAGATTGAATTTGGGTGTGAGTATTTTGGGTTATAAATATATTTTCATTTATAAAGTTATTTGTGAAAGTGAGTGGTGTTTAGGGTTATAAAATGTCTTTTCACTTATAAAGTTATTTGTGATCATGATATCATTTTGTTTAAATAATTATGTGAGAAGGGTTGGGGTACAATTTATTGTACTTATGTATGTATCAAAATTTATTTTTATATATAAATCATGAGATTTATTTTCACATCTCATTAGAGGTGGTTGCTATTCATGGGCCATTGTGGTTACCTAAACATTAACATTTTTTTAGGAAAAGATCAGAGTGAAGAGTAAGACTGCTGATATATGAGGGATTAGAGGACTTGAAGATTTATTTTATTGTAGGTCTTCAGGAATAAATGTCTTTTATAGTTTTGAGACAAGTATTCAATTATTTTGGGAATAATGTTGCTTATTCTTAGAATAGTGAAACTTATGGTTTAATTATTGTTTTAGATGAGTTTAATAATGATGTTTAGTTTATTCCTCTGGTATTCTTTAGATCGATGAATTGGATCATTTTATTATTTGTCTTCCGCTGTATTTTGCATTTATTATGCACATGATTAGTTGCTTAAGGCCTTGGTGGCCGGTCCGCCGCCGA
This sequence comes from Ilex asprella, assembly GCA_023539305.1. Lineage (NCBI taxonomy): Eukaryota > Viridiplantae > Streptophyta > Magnoliopsida > Aquifoliales > Aquifoliaceae > Ilex > Ilex asprella. The sequence continues at coordinate 18,393,568 of CM042191.1, forward strand.
CCCTTTGTGATCCGAGGTGGGGGTGTGACAATTTATTAACGCGAAAACCTTTTTCTGAAAAAACAATGAGGAACCACTTGGAGATCACCAACAACCTAATTCACTATATTCAAAGTCAATTTACATGTACTTGAGACTTATATATCAGCCACTTCTTGTGACACCCAAAATTCGGAGATTATTTCTCAACCCGTTGAACACTCATCAACCCGCACAAATACCCGTGAATACCGCATAACTCAATACCACGTCATTACACTCCGTTCACGGGGATCATAACAAAATGGAATTTGAGTAGAGTCCCCTTTGTACGAGAGCTTTACCCAATGCATAACATGTGCATATATTAATCATCTGATCATTCTAAGGTCCAAGTCCCAAAGTCTAAGACTCAAAATTTAAACATTTATATCATTCAAAGAAAAGTGCTCAAGATCTAAAGGCTCGAAAGAATTAAAATTCAAAAATCAATTTTCGGGAAGAGGTATCAATACCTCTGTTAATGAGTATTGGTACTTGAGCCCTCTGGATGCCAGGTACTGGTACTTGTAAGACTTGGTACTGGTGCCTAGGCCCATTGTCATCGGGGTACTGGTACCTATAAGCATAGGTACCGGTACCTAAATCCACTAGAAGCTAAGTACTTGTGAGGTACCGATACCTAGGGCCCATATTTTCCCAAAATTTTCAAACCTCAACTTTTAACCATACAACTCAGACAACACCCATTACATTCATTTGTTTTACAAAAGAATAAAGTCTAAGAGTGTCTCATCACATGCCTTTGTTAAAAGTACAAGTTTTGTACATAATTTATATAAGGCCAAAACATAATTACATAAAAGATTACAAAATGTAATTTAAGATCCACAATCTGGCTCTGTCATCAACAAGGGCCCAAGTGAGGGTCGTTCGCTGCTGGTTATCCAATATCTGAAATGTATCCCCATAAAGGGTGAGCCACGCTCAATAGGGTATATACTAAGGAGGCCACTCCCCAACCCATATGCATATGACATGTCACATACAAGTGATCACATCAAATATCTATTTATATACATCCATTTCATAAATGAATGCTACAATTTTATGTCATGCCTTGAGATGGAAACTTATGGATGCAATGTAACCTTAAGCCCCCACCAGCTCCCATAACAATGTTATGTCATGTGTATGCATCCGGGCATTCTAAACCCCTGTCATTGATGTTAGAAATCTAATGACTATTTTATAAAATCTTATATCTTTTTTGGAAAGGTAATTTATGGACATCACACCAACGGTCTACCAAACTGACACGACATTTGAAGGCATTACACCTCCGATTTTGAGTACACTGGCACATATTTCTAGAATTTCACTGCTAGTCAAATGAGTGAACCAAGTAACCGGATCTTGCATTCGAATGAGAATCTATCCCTTCTTGCTATACCCGACATGTATAGTCAATGCAACCCGTGCAACTTAGTTGAGGTTTGGCCAACCTCCTTGAACCCATCAACTCACCAAGGATGGCGTTTGATCAAAGTTATGCACACACACTCACACTCATATCGAATGCCCACGATTACGATGCTGCCAGTGCATTTGCAATTGTAAAGTACAATTACATTTTCATATCATTATGTTCATCATATCTTATAGCATATAATAAACATGTCATCTCCTACAACCATCCCTAAGCATGTCACATGTGATATCAATCTAATTACCATGAATTCCTAAACATTTTATCAAACACTTAGTAAGCAACACTATGTAAACACATATCATGTCCAAACAATACATTATTCATGAAATCCATATGAAGTAATTTCATCAAACGTAAATCATACAAGAATTACTTTTAATCCATTATCATATCCATTTTCTATATTCTAACTACACTAGGTATATGCTATACATGAGAATTCATCTCTAATTATAAAACCCGAGAAAATTTGAATTTTTTTCTAAAAAGGGCAAAATGGTCATTTTATCACTATAGTGCGGAATTAAAATACGTACTCTATAGAGCTCGTATGATACAACGGACTTTTCCATTGGATTCATATCGCGAAATCTAGTCACCTAGACTAATTTCGTTGAATTTCGAGATAGTCAGATTTTGCATGTCATTCGAGGCGACTGGGTGGCGAATGACATTTTAAAGGTCCCCAAAAATAATTTTTTTTAATATTTTCTTAAAATTAAGTTAAAGTTCAAAAAAAAAATATTTGAACTTAAACTGGGATCAAATAAATCATTTCGGGGCAAAAACGAACCAAAACGAGCGAAAGACACGTGGCGCGATTAGAGCCGAGTTTTAAAAATTATAAATAGTGAAAAATATCTGATTTTCAGCAGAAATATCTGCTGAATGTCTGTTGAAAATCTGGTCTTCAACATATGGGAGAGAAAGAGGGAGAAAAGTGAGATTTCAATCTTCTTCTTTCGATTCTCGGACTTTCGTCGGTCGGAATCCATCGAGCCAAGAGTTAAAGTCGATCTTCTCGACGAGAACTACGTCTATGTACCAAGAATGAGGGATTTCACCGATGATCCAAAGAGGAGATTTGGGAAATTCAAGGTTTTGGGCTTGGGAGGTGTTCTTGAGACTTTCCACCATTTTTACTGCGCTCCAAGAGGTAGGGTTTCTCCTACTCGGGTTTATTTCTTACATAGGATATTTTATGGAATGGGTGAGAATATAAAACAACATGAGTCACTTGTCTATTGTTGTTGGAACAAGAAAATTTGTATGGAAATGGATAGAATACATTCTATTTTGATTTAGGTATGTAGAAATTACCTATGGTGATTCTTGAGTTATGTGATGAAAAGTGAGCATGTTATGCTTTTACATAATCCATGTCTTCTACGGGGGTTTGATAAAACACCTTGAATGATGAAGAAGTTATTTGATGAAAGAACATGCTTGGATGTTATGGTATGTTGAAATCACATGCTTGTGAATTTTGTTGAGGATGTATGTACTGATACGTGTTGCTATTACTTTGGCATCATGAAAAGTGTGGCGATTATATGCTTAGGATATAAATTGCCATGCCATATGATGGAAGGTGTGGTTTAATTTATCCACATGACACTCATTACATATGACGCATGACATGGCTATTGCAATGGTTCATTACACTGCATATGTATGGAGACATCACATTCACGAACTTAGGTATGAGTGTGGGGTGTATGTTGGACATGGTTTATTCAAACATCATACTTGGTGGTTGATGAGTGGGCTTGGGAAAGTGGGGTGGAACATCCTACTGAGTCACACAGTTACATATGTGTCGGGTATAGCAAGAAGGGATAGATCCCCCCCTCGGATGCAAGACCTGACTACTGGTTTATACACTTCTGACGGTGCAAGTCCAAAAAAAGTGTATCGGTTTGTGGAGTCGGCAGTGCAACACCAAAAGTCCGCTACCCAAATAAAGACACATGATTTTGTTATATAAATGATGGGAAACATCCAGAAATGAATTGGTTTTATGAACATAAGATTTTGTTTCAAAAAAATAAGCTTTGGATGTATTTCATCGAAGACAAATATTTTATACACAGACATTGCATTGTGTTGTGGAAGCTCGAGTAGGCTTGGTAGAAAATGCTTAAGTGAGTCTCATCTCATGTCATGGCATGGCACAGTAGAAATTTCATCTTGAATACCATGTTCTTGGATGAAATGGATTGATGATTGTGATTGTTGCATGTACTCATTGCATATGCATCTAGGGGGGAGTAACTTTTGTAGGAAATGTTCTACTAGGCATTGGCTCACCTTATACGGGACACATTTCAGGTGGAGGATACATTCTTCGGGGCCTCAAGGGTGAAGAGGGACAAACATGTGGTCTTTAAACTTGAAGTTTTATAAAAATTTTGGTAAAAAATAGTTTTTGGTATGTAAAAATTGTAATCGTATTTGAATACTTGTAAAAGAACTTTGTAGGGGTCATGTATAATATAGAAAACTTCATTATACATGTTTGGGATTAATTTGGAAAGGTTTGGAATGGATTGAAAATCAGAAAATTGAGTGTAACACCCCGCATTCTCTTTAATATATGTATATAGATATATAGTGATATAATTGTTTTGTGATTCATATATAAATATAATGAGGTGAGAATGAACCATATGGATAGTAATAGTAGGAATAAATACTAGGGAGGCAATTTGAGTTTTGAAGTTTAAGTTCGAAGACGTTTAAACTTCGAAAGGGTGATGAGATAAGTTTCTAAATATTTTTAGGTCAAACTAA
>CM042191.1:18403450-18422169 GCA_023539305.1 Ilex asprella
CAAGACTCAATTGAAGAAGAAATACTCGTTTTCTCCGAGACCCATTTCATGAAAACCTAAAATCTGAAACTCTAAAACTCAAATTCGAGCATAACCACTTACCCAAATCAAAAATTAACAACACCAATGAATTCCTAGCATCCAAATTAGGCTAGAGGCATACCTTTTATCATTCGAAGTAGCTTCTTCCACAAATCTAAAATTTCAACTTTGATTTTCTCTCTCTAGTTTCTCTCTTCACCCTCTCTCCTCTCTTTGCGGTTCTGCCTTATCCAGAGAGTTGCTGAAGTCTTAAGAAACTCCTCAATCTCTCTGGAAGCTTGGAGAAGGCTGAGGAGAACTCCTCTGCTGCCAGGCAGCAACTTGAAAGCAAATGTCATGCAATGGCATTTTCGTAAATAACTCAACTTTGAAATTTTTTTTTTTTATAATTATATGCACTTAAAAAAATATTTTCCTATAATTAAATTTTTATTTTTGACTCATGCATGCTCGGGTTTCACACATGCTCATATAAAAACATGCAAGTTTATATTAAGTAGTTCATATAAGTTTGATTACAATTCTTTTATATATATTACATGCCCAAATCATCGTTTTAACAAAAGTTTTACAAAAATCAAGGTTAAAGGTCACAATTCGGCCTCTTTTCACCCTTGAGGCTCCAAATGAGATCCGTCCACCGGTATGTATCCCGCACCTGAAACATTTTCCCCTATAGGGTGAGCAACGTTCAATAGAGTATCTCCTATAGAGACTACTCCCCACCCTAGATGCATATGAATGTGCACATGTAACAATATACAACCATTCTAAACAAGAACATGCAATTCAATGTTGGAATTCTTTTACCATGTTATGCCATTAAATGAGATGAAACTCACTCACGCACTTTAACCCTCACCAACTCCCGCAATACAAAGCAATACCAATGTGTAGAAAATCTGTCATTGATGAATTTCATCCAATAATCCTTTTAAAATCTCCGGGTCTTTCGTGGGGTGAGTATTTATAGACTTACACCAATGGCACCCAACCGACACGAAATTCAAAGAATTTCACCAACGATTCCGCGTACACCGACACACCTTATGGATTCTTATACCACTGGAGTACGTACCCAAGTCACCGGGCCTCTTACCTGAGGGATTTTCTAGCCTTCTTGCTAACGCCAACTCCATATTCTTACAACCATGCGACTCAGTTGGATTTTTAACCCAACTTTCCCGAGCCCACCCATTATTCACCAAGTGTGGTGTTTGATCATACCATGCACACACACCCACCTAATGCGATGTCTCTGTTCAAATGCAAAGTAATGAACCATTGCATGTCAATGTCAAGTCTCATATGTAATGAATGTCATGTGAATCAATTTAACCTTATACTTCAACATATGCTATGGTAATTTATATCTAATGCACATAATTACCACAATTCATCATGATGCTAATATATTAACAACATATATCAACTATATTTTTCTCAAGCATGTCATACATAAATTATGGCATAACAAGCTTAATTCTCACATAGGCATTTAGCAAAATACTTTCAAGGCACCAATCATGTTATCACATAACCTATGTAAATAACTCATTTCTTTCACAAGGCACCATATAACACATAGCATGCCCACACAATACCAAGCTCCAATAATTTTCACATGGAACTTCACATATCAATTTCAAACTAGAAATTGATTAAATCATTTCTACACCTACGCCATAACCATAGGCAAGTGAAATACATAGTTCTATATACCTACCATTTTTCTATTAACCCAACTATAATAGGAAAGTTTTAAAATACACAAAACAGTCCACATAAACCCAATTTCCAAGAGTTTACACCAATAGCTTCCACATATCAAATTTAAGCTAGAAGTTGGTCTAAGGTATTTCTAAACCCAATTCCTCACTTCCATAACAAGAGGCAAGTGAAATGTATAGTTTCATATACCTACCTATTTCATATGGACCCATAGGTTAGAAAGAAATCAAAGTAGGAGGGAATCCTACCTCTCTGGAGCGTAAAATGAAGTGTAGAACTTCAAGAACACCAACCCCAACCTCAAACCTTTGATTTTTCCAAAATCTTCCCTTTGGATCTTCGGTGAAATCCTCTGTTCTTGGTACGTAAGTGTAACCCTCATCGAGGAGATCAACTTTGATTCTTGGCTCGAGTTTATTCGAGCGACGCAGAGGCGAAAATCATACCAAGAAGCCTTAAAAACTTTCTTTTTCTCTCTCCTTTCCCTCTCCCTTCCTCCACACGTTTTGCCCACTGGAAATGCAGAGTATTCCGCCTAAAAATCAGATATTTTTTCATATTTATAACCCTTAACACTTAATCTGCGTCACACCACACACCCCTTTGTTCGAGTCCGTTTTCACCCCGAAACGAGTAATTTTATCCCGGTTTAAGTTCAAATTATTTTTATTTAAACTTTAATTCAATTATAAATTTTTTTATAGTTTTTATTTTTAGGGACCTTTGTGAGGTCATTCAACACACAGTCGTCTCGTAAAACATGAAAAATCCGACTATCTCAAAATTTGACTATAATTGATAGGGCAACTAGATTTCGCGAGACGAATCCAATGGTGAGGTCCATTTCATCATCCACGCTATAGAGAAATACATATTTTAAATCTACATTATAGTGACAAATTACTATTTTACCTTTTTTCAGAAAAATTTTAAATTTACCCAGGTTTTACATATTTCATTTTTTTTTACCTTGGGTATTACATTCTCTCCTCCTTACAAAAATTTCGTCCTCGAAATTCATATACCTTGTGAGAAAAAATGAGGATATTCAATTTCCATCATTTTATCTACTTCACAAGTAACTTCGTCGCCTGAGTGACTCTTCCACAATATCTTGACTAATGAAATCATCTTGTTACCCAAAATGTATTGACTCCCTAACATAATTAAGAGTTTCCTTACGCTCAATAGACCGCTCCCACCAATATACAAGGAGAATCGGGAATATATACTTCTTGAGCATAACAACATAAAGTATGTCGTGAAAATGAAACATCTTTACCAAATAACTTCGTCAATTAATTCACAATAACCCAAAATAGATTTATGCTCAATCTATATCCCGAAAGTCATTATAGAAAATTCATAATAATTTACTTCAATTTCTACTCAAAAATTTGAAATTAGTTATAGTAAACCTGAAGGATACTGATACTCAGTCTTTATCTATCAGTGCACTACACATTGGCTACCAATTCCACAATTTTTCTTTTCATTAAACTCAACCAATTATAGTTTCTCAATATCAATATAATTTCGTACTCCCCGAACGCACATAGAATTAAAGGTAGTATCTATAATATCTCTCTTCAACATATTCTCTTTTGGTGCCCATTACTAATGCCAAAATATAAACATAATCTCACCAAAAAGTACAAAATCTATCATGCCACTATGTTACACCTCTTTTCCAACACTCTGCACATGTGTCCCCCTTTTTTTTTTGTAGCTAACTGATACGATCTACCAAGAAGAGTTTAACTTGCAATTGAGCTAATAATACATTTATACCTGTTAATATCACACGTACCCCTATCAATCTAAAATCAACCAAATTACTCATTTGGCTACATTGAATACAACACAAATTTCTTAATTATTTTTTGCTCAGTGTACTGACCACTATAATAACTTTCCCTACATGATAATAATAGAATAATCATATTCCTTAATCTTTTCATCCATTTCATTTTTCTCAATTAAACTTCTTCCCAATAAATAAATCTTTCAACCTTTGATAATTGAAGTAAATCTTACATGTCTTACCTTATAAACAATCTCTCCATAACCTCAAAACAAAAACAATTACATCTAACCCAAAATCAAAAGTAAGGTAATTCCTTATTTACTACAAGAATACACAGGTGTAACACCAATGAATGCAGTAACATATGAATCTAGAAAAAGTTGAGATATTTAATTTAGTCAATCCATCAAAACAGATGTAGCGTTTGTCAATCTCAATGACTTCACCAAAAATACAATATAACTATCCCAGTTGCACATACTATTTTTAGAACATCATCATTTCTTTATTTTGAGTACAAATAACTCAACTTAAGATCAATCTTATTAAATTATCTAGCGCCTCACAACTGAGCAAATAATCATCAATACCACATAAAAGATATTTACTACATGTTGTTGCCTTATTCAACTAGTAGTAACCTACGTAACATTTCACAGTCCAATCATTTTCTTTACAAACACAACATGAGCACCCTACAACAAATTGCTAAGTTGAATAAATCTTCGGTCTAATATATTTTCAATTGAATTCCCATTCTTCTAGTTCAGCAGGAACCATCTGATACAGAGTAATAAATATAAGTAAAGTACCCCAGGCCTACTAAAAATGTAAACTCTATCTCTCTCCAATGGTAACATAGACAACTTCTCTTGAAATACATCCGAAAATTCCCTTCCTATTGTTATTTATTCAGGAGACACTAACTCACTTTGTGTACCAATAATATTACCAATGTTTCCCTGAGAATATTTCCTCATATGTTTCTAAGCTTGCACTCATAGAGTTAAAACTAGAGATTAAGTAATCCTTGTCCCCTCAAAACTAAATCCACATGACTCTCTTTTTGAAACAACCAACTTCTGTATGTTGTATGAGTAATTAGCCCATAAGTAATATCATGTCAAAACCCCTAAGGTCTAAGAATACTCAATAAACTTGTAACTGATGTTCTCCAATATGGACCCTACACCTTGAGTACACGACATCACCTAACTCAAAACCACCCATAGGAGTTACCAAGATCAAAATCAAACTCAAATGTTTTGGGTTTCACACCCAATCACCCTACAACTCTAAGAGACATGGAAGAATGTATAGACCCTAAAATTCCATTAGTGTCAGTCATATTTCTTACAACACCCTTACCATCCATTTTTGTAACTATCTTTTGTTTGTACAAAATACCAAGCAAATTAACTAGTCTTAGTTACTACACAAATCATTCTATTAACTATTAATATCATTTTGTATCCCTCGAACTAAAACCGATTAAAGCCTACACAATCATTCAGATCTAACCTAATCCTCTGGTAATTCATAAGCATATGCTTTGACACCAAACTTGTCACACCCCCACCTCGGATCACATAGGGTGGGCGGCGGACCGGCCACCAAGGTCTTAACCAACCAACCCTGTGCATAATAAATGCAAAATATAGCGGAAGATAAATAATAAAGTGATTCAATTCATCGACCTAATGAATACTACATGAATAAACTAAAGATCACCAACATCATTATTAAACTCATCTAAAACAATAATTAAATCATAAGGTTCACTATTCTAAGCATAAGCAACATTATTCCTAAAATAATTGAATATTTGTCTCAAAATTATAAAAGACATTTATTCTTGAAGACCTACAATAAATTAAATCTTCAAGTCCTCTAATCCCTTGTATATCAGCAGACTTACTCCTTACATTGATCCTCTCCTGAAAAAATGTTAAATGTTTGGGTGAGCACAGTGACCTGTGAATAGCAACTACCTCTAATGAGGTGTGAAAATAAATCCCATGGTTTATATACAAAAATAAATGTTGATACATACATAAGTACAACAAATTGTACCCCAACCCCTCTCACATAATAATTTAAACAAAATGATCTCATGACCATAAATAACTTTATAAATGAAAATACATTTATAACTCAATGCACAACACTCACTTTCACAAAATAATTTTATAAATGAAAAGACATTTATTACCCAAAACACACACATTCAGTCTCAAATACATTTGTCAAATCATGTTTATTACGACTAGCGTGATAACTGGCCTCATCTCGTGTAACCACTAGCTTAGTAACTAACCCCGTCTCTTGTTACCACTAGTATTGTGAATGTCCTCTTTTCTTGTCATCACTAGTCTGATGACTGCCCCTATTTGCACATCCATATACCGACCATGTCGGTATACAATCTCATTACCATTTAGACCTGGTAACCCAGTCTCCTGTCTCATAAACATGTTTTTCACACACACCAAAATTATAATTTTAGTCCCAATGAAAACAAATTTTTTCTTTTATCACCAAAACAATGATATAAAATCCTCTCACAAATTTTCCAAAATTCACATGTATAACAGCTCACAATTGCAAAATATTTAATTGCAACCCCAAATATCAACACATATAGCATATATATGAAAAATTCACACGCATGCACCCACACATTTAATATAGAAAATTCTCCCAAAAGAAGTAGTAAACTACTCACCTTGATTCCCAAAATTCAATTCAAATCCCTCTTCCTCAACCTCAATGCAATCACCACCTAATCCAAAGTAACATATAATAATCAATCTCTATTTCTAATTTTGACGTTTCACGATTTTATATTTAATTTTTATACTTCCTACCCATTGATATATACTCAATATATCTTTTACATATAAATATCCTTTCTAATACGAGGTAACAGGGCATGGAAGTATTCTGGGCTGTTTAGATTTTTTAAAAAGTTTTGGGGTTAAATCATAACTTGTGAAAATTTTGGGCTCAATGTGTAATTTTTTTTGAAAAACGAATTTCCTATTTTCGAGGTTATCATAAATTTTTCAAAATTCTATTCTTCCTACTTACCAAGTAAAATAGTAGTTAAAATTAAGTTTAAAAGAATATAGATGACAAAGTAAAGCCCTGTAAAACTAAAGAAAAATTTTCTGCAATTTCTAGATTTGGTCTTCTTCTACCGGCAGAACCTGGAACCACTAACTTCCTTCCCTCTTTTTTTTTTTTTTACACATTGATTAAATTCCTTAAAACTTCAAGACTAACCAATCTAAATTAGGTCTAAAAACACTTAAATTAACATCTTCCATTAAAACCCATTTATATTCATCAATATTCTTCACCAAGAACATATATATATATATATATTACTACTTATGATAAACCTAACACTATATGATTGAATAAAATATCAAACCCATAAATTAAGTAATAAATTCATACCAGTAATGGATTCAAGTCCTTTCTTTCATTCATCCTCCTTCTTTCTTCTTTCTCTCTCTCTCTTTTCTTCTTTATTCACGGGGCTGTCCCTCCACAAGTCTTCTCACCAATAAAAAACCCTACAAACCTAAATATATTTATATATATATGAAGGATTTGACATATACAACAATACTATCATATTTAAACCACATGTATAATAATCCTAATAGGCCTCTATAATTATCTGATATTTTCCCTTCATCCAAAAAACTAAATTATCTCTATTGATTTTTAAAGCATATCCATAATAAGCCCATAAGGAAAGCCTCAAAGTCAAACAAAAGTCTAAAATTTCTCAAATCCAACTAACTTATTCACTTTTATTATTATTATTACTATTTCATTTTTTTACCTTGAGTATTACATAAATTGTATGTGTTATGGATGTTCTTGTTGATTGCTTTAATGTAACCCACACACACTTGCAATTGCACACAATATTTGATGACTTGTCACTTTAATTATTTTATTTGATTCATTCATCAATCAGGATTTTGTGAACATTGACTTTGGTTGGGATTGTTACTGTAGCGAATTAGAGTGTTAATCGATTAATTGCAATATCATTTCATTTAATCACATGACAAGATTTTTTGGTTGTAAGAAGGGTTCAAGCACTAAAATGGTAAATTAACTTTAAATTTAGTAATTGTGGTGTGTTATATTTAACTTGGTGATTGCCCAAGTCATAATTTGAATTAATTTATTTACCCCTCTAAGTTGTGTCTAACATGCCACGTGTATAATTGTGGCAAACAATCTAGTGCACATCGCATTTCTTTCTAGGGGAGTTATTAATACGTATGAGAGTCTCAATGTATATTTGGATCCTTTATTTATTAGTTGTAATGAACACAAATTTTAGGATATTGTTTGACTATTAAAAAAAATAGACTAAAAATAGGGAACAAATGAAATACCATTATGCTAATTATACTTTTGATATCCCCTTTATTAATTTAATATTCAAGATTTATTTATCATATCTTTTGAATTCTATTATTTATCACATTTTTTTGTCAATGTAATATTAACTCAAAATTTAATCTTCAATTTAATCGGAATTCAATTGTGTTTGGAATGTCGCAGACCTAGTGCTGTTACTACTGTAGAGAAACTAAACACGTCATCAAAAAACCACTTGGCCTTTGGACAACCAATCTGTGACTTTTGGTTTGAATTGTCCGCCCGTCCTCCTCCGGCGGATTCATTTCAGATAAGGAGATGTGCTAAAATCCTCCCCTCAAAAATAAAAATATATACACATACACACAGGGTCTGATTAGTATTCGATGTCTCATTTTTCCAGATTGCATGGTTGCCGAGGAACATTGGTCTCATAAGTTCCAAGGGAAACCCTCCTAGCATTCTTTAACTGGAGGGAGAGGGAGAGAGAGACTGTACAATCCGAATAATCAATTATTCTTCCAGCTGAGGCTGCATGAGTAAAGAAGTGGTGAAAGAAGAGCGTTGCTTCAAGGCAGTGTACTTGAAGAAGAAATCGTCCAAACAACCATGGTTGTGGTTATTATTGCTCAGCCTCCGTCGACTCTCTTCGCTCTCTCTCCTCCGCTTCGTCAAGCTCGTTCTTCGCCGCCCCCTCAATATCGAATACGCCCTCGCTTCTCTTCTTGTCGACGGTTGAATTGCCGTTTTGCTTCTAACAGGTACCCACTGTTTACCTCCTTTTCCTATTCGTTTCTTTCAACTCTATGTTTTACCCGTGGCCGGAGCCACAAAAATTCTTAAGGGTAGGCACCTTTTTTTATTGAATAAATAAATGCATTGATATTTACTACATTATAATCAATCCGTGAATGTTTATTAACGACAAAAATTCGAAAATCTTTAAAAATGTGAGGTTAATCACAATTTTTGCAATTACTCAGATGAGTTTTAACATGCAAAAGCATTACATAATAATTACCTAGTTGTTGGATTTTAATATGTGAAAGCATTACATAATATGCGAAAGCATTGTGTGTTACCTGCCAACCATGGGGTACTTACCAACAAAACCAAACTGAGGTTTATTAGTTAATTAGTTCAATTTGGATTTTATATGGCGAATTTCACTAAAATTAGGTGGAAATATATAGTTGTTGGAGTTGAGATAGGTGAATGGTTCTGTTTTGTTTATCAAATTTATTGGAAAATGGTTTGCGCGTTATACCCAGGTTGTGTTTGGTTCAAGAGCAATTAATTTTCCATGCACATTTTCCTGGAAAAAAACATTATGGTTTGGCTGCAGAACAACTTGTTGAATCTCTTGAATGAGTAATCATGGACAATGGCAAAAATTAAGGTAGTCAGTAAGTAGAAATGATTTTGGGTTTCCAAAGAAGTCACACCTTTGACACTGCCATGTTTCAAAGCATATTTATTACAAATTGGAGGTACTTTTATGCCAAAGATTCTACTGAATGCATTCAGATCGAGAATGGGACAGTCGCCAATACATGGAAAATATAAACATTGAAGAAAATGTTTGGTCAGCTGAAACCACAAGTCCTCATTTGTTTCATTCTACATCTTATATTGTACACAAGAACCTATATGGCAACTCTATCATTGTTCTCGGTTGTTTCATGGTTATCCTCCGGAAAAATTTCACTTCTATCTTTCCTTTAAAATCTAAGGGACATCAGGTACTCCTTTGTTTACTCGCCTTTTCTTTCCCCAAGAAAGCAGGATGAAGTAGTTTTTCAAAGCAACAATTACAGTAGGCACAGTTCCCCGCCAACTTGAGGTCTTGCGAGAACTCAGAGAGCATGACTTGAGAAGGATGTTTGCTTGTATTTTTGGTATGAAGAAATAAATGATCGGCGGAAAGACTATTTTAAGAAACTATTAAATAAAAATCACTTAGGAAACTTAGAAGAGATAGAAAATGGTAGGATTCATGAAACTAGAGCATACATGTTCTTTCGTAGAATAAAGAATTCGGTGGTAAAAATTGCATTGAAGAAAATGAAATTATGTAAGACTTTAGGACTAGATGAGATTCTAATTGAGGTTTGGAAGTGCTTATGGAATGATGGGGTGTCGTGACTAATGAAATTATTCAATAGAATTATTGTTACTAGAAAAATACTCGATGAATGGATAAAGAATATTTTAGTACCAATTTATAAAAATAAAAGAGATATTAAAAATTGTAATAATTATAGAAGGATAAAATTGATGAGTCATAGTCATACAATAGAACTATGGGAAAGGGTCATTGAACGTCGCAAGAGTTGAAACTATAGTTTTGAAAATTAATTCGGATTTATGCCTAGTAGATTAATTATAGAGGCTATATATTTATTAAAGATACTCATAGAAAAATATAGAGAGAAGAAGAAAATTTTCTATACGGTATTTATAGATCTTAAAAAGGCATATGATAAAGTACTTCAAAATATAATATGAAGGGTGCTTGAGAGAAAATGAGTGATGAATAAGTATATTGAAGTGATAAAGAACATGTATGATGGGAGTACGACTACAATTAGGTGTTCCATGAGAAAAAGTAAAGAATTTTCAATCATGGTGGGATTACATCAAGGATCAACCCTGAGTCCATCCTATTCGCCATAATTATGGATGAACTCATTAGCAAGGATTAAAATTTTGTTTAACTGTATTGTTTTGATCACCTAGGAAATGAAAATTTTTCGATGTGTTTCGAAAATGTTTCAACCTGTTTCGGAAATATAATGAAAAAAATAAAAAATTTAAGAATTATTTTTCAAAATATATTAAAGTATCTTTAAATACCTTGAAAATATTCTGAAATAATTGTGCAAATGGATTGAAATATTACAAAACATCTCGAAATATTATGGGATATCTCGAAATATTAAAATTTCAATTTCATCACTGATTTGTTTCGGTCTCCTTGAAAATGAAAACGTTTCGAATTCAGACGTTTTGACCGTTTTGAAACGAAATTTTAATCCTTGCTCACTAGGCATATTTAAGATGATGTCCTATAGTGTATGCTATTTGTAAATGATATTGTCCTTGTAGATGAAACTCAAAGGGGATTAACAATAAGCTAAAAAATTTGGAGAAGGACACTTGAGTCAAAAGGGTTGAAAATAAGTAGGAGTAAGACTGAATACATTCAATGTAACTTTAGTAATAAAAGAAATAGATATAGTGAAAAAGTTAAGATTGAAAATCAAGAAATATCAACGAGTAAACGATTTAGATATCTAAAATCGATTATTAAAAATGATGGAGAGATTGAAGATGATTAACTCATAAAAGTAACGCCAGTTGGCTAAAGTGGAAGAAAGCCTTTGGCATATTATGTGATAGAAAGATACCAATAAAATGGAAAGACTATTTTTATTGAATAGCTATAAGGACATCAATTTTGTATAGGACGGAACGTTGGACAACTAGAAAACAATATATTGACAAAATGAGTTTAGCGGAAATGAGAATGTTAAGGTGAATGTATGGAAAAACTAGAAAAGATAGAATACGAAATGACCGAGAAATGGTAGGAGTAGTTTCAATTGAAGATAAGTTGAGAGAAAATAGATTAAGTTGGTTTGGTCATGTGGAAGCCGATAGGGGCACCGGTTAAAAAAAGTGATATAATTTCTCTTAATGATACTAGGAGTAAGGGTAGACCTAAATTAATATTAACTGAATTAATAAGAAAAAATATGAAAATATTTAACTTCAATGAGCGTATAGTGTATGACCGAAATGAATGGCGAATACGGACTCATATAGCCGACCTCAAATAATTAGGACATAAAACTTGGTTTGGTTTGGTTTAGGTGAACCATGCCACAAACTTGTAATTTGGATATGCAAAGTTTGTCCAAGTGTCGTTGCTATCAAGCTTGAGGAGCACATAACTTTCAAGCAGCCATGTAAGGGGTTTATTAGTTGGCGGACTCTGGCAGCAATTTTCAGGCTGTATTTGCACTCCCAGTGTAGCCATCTCAGTGTGGTGATATGTGGAGAACATTAGGCATCTCTCTAGCCAATAATAAACATATTATTTTTATAAGCTCCTCTTTCGAGTGTCCTTCCATCAGATTTGGCATCCCCTGCAACTTAACATTAGCTTGTGACTAATTTTTCCATTTTATTTGGACAGTTTGATGTACACTCTGAAAAACCTGTCCATGACCTTTCATTTTCCTCCCAGGCACAGCACTGGTATTGGTTTTCAGCTGATGTTGGTGCAGAGTTCTGTATTTTATCAGTGAGTCCCTAAAAAATTGAGTCTTCATGCTATCTTGTGAAGAGACAACAAAGCGCAGCTCATGTGGTAAGACGTTTCCCCTACAACCGTTAGGTCGTGGGTTCGAGTCACCTAAGGGGGGAGGTGGGGAACCATTGTTGATCCTAAAAAAAAAAAAAAATGCTATCTTGTGAAGATAATAATTTGGAAGTTGTGGCGCAAAACATATTTGCTGGTACTCAGTTGACTCATTATACTTACTGGTCTTTGAATATCCTACAGAACTTAGCTTTGGTGAATTATGAGCTCCTTGGATATGATTGGGATGGTTTTTTTTTATTATTATCAGGAGCGTTATTCCCTGGTTATTTGGGGTCTTTAGGTGAATTGAGTTTAGGGCTTCGAGAAGGAAATGATTAGGTTTGCGGTGAATTAGGTTACGGGCTGCAAAACCAAAAAAAAAAAGGGAATGGCGCTTCCTGTGATGCATTTGATGGTGAGATAAGGTCAATGTAAGCTTATAGGTTATCATGCAAACGAATGGAAGAAAGGTTGTAGGGTTGTTGGATTGAAGGGAGTTAGAATTGGTGTGCTTAAACACTACAAGGTTGCAAGAATTCAGAGGTTTGCGTGCCGGAAATTCTGGAGAAATAATACTTCCATATCTTTGTTGTCACAATAAAGGTTGATTATTAACGGAGGTAGTTTTTAAAGAGGAGAAATGAAGGACTAGTAGAATAATATAGGAATATCTGCATAGATTTTCATAGATCACCCAAGATTGCTTCACAATTACACAATTTAGATTCTTTGAACTCCAATACATTGGATGGAAGCTCATATAAATATGTTGGTGTTTTCCTACTTTTATAGACAAACAAAGGAATACACAATGTCATAACTTGACCCAACATAAGGCTGACTTTACATCCATGCCTGTTAAAATCTTGAAATTTCAAATACGCTTGGCACCTAAATCTCATCAATTTATGATTATCACTATGTCAGTTGCAACTTGCCTAAAATAAACTTGAATACGACACAGATTGGACAAAAAAGTTAGGCATGATTCCAAGTTGGCTCCATGCGAAATTCACTTCTTTTGTTCGTTGTTATCTGGCTGTACATGATAGGGTCACCTCTTTTCCTATATGACAATCTAGAAGGCATGTGTGGCATTGCTCATCTTTAAAGAAGCCCATCGTTGTTCTTCCTTGGTGAATTTAAATAATGTAATGATGTACTTCTCTGTACTCAAAAGGAACTTGATGGAAAAAGCGAAGGAAGAAACATACTGCCTTAGTGACTGTTTGCAATCTTTATTAATAATTTTCATGAGCTTCTTATTTATTTTAAGCAATCTTATGTCATGATCAATTGTTTACTAAAATTTGATCAAGTGTAGTTTAAAAAAATTTAAGCTTGCCTCTTTTATTTGGAATTTTAGAAATGTTAGATGATAAATGGTAGAAATTTTGATTCGAGAGCTAGCCCTATCTTTTTGTAGTTAAGAGGTAGTTTTAATGTTGGAAGTCTGATGAGCTCTCTGTTTGGGTGAGATATAACTAAGTTTCAGTGATGGGTCTATAATAGAGGATGCCTGTTGATGGTGTAGCCTTTGCATGGTTTGACCAATATGACCGGCTTTGGAAGCCTAGGCGAAAGATTGAGATTTTTTGGTCAAAAGAGAAGTGCGCATGGTAGAATTTTTAAGAATTATCTTTATATTTTTATAAATTTTTTTAGTTAGATAGTATTTATTAAATTGGGAGGGACAGATTAATAGAGTTTTAGTAGGAGAGGAGTCCATTTTGGTAAGGACACTCGGTCTAAAATGTCTTTAATGTGTCATTTTAATCAAAGTTGAATAATTTGAAAATTCTCTGTGGAGAAATTATGTTTTTTGATCTAATCCTTGCGAAGATTCTGTAATGCCCTTTCTCACCCTTAACTCCTTGCGTCCATTGGTATCGGAGTTTCAATTCAATCCATCATAGCTTAGTTTACACTCTTAGAATTGATCATGCAACGTAGTATACTCTCACTTCACTGCCTCGTAGTTCGGTCTCTGTGCACCTCAATTCTTCCTATCTTAGTGTACGCACTTGGAATCTGTAGCTTTGTCTACATAGTCAAAACCAACCCTCTCTCGTATTCCTTATACTGTTGATTTGCTGGAAATATCTCAGTTTGGATAAAAAAAGGTTTATGTATCCAGATTTGTGGAAAGCCTATCAGTTACTTGGCAGGTGGCAACCCAAACTCCAATTTGATCAGTTGGGGAAATCCAATTCCACTTGCTGCTTGTTTGTTTTGGCAGAACATTGCAAGTTAGGATTGTTGAAACCCAGGCGAACACGTCGTAACCAAGAAGAATAAGACTCCTTGTTGGTGACCTTTGTTAGCTGGGTTTTTAAATTGTGGTGGATCCCACACATATTCGGTGGCCGGTACACTTTATTATACTTTTGGGCCGCAAAGTTCACTCAGTAGCTTGTTGGGTCTTAAAGGACACTTCGCGCAGAAAGACTAAAAGTATTTCTAAAAATCACAGTGACATGTATATATTCTTAGTGACATATTCACAGTGACACGGGGACTTGTTCACAGTGACATAGAAATAGTGACAAAATGAACGTTGAACCGATATCAAAAAAATAATTGCATCACAGCCGAACATGAAAATATGGATGTACATAAAATATTGACCAACTGAACATGAAAATATGGATGTGCCATCTCTTGAGATTTATAAACAGTGTGTTGCCTAGGTTTTTTTCTTCTCACGATGGGGTTTAATTGCCAACCCTAGCTGCTTTCTCTTTGGCGACACAGATGGTTGTGACATCGAAGGACCAAAACAGAGGCACTTGAGACAGATGACGAAGAATGACACAGTGGGAACTTGGGTGAATAACAACGAAAGAAACTTTTTGGTCCTCGAGGTCGACTCCGATTATGACTATGATGGCCTGAAACAGTGATGAAGCCATGGAAAATCAAGTTTTTTTCTATCAACGTGGTTCAAAAACTGTGAGGAAACCTGTAGATGCAAAGCTCTGGGTGGCTGCAAAGTGGCAATATTTTATGCAGCGGTGGAAGATTCTGTCCCTAAGTTCCTGTCCATGGGCTCAATAATAAAGATGGGAATGACAGCTTATGAGGAATATGGGCAGATCTGAGTGATGATGTTCTGATGAAAGTGTTTATATCTGGAGAAATTAAATCACAATGATGATGTCAAGAATTCCGGTAAGAAGGACAAAGGTTCCGACGTGAGTAATGGTATGTCACAATGAGCAGATCGTTAATAATGATGTGTTGCGATAGATAGATCGATAACGAAACGAGGGAGAGAGATAACGATCGAGCAGATTTCATATGGAAGGGTGATTTTATCATTAAAAATTTAAATAGCAACAATTTGGGACCACACACCTGATGTTACAAACCTAAGAAGCACGAATACGGGATTCGGATACGACACGACACGGACATGAAAACACGATATTTCTCAAAAAGGTAGGACAAGTACATGTTGGGGACACTCTACAAATAACTGTGTTTAATGTATAAAATTATATAATTTATCCTTACTATAGTGATAATGACATACTATTCAAAAAAAAATCATTACTTTATGAGACAATTAAATGTTATGTCTAATCATCTAATGTGAATTTTTAGACTAACATCTTAATAGTCAATAATTATAATTTTTTTTGTAGACGTGTACCTAACATATATAATTTAAAAGATTGCTCTCATTTTCTCAATTACTTTTTCCTAAACTTTTTATGTATTTATTGTTTTTGTTGTTATATTTTGAGTACAACTTAAACATGTTTATTTTTTGTAGTTATTTCATCTCATAGTATAAGATACTTATTAGTCAAATTTGTATTATTTAGTTGTAGCACAATCTAAAAAAGTGTTGGACACGTGTTCAAAATCAAATTTTTTTCTTTAATTTTGGATATGGATAAAAGAATATTGGACACGTGTCTGAGGAGTGTTAGTGTTCGACATGGATATGTCACCTTCTTGAGAGTTTCGGTTCTTTGTAGTTACAAACGCATGTCCTTAAAGCCTTAAAAGTCTGGTCCTTATACTTCAAGCATTAATAGATCACACGATTACACTGGTCCTAGAATCAACCCATTAATAAAAATAGCTCAATCCAACTTAGAGGGAAAAAAGAAACATAAAAGGGAAGAAAACCAAAAACTCTTCTAAAATTATAGATTTGACCCCAATAACTTTTGAAATTATAGTTTGGGCCCGAAAGTTTTAGAAAATTACACTTTGCACCCCATTTTTTTTGAAATTATAGAGTGGCCCCAAAATTTTCTGAAATTGTAGTTTGGCCCCAAAAATTTCAAATCACTTCTTCCATTAAGATCATCTCCAACTCCAATTTAAATTCCAAAGTGGAAGCTTTATGCGAGTCACAAAAATATCATGAATGATAGGATGAATTCAATTGAGGCATCCATAGCATCAATAAAAGAATTTATTGAAGCTTATCTCGTAAATAAGAAGGCCAAAGGAGTTGAGAAGAATGTGGATAATGAATCATCTTCTTTAACTATCCATCATCAACAACTCGTTGTTCAAGCTATGGTTTGAGAAGATTACAGATTGATTGATGTTGAGAGAGGACTTAAAGTAGATGTTAGAGATTTCCATGGGGATATTAATTCTGAGGAATTCTTTGATTGGCTACATAGTCTTGATGGTTTTGGTTTCTTTTAATGGTATCGTCTAATTAATGAGAGAAAAGTATTTTTGATGAATCTAAATTGAAGGGTACATCACAACTTCGGTTGGTGAAGTACCAACAAACTCATGTTGATAGATTATGTAATGAGATGAAAACTGCTTTGACTCGATATTTTTTTGCCTGTTAATTATAAGCAACGAGTTCATTTATAGTTTGCATAGTCAAATTTGGGAAGCACAATTGAAAGGGAAATCAAGGGTTTGATCATCTATCTTTCCAATGTTCTACAAAGGTGGTTGGACAATTGAAAGAGAAATCGCCAAGGAGACTAAAGAGTTTAATGAGTTAGAATTTAATATTCACATTGTGCGGCCCCTTGATGTTAATGAGGCTAATTTTGATGACTTCATTTATGATCATTCATTTTGTGCTATTTGTCCTATGTCTATTGCTAGTAAAGTTATCAAAGGGAAATCCATTCATCAACGCAAAAAAGAAATGAATGCAAGTCAAGAAGACTTCATCAGTGATTCCTCGAGAAATTGCATCAGATGGTATTCTTGGCCCTTTTCACTTGCCGAAGTTGAGTTTCTTTTAGATGGGGAGAATTGATATCGTAGCCTTTGCATGGTTGGACTGATATCACAGGTTTTAGAAGCCTAGGCGAAAGACTGAAAATTTTTTGGTCAAAAAGAAAGTACACATTGTAGAATTCTTAGGAATTACCTTTTTATTTTTATTTGAATTTGTGTTTAGATAGTATTTAGCAGATTGAGATTAGTAAGGATAGGTTGATAGAGTTTTAGTAGGAAGTAGTTCATTTTGGTAGGACACTTGGTCTATAAATAAGGATGTATTCTATATCATTCTAATCAGAGTTGAATCTTAATTTGAGAATTCTCTGTGGAGAAATTGTGTTTCTTGGCGTAAGTCTTGCGTGGATTTAGTAATCCCTTTTCTCCCCCTTCCCTCCAAACGTTACCTTTTTTGATTGGACCCATAACCGCATGGATGAGATACTCCTTGGGATACGAATTAGGTATTTTTACTTGTTTAAGTTACAAACGTGATAGATGAGGATGACTTCACTGTTATCTCTTTCTTGTATTTTTTGGTTGCAGGCTGGACAACTTTAATTCAAAGTGTTCAATGACGAATGCTGATGTCTTAAATCACATTATACCTGATGAAGAAGTTCTGGAAGACATTTCAGCTGCGGCTTCTTCAGATTGTTCAGTCCCGATTGTTCACCTCAAATCTGATATTCTTGAGACTGAAGCATTGAACTTACTGGGAGAGGGGACTTATGTAGACACTCTTTTGACGACATTGCCAGTATGTGCAATGGTGGTGCATAATCTTTTTTCCTTGACAAATCTAATATCTTCTATCTTTCTCTCATGTTGGTTGTTCAATTTGCAGGTCTTATCAGAGGACGAGCAGAATGCCATTGCTGCCACTCCGGCCCATCCGGCTGGCTTGTATGGTGAGAGCACTCTCCTTTGTCTAAAACACTGCAGGGATCTAGTATTCTATATGATGATAATGTGGATGTTGAACTTCTCAAAAAACAAAATTTCGAGAAACTAGTAAACAACACAATAAACAAAACTGCTAATTGTGTTACGGGAGTGCAAATTTGAGATCATGAAATATACATAATTGACCGCCAGGGGGGTGGTATAGGTCTTTTGTACTCTAATGCGGAAATTATTCCC